>JBBBDQ010001777.1:707500-1072500 GCA_037127315.1 Ascarosepion bandense
ATATATATATATATATATATATGTAGAGAGAGATATACATCTGGATTTTGCTGATGATCTAACCTTGATTTGACAATTTATTAAGAATACACAGTCTGTGTTGCAGTCACTTGAGTTAGCAGCTAACCAGGTCAGCTTTTACTGCAATGAGAGCAGAACAGAGTTAATTATAACATCCTCTGAGGAAACTGAATTCAAATCTCTCAATGGTTCATCAACCAAGAAGGTTGGCAACTTCAAATATCTTGGAACATATGTAGTACATTCGGGAAAAATTTTTGCATATGAAAAGCTCTTGCTTGCAATGCATGCAACATACTTGATAAGATCTGGAGCTCTAACCTTTCTTCTTCTTCTTCTTCTATGTGCCCTGTCTCTTCATGGCGTAGGCGATCATGGTTCTCCACATCTCCCTATCTCTTGTGGCTCTTAGTATGTTTGCTCATGTTACTCCTGGAAACCCCTGTTCCGTCAGCCACCTGATCAGGCCCTGCAAATATCTGCTGCCTTCCTCTGTCTCTCTTTTCTTCTATCTGGCCAGTCAGTATCAGGTTCTCCAAGCTCTCCTTCCTCATTGTGTGTCCTAGGAACTTCAGTTGTCTCTTCCTATTAATTTCCTTTTTGTTGCCATTCTTTCCAACATCACATCGTTGCTTGCATGCTCAGTCCATGATATCCGCAGCATCCTTCTGTAGAACCACATTTCCGCTGCTTCCAGTTTTGTCCTTTTTTCTGATGATATTGTCCAGCATTCACTACTGTATTAAAGAACTGACATCACATAGCAATCCAGCACTAGCATTTCTTAACAGTGTAAACATTTAACGTATTGATTGAACTGGTCCTTCTCTATGGTTCAGTTTTGGACTTTGTGTGCTCATTTGGAGAAACGACTTGATGGAACTTGATGCTGAAAAAGATCCAAAAGCTCAGCTGAAAATCTTGCACAACACTGACCAATGAATATATCATGTAAAAGTCTTTTATGATTAAGCAGAAATGGCTGCAATTTGCTGGCCACTGATATTGAGCACAGAATGAGGTGATCTCATCCTTGCTCTTTTGGCATCCCACTGGAAATGTTTTATCAAGGATATTGACATATCCACACAACTGTCCAAGACACAGGTTTCAATAGAAGAGATCTGAGAATAGTAATGCTTGACTGTGTTGTGTGGGGTGGAATATTCGAGAGATTTCTGACCAACCATGATACTAGAATTAGAAATGTGCAAGATGGATTTTAACAAGAAGAATTTTCTGGCACAATACAGTAAACCAATTTTCCTAGTAGTAGACATTGTCAGTGATTCATTATAATTACTCCACTATATATCATTAGAATAAGAGCAGAAGAAGATGCAAATTTGTTTTGCCTGGAGTTTAGCATCAGCCATGTTGATGGCAGGCAGCAAAGGTTCTCTATGGTGATTAAATGAAAGGAGTTATTTTGGAGGCATTCAAATTTATGCGGCATCCCTTGCATCAGTTAACCACTAATTTGAGGTCCTTTTTGAAAGCAGTTGCCAGTTTTACTTTGTTGGTTCTGTTGGATTTGCTAATAAAACCAAAGTAAATAGTTATGTCATCTTCATAGATACCTAGTTCGGAACTGATGACATTTTTTCTGCGTCTAAATTAATGTTTCGGATGAGCTCATGCGCGGTTCGCCTCTAAATGGAAAGTGGCTCTGTTGCCAATCGGAAGCATTTGCAGGGTGTTGTACCGGGCCTAAATGTAATTTTCCAGTGTCTGAAAGCGCTTATTGAGGGTGGGCTGGAGGCTGATCATCTCTGGTCGGGTCGGCGCGGCGAGAGGGGTATGATGTTGAAAGACCCGAAACCCCCTAGTGATCCTCGCGATGACATCACTAATGACACCCTCTAGAGCCCCCATTACTTCAAACATTATTAGACACTTCTTATTTGAAAGATGTATTCCATTTTTATTTATTAACTAGTGTGTAATAGTCAACTGGTGTGTGCATTTGAGAAATGTATGTAAATAAATGTGCTCTTTCTCTGGAAAATATCAAACCAAAAGAAATGTTTACTTTGCACAAGCTAATAGATCTATTACAAACTGTTAAATAAATAAATAAAAATAGGGTGTTTATTTCAAATAGAAAGTACCCCTGAAATAAGATCTGAATTAACAGATATATATATATGTATATATATTAGTCATCCACATACAAGCCTGTTTCCCTGTATCACAGCTCATCAGTGTGGCTAGACCCATCCACTTGCTTCTGGCCGGGATCAAAACCCAACTGATTTGGTATATATCTGATAAAATATAGATTTAAGGTATTCTGTACTTATAAATTAAAGTGCTCAATATCAGGGATAAAGCAAATGTAAATATCTAAGTGGGCATTAAAGTCAACACCCAGAGTTGACAGACTGCTTCAGGCTAAAAGCAATTCTCAGGCCTGACAATTGCATTTAGCATGAAGCAGACTGTCAACTCTGGGTGTTGACTTCCATGTTCTTTTACATGTGTGTGTGTGTGTGTGTGTTAGGAAAAAATGGAACTTTTTTGTGTAACACATTTTAATTTATATCAATATGTGAAAATAAATTTTTTCAGTTTGTTATTAATTTTCATAAAGTTTTTCTGGTATATAAAAATGTATATATCATCTTTTCATATATATATATATATATATATATATATATACATATGTGGTATGTTGCATGTAAGAATTATTGTGAAATAAATACAAACAATGTTATTGTATAAAGTTGGTGCATGACTAGGAAGAGAAGTATTTACAAAGAGGTCATTAGTAGAATACAGAACAAGAGTTTAGTAGAACGTATTGTCGTGAGACATAAGAGCCTGACCAATAGAACACTTCCGGTCCAATACCAGAAATACCCGACTGACTTGTACACTCGACTGACTTCCAAGGTCTTCCCCGAGGCATTATCATCACTCCTTTTTGTAGTGCATAGCACAGTCCATTACTGTAGACAAAGGTGGAGAGCGCCCCAACAGTATGTTATTTGACAAGTTGACATTCAGGGACTACTAGATAAAAAACATGACATAGAAATATCAAAGAGCATGTCAATAAAAATATTGATTACTAAAAGCAATGATGAGAATGGTCACCCAAATAATACATTTTATATTTGTTTTAATGACATAATGCACAAGTAGAATAACTACTGAGACTATGTGCAAAGACTGAAATTGTGAAATAGCACTATAGCACTAATCTGAAACCAAAGTTCTTTCTGCCATGAAAATCCTCATTGAAAACCTGGAATTAAATTCTGGCTTTTGCTGCAGGGGACAAAGTTGCCATGGTTTCATCATGATTTTCAGGTCACTTATGTGACTGCTGCTGTCTGCTTCTAAATATTCAAAGGCCAGAGAAGTACTTCTTCTTTTATATGCCCTGTCCCTTCAGGACGTAGCATAATCATGGCTTTCCACGTCTCCCTATCCCTGGTGGCTCTTAGCATGCCTTTCCTGTTACACCATGCAACCCTCCTTCCGTCATCCACCTGATTAGGTCCTTCAAATATGTTATCCATTGCTTTCCCCTGCCTCTCCTTCCCGGTATATGGCCTGTTAATATCAGGTTCTCCAAGCCCTCCTTCCTCATTGCATGTTCCAGGAACTTCAGCTGTCTCTTCCTAATGCTCAGTATTAATTTCCTTTTTGTGTCCATCATTTATAGGACCTCATCATTGCTCAGATGCTTGATCCATGATATTCACAGCATCTTTCTGTAGAGCTACATTTCAGTTGCTTCAAGTTTTTCCTTCATCTTTGATGATATTGTCCAGCATTCATAGCCATATTGAAGAAGGGTCAACATGTAGCAATCCAGTACTCTCTTCTTTGTTTCTAGCAAAATTGTCCTGTTTCTTAATACCTTACTCAACTTCTGGAATGCTTCCTTCGCCATGCCGGTTTACCTTCGGATCTCTGTTCGGAACCTTCGGATCGCACTTTCTGTCTTCTGTTATAACACTTCCCAGGTATTTAAATTTTTGTACCTGCTTGATTCTAGTATCCCTGACCTGTATTTGGCATAATGGGCTACCCTTTTTACTGATAGAAGTACAGTCTTACCATAAGATCAATTCTAAATTTTGATCTTTAAAATAAATAAATTGATTATTAATTTTATTATTTGGTGCATCAATTAAATCAGATAATCTAATAATGTTCAATATTAAAAAATAAAATACAAATCTTTCTCTCATGCCTCTTGATTTTGTCAGCACTTTCAGATTAGAAACTGACTTAGTTAAGAACAACTTTTGCCTTCACTTGTTAGACGGAGAGGTTTAATTCTCCAATTCTATTGAGTATGGTAATCAGTCACTCTTCTCTTGCCTACGGTCAGGTTTAAATTTTTTTGAAAATAATAATTTCATCCAAAGAGAAAAAAAAGGTGATACTTTATCTTCAACAATGTGCAGTGAAAATGTCGCTAGATTACCAGTAAAAAAAAAAAAATCAATTTTTTCAGCTTTTACATGTATATCCTCACCTCACAGTAACGATTGACTTTGATACATGGAACATTCATGTCATTAGGACATGCAGCTTTTTATGCAGGTATGTTTCTTAATTGCCTGCTTTCTCAAGGTGTGCATATCAAATGGTATGCCATAAATCTGCCCAATTCAAATGTACAGTAGAACTTGCTGCATCAACAAAAGTGGGATTTGAGTTTCTTAAATCAACTATTTTTAATTTTTAGGTGGTTTTCTTTCATCTTAAGTTTTTGCTGCTTTTTAGTTTATCAGACACTGAGATTTAAAAACACATGGCTAAAGACACAATTCAAAAGCTAAGTAGTCTCTTGAGAGACAGGTAGATTTTGTTGAAAACAAAGGAAAGAGTACTTGACTGTTATGTGATAGTAGTCCTTTTATATGGCAGTGAATACTAGACAATCTCTTCAAAAATGAAGCAGAAGAAATATGGCTCTACAGAAGGATGCTGAGGATACCATCGATCAAGCTTGAGAGCAATGACAAGGTGTTGGAGAGGACAAAAACAAAAAAAGAAACTTACACTTAGAATCAGGAAGAGACAACTGAGGTTTCTGGGACATGTAATGAGGAAGGAGGGTTTGGAGAATCTGATACTCATAGGATAGATAAAGTGAAAACAGAGACAGGGGAAGGCAACATGACACATACTTGATGGGTTTCAGTGAGTAGATGGTGGAACAGTTCTGGGAGGAATACCAAAAGGGAAAGTATTGACAGCAACAAAGAACAGAGGCAAGTGAAGGGACACACCACATAATAATAAAGAAGATATAATAGTTTCAAGAAATAAAAATCTTTTAGCTGACGTTTTTTTATTATTCATTTTAACTAATGTTTTTCGTATCCTATTCTTGTAACTGTTATGGCGCACAGTTTGTTTTTATCGTTGATCTATGCTGCTTTTTAACTGTCATAACACATCACTCAATAAATCCCGGGCTTAACTAATAAAACAACTTTTAGACAAAATTCAACTTTATCCATCAACATAGGCTGATACACTGATTCTAAGGCTTCTTTAACAACTCAATGCTGTTTGTGTAGAACGATTTTTTATTGGCTACAAAATACGCCTCATTTTCCTATATAACCTTTTCATTAGAGCCAAATTTCTTTTCCTGGAGCATTCTTTTGAGGTTGACAAACAGCCAGTAGTAGCTGAGAGCCAGATCTGGAGAATTGGATGGATGCAGCAATTCAAAGTGCAATTTCTGTAGTTTTGCCATGATTGAGATTGACTTGTGACATAGTGCGTTGTCTTAGTGAAGAATCACTTTTTTGTTCTTCATTTGTGGCTGTGTTTTGGCAATTTCTTCCTTCAAAAGCACCAATAATGCTATATAATATTTGCTATTGATAGCTCTTCCTTTCTCAAGGTAACTGATAAACAAAATACCTTGCGCCTTTCAAAATACAGAGGCCAAAACCTTGCTTGCTCATGTTTGCGTCATTAGTTGCTTTGGATGGCTTTCATCTGCTGCTGTCCACTCAGCTGATTGCTGATTTGACTCCAGAGTAAAGTGGTGGATCCATGTTCTTCCATTATCACATATTTATGCAAAAACTTCTTGTTGTGTTGAAACAGTTGTGAACAACGCTGTGAATTGTTGTGTTTGATTGACTGTGAACAAACATGACACCCACTTTGAAAACATGCTTTCTCAATGATAAATATTCATGCAAAATGGTGAATGCACTACCTTCTGATATATTCAAATCCTTTCATGCAACTTCAATTTATGGTTGGCCAAAAAGTGTTTGTGAATATTTTTGGTGTTTTCTGGGACAACTGCCGATTTTGGGTGATCTGAGTGTCCAGCATCATTTGTGTTTGTAGGACTGCGTTTAAAGTTAGCATACCACCTCTTAACTATTGTCTCCAATGAAGCAGAATCTGAATAACACTTATCGAGCTATTGCTTTTCTTCAACATCAGAAAGCAATGCTTTATCAACACACAAAATTCAAATTTTTCCATTGTTTTGAAAATTTGCAACAGTAGCTTCACTTAAATAAGTGTAATTTGTAAACTAATAATTCGATTGGACCCAAATTTTGTCACATGCCATTTAAAGGTTTGTACATTTTTTATTAGTATTGCCATCTATATGTCAGGCCTGGAATGTATTGAGTGATGTGTTAGAATGTAAAATACTAAGAGTTATGAGGAAAAGTGTAGAAGGGAAAACAGCTTAACTTCTGGAACAAATCGTGCTTGTATATACCTCACATGCAAAATACATAAAACAGAATATGGCAACTTCAAAAGCTGCAAATCTAAGAATAACTTCATCTCAGTGCTCAGATATTTTACAAGACAAATTTGTGACTTAAGCAAATTTCCAAGCCTCAGCTAATTGTTAAAATGTGAATGAAAGAGTGAATTGATGCGCTACAGATGCTGACAAGTCAAGTGATCATGATCTGTGTGGTTAGTTTCATGGTAGTCTCACAAACTGAAAGTGAATGGAAAACAGTTTATAACTGGTACTTGAAACAGTCATACCTTTTTTGCCACAATGTTAAGATAAAGGAAAGCTAAACAAATCATGAAAATGCTTCATCTATGATATATGAACAACACTATTGCATCTTCTACTACTACAAGGCGTAAACCAAACAACTGAGCACAGAAAAAAATTACAGTGAAAGACAAATACTCAGAAAATGAGATTTCATGTTCAAAACATTCATAGTCAACCCATAATTTTCTAAGTCTAAATTCTTGATGTATTGGTAAAAAGTTCTGTCTACATATATATTCATCTTTATTCTCATATTCATGAAGTTTCAGCCATTGTATGCTGCAGCCTTCTACAGGTGATAAATGTTGAAATTTTATAACAAACCCATCATTTCAACCACCTGTTCTACTTCCATGTGACATTCCTTTTCTGGATATCCCAGTTTCAGTTATTTCCCTTTAGGAACTCAACACTCCATATTTTGTTCACCTCTGCTGTGGCCAGGTATTGGACTCTCAGGGTTAAGTCACTGGATTACTTCAACATGGCCCAGTGAATAAAAGCATTGGATGACTTAACGCACTGACTTGATCCAAAGAGTTATGAGTTTAAAACCAGGCCACAGTAGAGGTGAAAAAAATTGTAGAGGTGAGTTACTAAAGGAAAATAACTGAAAATGAGATATCCAGAAAAATGCATGGCACATGGAAATAAAACAATCTACCCTGATGGATGAAATAAATTGTTTGGTTCAAAATTCCAGTTTATATCACCTGAAGAAGGCCAGAATATACAACATGAAATGTTGTGAATATGACAATAAAGATAAAAACAATAGTTCAAATAATGTAAACAGTGGAAATGTTAAAGAGGTCTTTGTCACCAGACATGGTTTTTTTTTTTTTCAGATAACACATTATTTGTTTATTAACTTAGCACAGTATTGTTTGACTTTAGTCATCAAAATTGTTTCCTTTATCATGTTAATATGAACACTCTTAGCAAAGATTGATTTATCATAAAAGTAAGAAAATTTGTGGTTGCAGTTCTAGATTTAAGAATTAGATTTACTTATTAAAATCATGAGCTCTTTAAAATCAAGGAGTTCTTCATTGGAACCATTTGTTTTGAAACTGTCATTGATTGATTTTATAAGACTTCTCTCTCTTGCTTGGTCAGCAAAGCCATGATCGGATTAGATAAATATTCATGGACAGATCAAGTTTCCAATAAATATGGATGACAGGATTAAAGCTGAAATAGATGGAGTGTATTCTTACTCTGTAGGAGGTTCCCATCTTGGCACTGAAAGACTGAGCCAATATTTTCTCCCTACATTTCCTTATTTTTTTTTTTGCAGTCTCTTGTAACTTCATCTTTCTTCTTGCTCTATGCCTGTCTCTGTGTCTCATTTTGAGAGTTCGTATTCTTTAAGAATCATTGGCAGAATTTTGTAAATGTCTGGCTGCCCACCAAACACTCTATTATCCATTTCTTTGATTTTACTTATTTAGTCAAAGTTCAAGCAACTTTGCAGAAATGAGTTCTGATTGCTGTAATCGAAAAGAATGCAACACAATAAGCATCTTACTTAAAATTGTAGCATATTCAGATGAAGGAAATTGCTCCTTTTACTCTATGAATCACCTGATCAGGTAAAAATATCAAGTATATTGTAGGTCATTGATTTTAGCCCATGTATATATTAACCTATTTTCTTAGTAATGCTGGCTGAGATTCCTGATGATGGACAATCCCTTTTTCCTTTAATTTTAATGCTAAAATAAAGACTAAAAGCTTTGATATTTGGTAGATATACTTATCAGAGATATTTAGTTTTATTGGTGACAAAATTACAAAGAGAAATTGGGTTAATAATGTAGGAAAAATATCTAGTTGAGTTGTAGTGCAAATAAAAAGCAAAACTCTTGTATATGTAGATCAAAAGCAGTCATCATTAAAATAAGGGTTTTGTTTTTTTGTTTTTTTTTCTGACAGTTATAGGAATTAAATCCTATATGTATTATTCAACCAATAACTGCAAAATATAAGAAATTTGAATTCAGGATATAAGTTTTTGTTGTCTGCAAGTGTTTCATATTATAAAAATTTGTTGATTTTAATTGTTTCAGAATAGAAGAAATTTTTGTTTTAAAACATATGAATGTGTTGCTTGTAGTTGTTTCAGAATATAAGAACTTGTCTGCAATAAAATGAGAATTTATTGTTTCAAAATTTTAGTTATTTCACAATATAAGCAACCATTAAACTGAAGGAATGTATTTTTGTCTTTGTTTCAATCTTGGGTATCGTAAAGGTTGCATAAAGAGTCATATTCTTATTCTATGTAGTTTCAGAGATTCAATTAAATGGAGATTGGCAATAAAAATGTGTTTAAATTCCTACTTAGTAGAAACAAGAAAAACAGACAATAACAAAATAAGGAAATCTGCCATTTTGTAAGAATTACAGCATGAAAAAAGTACAAATAAAGATAACTTTAAAATTTTAAATATCGTTAGAGTTTTTCACATGGAAAATAGAATAAATCAGTATCCAATTAATTTCAAAATAAATTTCATTCAAGAGAAACCCAACAAGGAAAATCTTGATGTAGTTCATATACAAGTGGAATGTTGTCATAGCATTGATCTCATTTCTTATATAGAATATGATTTCTTTTGAATAGGTTTAAAAGAGAAAAAGCAACATGGAATTGCACTACGCAAATCAATGTTGTTTTTTTTTGCTAATGTTTACTATATATAAGGCCTAAGAACCGCTAAAGATAAAGGGCTACTGAGGGAATTTTTGTGTAAGAGATAAGAGGTGCATTTTATAAGCCGAGTGGGATAGATAACAGTTAACCTTATAATTGAACAGGTTAAGATTTCAATGGCTGGAGAAGCATTTAATGCTGAGTTGGTTCTGAAAAATAGTGGTTTGTTAGAAGAAGCAATTCAAGTGGAAGTTCAAGTTGAAGTATGAAAGGAATAAGGGTGGTTCACCTACTGAATACATGGTGAGTTTTAGCCTTAAAGGTCTGAATGGGTAGAACTAAAGAATGTAGCTTGTAGTGAACAAAACAAGTCAAATTCAAATCTGACTCATTGTTAGAAATTTTCTCGAATTTAAAAACTTTGTTTAACACACACAAATCTCTCAAAATTTCACACCATGATGCAAAATGTTTGTTTTCCAATGAAAAAGCCAAAATCATATCCAGGAGTGAATTCCCAAATGAAATAAAAGACGGACAAGATGACCATCACATCAGAGAGTTAAGATGATGAGCAATTAACGTGTACCTCGACAAAGG
The DNA here is from genome assembly GCA_037127315.1 of Ascarosepion bandense. Taxonomy (NCBI): domain Eukaryota; kingdom Metazoa; phylum Mollusca; class Cephalopoda; order Sepiida; family Sepiidae; genus Ascarosepion; species Ascarosepion bandense. The sequence continues at coordinate 717,811 of JBBBDQ010001777.1, forward strand.
TCAAGCAATAGTATTATTATTGTCTCTGTCTTTCTCTCTCACTTCTTTATCATTCACCCATCTGCTTGATAACTGCATGGAACCCTTTAAGACTAAACGAATACTTCAAAGACACTCCTATCCAACAAATTCTCAACCATACTTACATACACACATACGTTCCTGCCTACGTACACATAAATTCATTCTTGCAAGGATTAGTATGAACGCTACCCTTAACTTCTTAATAATGTTTCTTAATGAACATTTAACTTCTACTAATTATTCTTTCATATCAATAAATTTCTACCAAAACATGCAAAACATATACTTTTATTCTTCCACAAATGCACACATTCTAATCTCCAACCTGGTGCCAACCTTCTGATGATAGCAGATAAAACCTAAGTTATAGGGAGTTCAGTTATGTATGATACAAGGCTGATTCAATAAACATTAAATATCTCCCTACTTGTTCAAGATCATCAGAACACATACCATAGAAATAGTGATAGTCGTAAGAGTCTTGTAATATTTCATCTGTGGGAAAGAAATTACAATGTCGAAAATAATTCCTCACCCACAAACCTGCATAGGCACCTTTGAATTCTAATTAAAACTGGAAATAAAAGTCTGGGCAGCTCTAGTCAATATATGGTAGCAATACTCCATTTTCCGCCTTATCTGTCTCTTATAAAGTTAGAGGCTAGGAAGAGGAGTCAGGTTCTTCTTGCACTAATCAGAAAGACTGATGACTGCAGACATTGTTGTGCTGAGTTGTAAGCAGGAAATAAGAATTGACATCTATTGAAATTTTTCTCATGCAGTTCTTTGCACATTCATGAGCAAAGATATAAAGAAAAGGGTTAAGAACATTTAAATATATAGTTCCACATCCCAAACAAATCTACTGATAAAACAAAGTACTTTTGTTTTCTCTAATGAGGCCAGTGCATTTACAATGAGGGAAACCTATGCTGATGACATAGGTATTAATAGTTAGTATAAGAATGACCATGAACAAAAGATCAACATGTTATAATATGTGTTCTTATAAGATAAACCTTTCTAAACGTGGAATTGGGATAAGAATATGGCAATATCTAGCTAAAATCCATTCTAAAATTTCAGAATGTTGAATTGATAAATTCTAAAACTTTAAATACCCCTCTAAATTTCCACCCTATTAAAGACAAAGTATTTAGAAGGAAACTTCCATCAATTCTAGAAAGAGCTATAACAATTATTAGTCATTAGAAGTTAAATTTGTTAAGCAAAGAAAAAGAATTTTAAAGTTTAAGAAAAAGATTTAATAAGTTTTAACTGATAGAAAAATTAACTTTTTGGTCAATGAATGTAAAATTTTTCATGTAAGGAAACAGCTAATAAAAAATGATATCACGTCAAAAAAATTGTAAAGGAATTGTATGATGGGAATGCAATATTAGAAATTGTAAAAAATTTAACCATTGTGGTGCAGTGGATATCAACTTGGAATGAGAAATCGGGGAGCTGAGTTCAAATTCCAGTTGAATTCCTTGCTTTCACTTACGCACAAATACCCTTGGGAAAGATATTAATCTGTCTTTTCCCTCCAGTTATGGGTTAAATAACAGGACAGATTGGGTTCTATAGCCTTGGCTGGCAACCAGTCTACTGCAGAAAGCAATGGCAACCTACTGCGGGATAATCTTCTGCCCAGTCAGTCATGTCTCTTTCGAGACATGATCGCCCAAGCGTGTATCACGTATGGAACTCAACTGACTGAATAAAACAATTGAAAAGAGAATTGAAATCATTAACAAAATAATAGCAAGTAAAAAACAAACTGGTCTTAAAGATGTCATAAAAGAGATAGAAAGAAAATTAAAAGTTCAAGAAATGCTGATTGACCCACATGAAAATATTTAAAAGAAACTTGTGTTGCAAATGTAAACAGAAAGAAATACAGCAGAATTAAATAACTACTGACTAAATGCATAAAAACAACTAACCGACCATCCTCTCTATTGTAATAAAGACCATTGTGTAGTTATATATATATATATATATATTTCTCTCCTGTCACACTTATGGAGAGAGAGACAATAATGAAGCAGTGTTAGCTCAGTTCATTAGAGAGACAGTAGTGTGGCAGCATCAACTCAGTTCATTCTTTTTACTCCCAGTTATGAATGCTCTTGCTGTGTGTTTGCTCTTTAACATTTCTCTGTTATTTTTTTTTAATAATTATCTCATCGAGTAGTGAAGAATACATATAGGCATCAAATATATACATATATATGATTCCTGTCATGCTCAGGTGAGGGTTTGGATTACTTTGTTTTTTTTTTGTCTTAATGTAAGATATTCAATAGTAGGTACATCAATATATATATTGACTTTTTTAGACTGAATATCGATATATTTTGCCGATATTTGTGACAGCACAGGCCCATTCATCTTTAAATAAACATTGCTATGAAAAATGTGTAAATTGGTTGAAGGAGCACATGAAAATTGGTTTCTTATCAGTAACTGTTAGTAATAAATGAAGAGCTATATTGGATAGACCTGACAGGTGGGCTAAAGACTGTATAGTTCTGCATCGGATGAACCTGTTGGCGGGGCTAGAGGTTGAATCATTAATTGAATCAACAACCACCACATCTTAGAAGACAAACATTGGGGATTCAGTTTAATGTCTTAGACTCATATTTTATGGTGTAAAATGGTAGGTCTGTTCAAAGTTGATGTCAATGAAAACTACAGAATTACTTTAAGTTCTCAGGCAAACATTTTTTGAGTGGTACAGGTTACAACCAAAATGTATAGTAATATAAGATCCTTAACATTCTGCAAAACTTACTGTTTCAAACCTTGCCAAAAAAGATTGAAATATACTAAATTAACATAATGTTCTCTTGCTTCTCCTGATATTAATCTGTTGTTTGGTTGTTCTGAGGATACTTTGACCTTGTCTGAATGGACTTCTATTTTTTATTTTTTTACATATATATAATTTTGTTTGGGAGTTAATGGAAATATATAAAGTACAAACAAATCATATCCGAGATACAACACAATAAGTGTAAACAAAAATGATAAAGGGCTTTTGTATATATTTCAGAGAAAATTGTCTATTTTTAAAGTATGTATACATCTACAGCAATAAAACGTTTTTGCTTATCTGGTAGAAGCCACATGGTCTGCCTGAGCACCATCTCAGAACATCTACTTTGTTTGTCCATCAAAGGTAGAGATAGAAAATTTGATTCTTGCTTCAGTTGGTGGCAACAATGCCTGTTTTGGTGCATGAGAGGAGTTTTCATATTGATTTAACTATATTTTCATAATCTGACATTTTCTTTATTTATTGTTAATTATCATTCTTATCTAAATTTTAAGGCAATCTTATAACTTAATTTTTCTTTTATTATTAATTATTTTGGTTTCATATTCATACATAGTCTAGTACAAAATGCTAGAGGGTTGTTTAGTGATTTATTTGTTGCTAGCATGACAAATCTAATAGAAATCTTGTATTCACTATTAAAAGTTGTATATCATTAATGTGATGTTAAAAAAGTTTAAGTAGATTTTATGAAATAAGAAAAATTTTGAAAATATCCTAATTAAACATGAGATATTTTTAAATAATGCAATTGTTTTAAAAGCCTTTGTGTAAGAATATTGTTATGCCATTTTTATAGAGACCACTTTTCTCATTTCAAAAATAGAAAGATATAGAGAAAAGGATTATGTGAACTTATTCTCTTTTAGAATTATATTTGTGATATGATGATTTACTAAGTGTATCTTACATGCAATACAATGCCAAACTTATGAAGCACCTAGTCAGAATTGAACTTACTACTCTTCTTGTAATTGATTGAGCAAGACAAGCTTGCTAACCATTACTCTATGCCAAAGTGCCATTGTAGTGTAGGGGTGCATGTTCCTTGAATGTTGGGAGTCACCAGTGTAGCGTGGGAGAGCTGGTTAATGTTTCTTTGATTTGGCCTTGTGTCACACTTAACCAAACTCCTTACAGCTTACAAGTTTTATGCAGAGCTATAATCATCAGGTTTTCATCTTCTGAAGGTTGGTTGTCAGTTGGAATGAGTGGATTAGTGTAGAAGAGTGGAATATTAAAATATTAAATGAATGTTAAAATAGAATAATAAAATATTAAATGAATAAAATATTAAATGAATGTTAAAATAGAAATTTATTAAAAGGAGGAATAACATAAATTATAGAAGTTAATGTTCAATTAAAAACATTATTAAGAGGTTAAGGGTAGAGTTCATGAAAAATGTTCTCATAGTAATTGTTGAAATAGATAAGGAGAAAGAGAAAGAGGACAATGTTCAGATCACTTGAAGTTTGAAGTTACATTTTAGCTGCTTGTCTCTCTTTCACTGCTCCCATCTCTGACTCTTGACTGATGCCAAGGTCATTTTTATAGTCTTTTTTAATTTAGTACTGGATTGATAAGTCCTCAAATCATGCAATTCACTCCCATTGGTTAAAAATCATTTTAACACCTACTTGTGAAATCTGGGTTCTAGACTTTTTCATTAAGCACATGATCAATCCTTTTTCTATTTGTGAAATCACAGGATTTCACATGTCATTGGCAATTTTTGTAAAAGTGATGAAGAAGGTTGATTTTAATTAATTTCTTATCCACTACACCATCACATTGATGATATAAGAATACAAAACAATATTCCAGCAAAGAAGATTTGTGGAAGAAATAAAAACTACAGCAACAATTTTTAAAGTCAAAACAATAGAAAAGTTAACAAAATCATTGAATGAAATGCCAGTGTAGATTATAGAATGTCAAGGAGCCCTTGACATACATAATGGGTTTGAGCAAGTAGATGGCAGAGGGAGCGTTTAGGACAAATAGCAAGAGAAAATGTATTAAGAGCTACAAAGGATAGAGGATGTGGAAGACCATGATCACCTACATCCTGAAGGAACATGGCATGTAAAAGAACAACAAGACCTGGTGAAGTGGAAACCATACAGTTTATTGGAGAAAATACCATGAAATAAATAAATAAAATAGACAGTAAATAAATAAAATAAATAAATAATATAAATAAATAAAATTGAAGTCCTTACATCTTCAGCAAACAAGTCAGAGTGCTTTGTTCAGAGATTCTCTATTAACTCAATATTTGATTCATCTGGAGTATCCACACCTGACTTTCTACCTAGAATTGAGGCTCAATTAAGTGACATTTACATTACCCTCTTGCTGGTCTCTAACATAATTTCAATGCTTAACTCCTATAAGGAGAGTGAAGGTGACAGAATCCCAAACATTGTTATGAAGAAATGTGCCCTGTAACTCTTCTCTGTTCTCTCCAAACTCTACAATTACTGCTTCTTGTTTTCCTGCATGCTGGAAATCCTTCTCTGAGGTTCCTGTATTTAAAAACACTGGCGAACCCTCAGACCCCTCTAATTATTGCTCTATCACCTTTATAATAATTTTTGACGAAGTGTTCAAAGTTCATATCAATGTTGAAGTGGTTCAACATTTTACTGATCACAGCCTCTTCTCTGAAAAATAGTATGGTTTCTGCTTCACCAGATCTACTGCTGACATGCTAAGGGCCATAACTGAGTATATATACCAGGCACTCAATAAGAAAGGCAAAAATAAAGCTGTTTTACTAGATATCTCCAAAACATTTGGTAGAGTCTGGTATGCTGGCATTCTATGCAAGCTACAGGCCGATGGTATAAATGGACACTTGTGGGATCTAATCCAGTTGTTCATTTCAAATAGTATAAAGAAAGTAGTATTGAACATCATGCTTTCAGATACTATCATACAAATATGGATGCCCCTCAAGGATCTATTCTATGCTTTTTTCTGAGCTTCATCAATGATCTCCTTGATGTAATCCGATCCAAAGAGTTGCTGATGACATCACCATTTACTTTCGCCTTAATAAAAAATCTGCTGAGGCTGATAAAGCAAACCTCATTGCTGATCTTGAAAAGGACCTGCAATCTGTGATGAACTGTGGCAAGAAATGGTTCATAAATTTTAATGCTTCCAAAACAAAGCTGCTATCCTTTAACCCCCATAGACAATGCTCCTACTTGCCATGAGCCTGTATCAGGCTAGTCTCACTGAAAGCAAAACATTGAGCTTCCTTAGCCTAACTCTCTCAGCCAACATCAAGTATACTGACTACATTGAATCCATAGCTAAATCTGCTGCACTGGGTAGTGCTAAGACGTTTTTCTCATCTGAATACATCTTGCATATATATAAATCTTCTATCCACATGTGCATTGAATATTGCTGTCACATCTGGTTGGGTGCCCCTGCTCTTCATCTCAGGATTCTTGACAAAATCCAATAAATAATCTGCAATGTAATCAATACTAACCTGATTGCTCAGCTCCAATTACTTTCTCACTGACATAATATGGCTTTCCTCTGTCTCTTCTACAAATACTTTCATGGTTTATGCTCCAATGAGCTTAGCTCTCTGGTGTCCCCTCTTCATGAATTTACTCAAGTTACTAGGCTAGCATCTAGGTTCTACCATTTTATAGTTAAACTGATCAAATTTAACTGCAACTTCTACTCTAGTAGCTTCTTTTTCTTGCACTTCCTGTCTGTGGAATTACCTTCTGTATACATAATTTCCTGACAGCTACAACCTCCAAGACTTTAAATGCAATGTCAATTGCCATCTCTTATCTCTTTGGCTCGCATCCTTTCCCTGACAACCCTTCCACTCTACTCTTATCAGCTCTCTTCACACCAGTGTTATCATCCTTCTCTTACCCATTCTCTGACACTCCCATAACTTGTTCCTCTTTCTCATCACTTTCCTCTTATGTAACCCCCTGCACACCAGTGACAATACTGCCTTGCTTGGAGTAAAATGATTATAAAAAATAATAATAATAAATAAGTAAGTAAAATATATAATAAAATATAATAATAATAAATCTTGTTATATAATTAAAATTATATAACAAGCTGCAAGTTTTTCTGTTGAAGTTTAGTAAGTCTGCAAAAAGAGAGAGTTATCAATACATTATCAACAGAGGCAGAAAGAACAAGCCAATTTGTTTATAGAATGGTTAGTCTATTTTCAGTATCTCTATTCTTAGTGATCAATCTACCAGTTAATATTGCAGTAAAACTGTATATACATATGTCCGAACAACCTTCAACTTAAGTTATCGCTTAAAATATTCTAGCACAATGCACTTGATGAACAATTTATATATTTATTGAAAACATTAAGGACATCATATAAATTTTTTTCAATGTTGCAAACTGAAATCAGTGTGATATTGCTTTTTTGTCTGAGATCAAGGCAAAAAAATATGAAAAGTATGCAGTTCAAAGAGCAAACACAGAATTAGGTATAGTAGATCTTATACAAAAGATCATTGCCATTATTTGTAAGGATGTATTATAACAAAAAAGAATCTTTACAGACAATATGAAAACTCCAAAAGAAATTTATGTATTAGTAGATTTTTTTCAGTTTCCATACTGTCTGTTAAAAAATAGTTTTCTTGACAAAATCTTTGAAAAAAGATTAAGAGGTTATCAAGTAAACTGACAGAGACCTGAAAAAGGCAGGAGAAGCATTGTTAATATAACAACCAAGAAGAGAATGCAGTTCTACTAAATCTTCTTATATTTGTCACATCTCTTCAGAAGGTAGACGATCATGAAGCTCCACTACTTCCTATCTTTGTAGGTTTAAGCAACATTTTTCTATTACTATCCTTATTTTCTTTTGATTCCATTAAAAAGTATTCTTGGTGATTAAAATGTTACATTTTATTTATTTATTTGTTTATTCCTTTCAGAAATACTGGATTTGTAAAAATTTAAATAGAAAAGCATTTCATGAAAATAATTCTTCATTTTAAAAGTTCCATCTTAAGTAAAGAAAATACACCCTTGTGCAAATTAATTGAAACAAAATGAATAATGTCTTTTTAGGATTTTTCACACTTTCCCTCATCATGACAAATTGTCTCTTGGAATTGTTTTTTCTCTTCCAGCCACATTTTCTTTTACATTTTTGACTGATGGATCCAGTTTGTTTCTTCACCTTGATGACAGGACTGACAGTTGAAAAGCTCACATCAACAATATCCACAATCTCTAGGTTAGGCTTGCCAGTGTGTTCATGCAGCATTACAATTTTTGTACTCTTCCTTGGAGTAATGTCCATTGCAGACAATGGCCATCAGACAATTAACTGATTCTCAAGACAACAGTGTCTGGCTGTGATAAATGGATGATGCAATATTTTTCAAGGCCAAACCAATTTCATCATAAACCCCAAAGATAGTTTCATATTATTGCACACCGCTGCATATGTCCTAGTCTGAAGAAAAAATAGAAATTGATTACATCCTGTCACTCCAGTGGGTCTAAAACTGACAGTATGGTGAAAGAAATGTAACTAAAGCAGTTGTTTCAATTAATTTGCACAAGGGTTTAACTTTCAGGAGAACTTCTGCCCAGCTGAAATGTCACTAAAGATTTTTCTTGGAGGAACTAATCTTTCTTCAGAATCCATTAAAGTTTAAAACTGAAAAAAAACAAAAAAAACAAAAAACTGAAATGACATAGCCTTAAAAAAAATCTACAATCCATTACTTACATTCATAGTTAGTCAGTTAAGTGCTATACATGATACACATTTGGGCAATCATGCCTCTTTCAATCCATGACTGACTAGGCAGAAGAGTTTCTTGCAGTAGATTGCTATTTTTATTTGTAATAGACTGGTTGCCAAGTAAGGCTATAGTACTCAGTCTCTTCTTCTATTTAACCCATAGCCGGAGAAAAAAACAAATTCATACCTTTCCCAAGAGCATTTGTGCACAAGGGAATGTAACGAATTCAACCTGAATTGAAGCTCGGCTCTACTAATTTCCCATTTTGAGCTGATATCCATTACACTTCAATGCAGACTAATGTTCTTATATCTATTTTTTATTCTTTTTCTTCATGTGCCTTGTTCTTTCAGAATGTATTTGATAATAGATTTCCACTTGCCCCTGTCTCTTGTCACTCTTAATATTTTTCCTTTTGGTATCTCTCCCAAACTCCACTTTGTGATCAAATATGTCTCATGATGCTTTCCCTTGTCTCTCTTTCCCTCTAACCATTCTGTGGGTATTAGATTCTCCAAACACTCCTTCCTCATCAAGTGTCCCAGAAACCTTAGCTGTTTCTTTCTGATGCTATATATAAGTTGTCTTATTTACATCCTCTCTAACACCTTGTCATTGCTCACATGCTCAGTTAATGGCATTTTAAGCATCCTTCTGTAGAACCACTTTTCTCCTGCCTTGAGCCTCCCCTTCATCCCTGAAGAGATCATCTAACATTTGCTGCCATACAGAAAGACAAGTATCACATTTTCTTTGTTTCCAATGAAATTTCCCTGTCTCTCAGTACTCTGGTTAGCTTTTAAAATGCATCCTTGACCATGCCAATGTATCTTCGGATCTCAGTGTTACACCTTTCATTCTCTTTCAGAATGCTTTTCAGGTATTTTATATTTCTTACCTTGTTTTATTTTCATTTCCCTGACCTGTAGTTGGGATTTTGGGGTCTTATATTTTATCATTATTGTGAAAGGATAGCCTTGAAAAAGTTTGTGAGTTTGGTGACAGAGAAATTATAATTTCAAGCCCTAGGATGTTTAGTACAGATTCAGGCATACTAAAAACAGAGCTAGCAATAACTGATAAGTACTAAATAAGAATGAGATATCCCTAGACATGAGAAGTAGAAAAAGAACCACCTACAACCAATAGAGTGTACGAAATGTTTAGTTCAAAATTTCCTCTAAGTTACCCAGATTGACAGACACCTGAAGAAGACTGGATGGCACAATAAGTGAAACATGATATTAAATTGTTCAAGAGCATTAGACTAAATATGAATAATGATAGCTTCTTCATCCAGAGAAATTAAGGCAGAAATTATATGGCTTATCTCCATGACAAAATTTATGCATCAAAGACAATATCAGCATATCAGAAAATGTCACCTCAAGCGAAGCAGAGAAGAAATAGTTGTGAAAACCTGTAATGACAAAAAGAAAGAGAGACTGAAAAAGATGACAAAATCATTTACTTTATGTTTTGTCAATGAAAAAGTTATTCTTTTGAAGCAGGAAGATGCTTAATTGATTAAAATTCACTTTTTGTCCAAGAAAATCAAGAAAACAATTTACAGTGACATTTATTGAATACCTGATTGCATTTATTTATTTTCTTTTTAGGCTGGTCCAAATTGCAAAGCATATAATATTGATAATTCTTCATTGTAAAATTTTGACATAGATAAAGAAAATACTATTGGTGATTCAAATATGGAAACTAACACCAGTTGGGAATCAGTTATAAAAAATCCAAGGACATTAAAAACTTAAAAGAAAAACTGAAAGGACATAGTCCTAAAATAAACAAATTACATGGTCTACTTCATCATTTTTCTTCAGATGACAGAATTTGCTCAGTATAAAATAAAATTTCACTTGAAGAGAAACAGAGTAGGAATGGCTTGCAGTCATATCATATTGAAACACCAGAAACTGAAATGAAGCAACCTTGAGCCTGGTTAGTACCTTGTTAGGTGACTTCTTGGAAACAAGTATAATGGATAATTGTTTGGAATTATTAAGTATAGGGCTGAGTTCCAATTTCAATTGTGTTCATTAGATTTCCTTATGCACAAATACACATGGAAATATGCCTGAATCCACATCTTCTCCTCCAGCTCTAGTTTAATTAATAAAAATTAAATTTAAAAATATTTTCTTGCTTGATAACCTATAAAAATAAATCAAGCAATCAGAGGAAGAATGATTATAACAGCATGTGATGAAAAACAAAATGATGCAAATAAATATGAAGAAAATCAACCAGTTTTGTCAATGAAGAAGTTATTCCGCTTAAGTTGAAAGATAGTCACTTGATTAAATTCCTGTTCTGGACGAGGTAAATCAAGCAAACTTAATTTCTTAAATACCTTAATGTATTTATTTTATATGTTTTAAAATGGTTGCTCTAAATGGCAATTGCTATATGTTTTGTCAATGAAAGAATTAATCCTTTTAATGTCTTTTACAGAAGTAACTCTTGGAGAAAAAGAAAAAAACAACATAGCTTACTTAACTACACATGTATCTGTATTTTACTGTAAATAAAATCTCTTGTTAACTGTCAATCAAGTGCTGTTCACCACACAATTTAAGCTTACCTCTAAGCTACAAACTTTTATTAGTTTTAAATTAAATAATACAAAAAAAAAACAAAAAACAAAAACAATCTTCACTTCTTTTTAATATTTCTCAGTTTGGTTTTTCTACTTTAATATTTATAAGATTTTGTCTTCTCTCAAAATTTCTGTTTTTGTTGAGTTCAAGGTTAGAGCAAATGATGAATGCTTAAAGTTTTCTTCACTTTTACAAACAACCTTTTATCTGTGAGAGTACACTTAGCATTTCCTCAACAAACAAAACATTTGTTTGTAAAATTTATTTCTGGCTTTAACCCCAACAATATTTGGTTTCTCCACAATGTATTTAGCAAATCAATAACAAAAACGGAAATCTCTCAAGATCAACAAAATCTGCTGATCTGAAATTATAAAGAATATGTGTATATTTATACGTATGTATAGGTATAAATTTTATGTGCTTCTTTTTCTGGCATGAATATAAAACAGACACTCACATATGTATATACACAAATATATAATCTTTTCTAGCTTGTTTAATGATCCTACACATATTTATATATTTTGTGGATACATATTTAAAAGTTTTCTTTCGCATGTTCTTCTAATATAAATGTTCCATTCGTCTTCTATTAACTTGGATTCTGGTCGACTGACAATTGTGCTAGTGTAAAATTTGACTAGTGATCTGAACTTTGTTTCTTTTTGAGTAGTGTCACTGGGTAGTATAATTGCTCTATCTTGATCATTTTAACATAAAGAACTTTATTTTATCTTGCTTTTTTCTCTTTTTTTTATTCTTAGTCAATGTTCCCTTTTCCCTATATTTTATTGGTTTATCTTCTTGGTTTTGATTTATATTTTTATTTTCGTTGATGTTCTGGGTATAATGATAAACTACATCTGGCAGCAGTGTTTATCTGAGACAAGGAATGACTTGTAAATTGTAATTCATCCAAAACAAAACTGCTTTCATTTAACCACCATAGAGTACCTTTTCTGCTTGCTATCAGCATGGCTAATGCTAGACTCCAGTAGAGGAACACACTACACCTACTTGGCTTCACATTTTTGACTGACTTGAAGTGGTTTAACTACATTAAATAAATAGTTGCATTCACTGCAAAGAAAGTTGAGTCGCTGTGTTGTGCCAGAAAATTTTATTCATCAAAGTCCATCTTGCACATTTACAAACCTACCATTTTTCTGTGCATTGAATACTTTTGCAATATCTAGCCTGGTGGTGTATCTGATCAAGAGGTTTAGAGGAACATGGAACCACTTTTTAACTGCTGTTGTTCCCAGGTTCACCCTGACTTGTGGTGGTAGCACCTGTTAGGGTCCCAGCTATGGGCAAATAACTGGCCCCCAAATATGAGTCATTTAAGAGAAAAATAAAAAGTTAGGCTAGATAAGAGGCTTTAGCTTTGGATAGCAATTTGTTCCAGAGAAGGAAATCTCTGAAATAAAAACATCTACACCTACTCCATGCAAAACTGGATAGGCTGAACTTTCTCACCTTGGTAGGTAATTTTCCTAGAGATGGTTTCTCAATAAAAACACTGAGTTTCCAATCTCCTAAACTGGTTGGTGTAAGTAAGAGAATACAGCCATAAAACCTGCTCCAAGATTTCATGATGGTTCAGTTATAGAGTCATCAAGAAAACCCTGTCCAACCTGGGCAAAAATAGAAATGGATGCTAAACAATGATGATGATTATGGGATGGCTTAACAGGCTTTTGATTGTTTTTACCAATACTTTGGTTTCTTGTAAAGTCAGAGACAGATTAAACCTTCAAGGCTGTTCTAGTCAAGTGTCAGTTTGTATACATATTTTTGGAGCAACTGATCATGCCAAAGAAATTAAACAAAATATGAGAAAGTCTGTACAAAATTTTTATGATATATTGTTTGAAAAAGTTCCCAGTAAAAAAATATTTTTTACATCATATTTTTTTGTCTCTTGTTTTTAAAAATAGATGTGAGGAAACATTTTATATGCACATACAAATTCATGCACACACAGACTGATATAAAAAGGAAATAGACACCCTAATTTTTCAACAAGAGTATTTCAAATATCTAAACATTTCAAAAATATTTTGTTATGCAAGTTAAAATTTGATGAATATGCAATCAATTTCTTCAGAGATGAAAAAGAGACTTAAAGTGAGAGAGATATTCTAATATTGAAGAATGTTGAGAATATCACGGACAGAACATTGGGGGCAATGTGGAAGTTTTTAAAAAAATAGGAATTACAATGAAACTTATACTTAAAATCAGCATGGTATGAAAAGCAGTTTATAGCACTGCTTATTCAAAGCTTAACACTGGATTTTCTTCACCTCACATTTGAAAAATATTAACAATCAGTGGTTATTTGATGTAAGGAATAGCTTGTAAATTGTAATTCACCAAAACAGAACTGCTTTCACTTAACCATCAGAGAGTACCTTTTCTTGGAGTAGAGAGACTGAACTATCGCCTGATTCACACTCCACCCATGTCTATTGAACAGGTGTAGAGGCTCATCCCTTGTTCCCTGTTTAGGATGTGGTTTCCGGCTTTCTCTTTTCCAATCTTTTCACTTTTCTTTTCTTTCTTATTATTTTTTCAATTGGAGGAGATAGACTGAACTATCGCCCGGTTCACATTCCACCCACGTCTATTGAACAGGTGTAGAGTCTCAACCCTTGTTCCCTGTTTAGGATGTGGTTTCTGGCTTTCTCTTTTCGAATCTTTTCACTTTTCTTTTCTTTTTTCTTCAATTGGAGTAGATAGACTGAACTATTGCCCGGTTCACACTCCACCCATGTCTATTGAACAGGTGTAGAAGCTCATCCCTTGTTCCCTGTTTAGGACGTGGTTTCCGGCTTTCTCTTTTCCAATCTATTCACTCTTACGTAGCCCCCTGCACACCAGTGGCCTTACCGCCTTGCTTGGGGTGATGTGATTAAAAAAAAAAAAAAAAAAAATGAAAGTCTAAAGTAGAATCTCAAAAGTTAAATTAATAGGTAGGATAGTTTTAGGGCCAAGGGGGTATATATTTTGAGCCTATGGGTCAATGGAAATTACTTGTTGTTTGTTGTTTAGGGGGGAAAAGGGAATTAATAATATTAATGTAAAAAGGTCTAAATAGAAGAATCTATATTAATCCAGGTCAACATATTTGAGCAAATATTTATTTCTGTGTTTACATGTTATCATCAATTCACTTTTTTGTTTAGTAAATTAGGGTTATTTTAAGAGAACAAGTTTATCTAAAAGGCATAAATTTCATCTGTTACCTTTTCCATTATATGATTTGGTTTTTGCAATGATATCCCAGATAATAATTTGTTTTTTGTTGTTTTTTAATTGTCAGAAATATTTTGAGAGGGCAATGCTTTAACTGTATTTAATATTGCTTAAAGTCATTTGATGATTATTGTAACAGTATTTCTATTGGTTCTCAGTTGAGTCAAAATGAAATTTAACATTGCCATCATATTAACACACACACACACATATATATATATATTATAAGTTAGGATATACAGGTGTGATTAATGAAAATTTTACTTGAAAACAAATTAAAAAGAATCTCACTATGATCAAAGTAAATAGCACCACTGTAAGAGATAGAAAGAGGTCAACATGGATACAGAACAAATGAAAATGATTCAAGGTAATAAATGATACTATGATGATAGAAGTATAAGCAGACAGGATACAATTAAAAAAGAAATGATTACAGACGGAGTAAAAAGTTGTTTGCTTGGTACCCAATAGAAAGCAAATGCAGTGGAAAGAGACCAGAGAGGGTGAGGAAGTTGCAGGGAATAGCACAGAGTAATAAATGACTTTCCCAGCATTGGAATAGCAATGACTGATTATATATATATATATATATATGTATATATATATATATATATATGTAGTGTTGAGTTGATGATAGTTTCTGGTACCAAGATTGGTATTTTTTCAATAGTTTTACTGATAAAAGGTATTTTGGCAAGCAGTTTTTGATTGTCAAGTGCTCAATATCAGAATGGAGATAGATTGTTAATAATTTCAATGCAAAGAATTCTGAGCAGGTTCATACCAACTTAGAGGTTTCATGAGAACATCGTTATGATGTCTTCACTAGAAGACAAAAAAACAGTCCCAATGAATGACGAAAGCATAACGGTGTCTTCACGAAACTTCATAGTCAGGATAAACCTGCTCAATTAAAGTGATAAATTCTTTGCACTAAAACTATATATATATATATATATATATAGTCATCCACACTCAAGCCTGTTTTGCTGTATCACAACTCACAAACACACACATATATATAAATTGTAAATATATTGCAATATTAAGCTCTACTCTGTATTTAGCATTCTTTATAAAAGTGGGTTTTAATCTATGTGTTCTTTCACTTTCTTAGAATATATATATATATATATATATATATATATATATAGACATCTGCAGACAGATCTGTTTCATGGCTCATCAGTATGGTTAGACATCCAATTGCTTCTAGCCAGGATTGAAACCCAATTGAATTGACATCAGTCAGTGGTTCTACCTCTGAGCTATGGGTGCTCGGTAGAGGAAGGTGGACATTAGCATGTTATATTCAATATACAATGTAAACACACGCCAGTAGCCGAGAGTGTTCAAATTCAAAACTGACTGACTGATGCATAGATGCGTGAGTCGTTACTGTTTTTGCAAAGTCTACCATTCTCCATAGTGTTCAATCGGGGTGTGAGAGCATAAATAATCATCTGATACACTGATACACACACACACACACACACACACACACAATTGGTCTGCATCTTACAAAATCAGTTGCTTTAACCCACACCTCATTTAGAAGCTGCATATGTTGAAGATGCATGCATAAAACTGTCTATGTATGTTGATGTTTTGTAGGTAGAATAATGTCATATTTTCTAGAGGTTGATGATTGAGGGTGTTCAAGTGTAGCATGAGGCTAAACAACTGCATATTTCTTGGCAAAACTATAGTTATCAGATATGATTTTTTTAAATCAGAAAGAGAGTCAAAATGTCTGGGATACAGAAAGAGGGTCTAGAGAACTTAACACACACAAAACATATTGAAGTTAAGAGAAGCAGGGCAAAACAGTGAGTAAAGTACTTATGTTTGCATTGATGTCTGGTAGAACTTAAACGATATAAATTTGGAACACAAAGAAAAGACTGTGATTTGAATCTGTGAAAGTAGCATGATATATACAGTACTGTGCAAAAGTATTAGGACAAAAACTATTTAATCTTTTATGAGGCATATTGACAGAAAGTAAACAATTTAATTAAAGTAATTTTAGTTGATTTACTCAACAAATGCTTTAACAAGAAAAAAATACTTGTTACAAAATAAATTTAATATTTAGTATAATAGCCTTCTGCTTTTATCACAGCCTTCATTCTGTCAGGCATTGACATCACAAGCTTCTTCAATGTATCTAATGGTATCTCCTCCCAAGCAGCTTGTATTTGTTCTCAAAGTATGTCTTGCAAAGTAACATTAAATTTATCAATTTTTTTATCCAAAATATCCCATAGATGTTCAATAGGTTTGAGATCAGGTCTTTGTGGTGGCCAGTTCAAATTCCAAAGTCTTCCTTCCTTTTCAGTTAAATATTTCTTACAAATGTTTGGCTTTTAACCATGTATTTAAATTTCAGTGTGATTTTTAGAAAAATCACCCCTGTTCTAATACTTTTGCACACTATCAGTAGTGTACAAAAGTATTAGGACAGGAGTGATTTTAAACTTTATTTTGATGCCTTATAAAAAATGAAATAGTTCTTGTCCTAATACTTTTGCACAGTACTATAGGTAAAGTTGTAATGTTGTTTTTTAAATTAATGTTTGCAAAACACAAGAGCTACTCAAGGTAGAGGATTGCTGTGTAAGGTAAGAAAAGGTAAGAAGTGCAATTCATGAGGTTATGTAGGAAAGATAATAATTATCCCGATACTTGAAGAGATCAAGTATTTGGGAAAACAGCTTGTCAGTATTCCGTTTCACTAATCAGCAGTTCTTGGGGGAAATCTATCTGAGTGTAACCTACTTTTTTTTGCTTCTTATAACTCTGTCACCCCAAGCAAGGCATTTTACTCTCACTGTTGAACAGGGGGTTACATAGGAGGTAAGTTATGAGAAAAAGCAACAGGTTACAGGGGGTGTCAAGAAGAGGGTAGAAGAAGGATGAAACTACTGATGAAAGTGAAGTAGACAAATAAAGAAGCATGAGAGAGAGAGAGA
Source organism: Ascarosepion bandense (assembly GCA_037127315.1). NCBI lineage: Eukaryota > Metazoa > Mollusca > Cephalopoda > Sepiida > Sepiidae > Ascarosepion > Ascarosepion bandense. Next base: position 735,323 of record JBBBDQ010001777.1, read on the forward strand.
GAGAGAGGATGCAAGTTAGTGACACAGGAGATGACTATTGACTTTACATTTAAATTCTTGAAGATGGTAGCTACCAGGAAAGCAAGTAAACAGAAAGGAATTCCATGGGCAGGAGGTGAGAGAGAAGAAGATGCTGGAGTCGATTTTGCATTTACAATTTATTAGTTTCACAGTAAAAGGGCGGGACCTAGTTGCTAATCTTTTGGTTTGAGAAAATTCATGTACAGGGGCTACCAGTAAGCTAAGTTCATCTGAGCAGAAGCCTTGAAAGTACTTGTTGAAGAGACACAGGGAAGCCACATTGTGCTGGTGAAAAACTGACTGTATCTGAGCCGCCATGTTGGGATTGATCACATTACAGATTCTCCACTGGATTTTGTCAAGGACCCCTAGGTGGATAGCAGGAGCACTCAACCAGATATGGCAGCAGTATTCAATGCACGGGCGGATAAAAAGTTGAATATGAAAGGAATGAGGATGATTTATCATTGTGTACATGCCATGGCACATAAAATTTAAAAAGGTAGAACCAAGAAACATAGCTTGTCAGAACATGTCATTGAAATAGGCATAGAGCAGTGAGAGGCTCATGACATTTTATTGATGGGAAAAGGCTTGTAAAATGGACAAAATTAATCACACACAAGTTGGTACAGATGCTTTTGAACTCTATCAAGAGAAGTAAATATTGGGCAGCTCCAGCACAGATAGAACTTGCAGCAGTACTGCATTTTTGTTTTGGCTGTTGTAAAGATAGATTATGGCCAGAGGAAGTCAGATACTTAATGGAATGGTACAATTAACCAACCATTTTTCCAGCAATAGATTGCAGGTATGAGTTTCACTAGAGCGCTGAATGTGGTGTAATGGTTAGCAAACTCGCCTTGTAGAATCATTACAATATGAGTAGTTAGTGTGAGCCAAGTGGGTGCTCTATACTTTTGGCCTTGTATCACATCTAAGTTTTGCTTAGAAAATCATCATATGAGTTTCACTTGAGGTCTGGGGAGAGCTTGTGTTTCAATATACATTCAATGCAAGGAGCCTCCTTAAGAAAGCACCCATTTATCATGATAAGTTAAGGTTCAGCATTTAGATGTAAAGGTCTTCTACTGACAGTTTATCAAGTAAATAAGTAAATTTATGCAAAAGCTTACAATATTTTGTATTAATTCTCTTATTCATATACATTCATATCTTCATTATTAAGTCAATCAAATATTTTCCTTTTGGTGACATTAAACTGCTTTTCAGCTAAATTATGTATTCTATCAGACAAACATGGTTCTTGTTTTGATTCAATGAATACTTAAAAAACATTATTCAATATCTTGAAATTTTTAAGTGCTGCTCAGACATAAAGTGCTATATGCAGCAATTGATGTGTTTACACATCTAAAAATATGCGGCATGGAAGAAATTTGCATCTACATCAGGGCACCTCAATGTGGTGTAATGATTAGCAAGCTTGTCTCATTAGAATCACTACAATTGAGTAGTGAGTTCAATTCTCACCGGGTACCCCATACTTTTGGTCTTGTGCTTAGAAAATCACTATTGCATCTACATCATTGCCTTTCAACATAAAAATGTGTGTTACCATGCAAAGAAACTACCATTTCACTTCCTTGCCCAGAAAAATGGATTTTCTATTTCATTGTGAAGGAATTTTCTTTTTATTGGTTGGGTATCTGCCAACAAAGAGGGATGGAAAACTCACCAGCACAAAAATCAAACACTGGATCGTGACAAGCAGAACACGGACAAGACTTCCACATGGGAAAATTACACATACGGGATGAATGCAGCTAAGACAACAGAAACACAAACAAGGATAAACAAATGTCTAACATGAACAAAAATCCTTAGTAATGCATGACAATCCCATAGTGAAGTCAATACAACAAACTGTCAAGCTCTCTGTCTTTTCAGATGTGCCTGTATTTATGGAGCCTAAAACATTAGTGTTTGGCTAGCAAAGGAATCATTCACAACACCACTCTGCTCAAATGGAACAACTTTTCTTAGCTAATCAACTTTTGCAAAGGTTTGTAAACAATGTTCTACATTTGCACTGAGTAAGATTCATAGACACTTCTTAGATATCTTTAAGAGTTTGCCAAAAATAGTGCTTGGAATGTTTGCCAAAATCTAACATTATTGCAACAAAGTTTATTTTAATAGCTATTCTGTGTGCATTGCTTATAAATTTTATCACTAAGAACAGAGACATAAAAACACAAAAGCATGGGGGATTCTGCGAAAAAGAAAAATGCAACCAGATGCAGTGAAAAAAAAAAATGAGATCTCAGTGTACTGATGAGAATTCAAATATGAGAAAAATTTATTAGGAAATAGAGATTATGAAAGAACATTTCTTGTTGCATTTGAAAGAGACAGAAAGGCAGAGACTGGTGTGTTGTATAAACCATCATAAATTTAATATCACACAAAGCTGCAAATAGGCTGCATAGAAAATCTAATATATCATAGAAAGTGCAAGTTTTGGTTCTGAAAAATTAAAATCAATTTTTTGTTAATGTTGACTGAAATTTGTATCTGGATGTAAATCCCAAAGGAGAAAACACACATTTAGATTCGGCTTTTGTCAATAATAAGTTAAACTAAAATAATGAAAATAAAACTGAAGAAAAATGAACGTTAGTGCTTCCTTCAAAAGAGAGTTGTTTTAATCAATGAAAATCTACAGCAAAGAAAATGGAAACCAAAAGAATCAATATATATGGCATGATTAAAACTTTTATCAGCCAGACAAATATTTAGGAATCAGTAATGAAAATGCTTATAGAATTTAACAAAAGTCAAACATATACACATACAATACAATGGACACTTCTGTTTATTTGTAATATATGAGGACCTGTTTAATAACTGAACCACAAAATTTGATTACAGTGTTGAAGGCTTATATAGAACTATAGAGAAATCGTGCACAAAATGCCACAACATATCTTCTGCTTATCTGAATTCAGAGATTTCTTGGTTGACAGCAAAGCTAGAAATCCCTGTCTGCCCTGATAGATGGGTGGAAAAGCGATGGATTCATATGTTTCCCTGAGTGTATTATTTTAGCCAGAATTTGAACATGGCATTCCAATCCAGCTTTCCAAACCAATAACCAGTACTTGGATATGTATATTCACATATATATATATATGTTGTATCTCTACCTATATAGACACTATTGGAGTAAATTGTAGTAGAGCAGAATAATCATACTGGTCAAAATTTTCTCTCTCTCTCTCTCTCTCTTGTTTAACTCTCTGCTTCCAAGTAGAGAGGGACCCAAACGGGGTTCTAGCAAAGGGTAGAGTCTCGTCTAAGAGGAATAAACAAAAGTCAAATCCGGCCTTGATCTGGGTCTATGGAATACTGTTGGTTGAGCTTAAGGGCTCAGAACCTCCACTTCAATTGACCTTGTGTCATATCTACCTTGGTGGAGAGGTTGTAAATACCTAGTAGAAGAGTGTGAGTACATTGACTAGTGGTTCACTAGCAGTGTATTTACTTCATGCAGCATGCGAGTCTTGCACTTGTTAATATACTATTATTCTCAACCTCTGTTCTGATGATTACTCATGCAGTAACCCTTTAGGGATATAGCAATATAAGTGAACACTGAGATCAAAACCCACTGGCAACATTTTGTTTCACGCTTGAACAGAATATTTAGGCCATGTATGCCCTGATAGATGGGTGGAAACATGGCCTAAAGATTGTGTTTAAGCAGAAATCAAATTAGATCTGATCTCATGTCCATTTTTATACTTATTTATGTTCTTTGATATTAAACACTTTAACCAATAATTATAGCATACCTGAAAACTATATTTTTATCATAAATATATATATAAAGTAATTAAAACATTTTGAAAATTTAAATGGCCATTTCAGTGAGAAAATTCTCTTAAATACTTTCCCTGCATTTTATTATATATGTACGTGTGGATGTATTGTGCATATGTGTATGCATGTATATTTGTAAGTATATGTTTATGTGTGTGTGTGTATATATATATATATATATATATATGTGTGTGTGTGTGTGTGTGTGTGTTTATGTATGATTGTGTGTGTATATATATATAAAAATAATAAAAAAAATTAAAATTAGAATTTTATTGAGATCTACCTTGAAATTTAAAATTTTTCCTTTATTTTTATATATCTAAAAATTCCTATAACAGTTTTACTTTTTATTATTTATTTAAACAAAAAAAGTTCTGGTAAATTTTGACAAGTGTAATAATTAAAAAATTTATGTATCAGTTCCTTTCTTTTCCTTCCCCCTTTCTTTCACCGTGGAAGTCATTGAAAGTCATTACCTTGGTTACTAAGAAAATCTTTTATATCTTATCTCTCTGTTAACTTTCCCTTGTCCCTGCCTTTCCGTCTTTTCTTTCCTTTCCCTCTACCACTTCTATCCCTGTGACACGGGTTAATTTTTAACTTTAACTTTTGATTCTTACAAATGTATTGTAAAATTTTCTAATATTGACTCATGTATCTCTGTGTCTGCTTTTCTCCTTTCTTACATTGTGCTGACAAATTCAAATAAATTTTTTTTAATCCCACCCCATTTTTAACTTCCTGTGTATGGATATATTTTTGGGCTTCTTGTGGTATAGAAATTTTGTAACATATTTGAATTAATAAAGTTTTTTGTTTTTTATTGTTGCTGCTGAAGTGAGAATTTTCTCGCTGAAATTTAAATTTTCAAAATTTTTTAATTACTTTATATATATGTATATATGATAAAAATATAGTTTTCAGGTATGCTATAATTATTGGTTAAAGTGTTTAATATCAAAGAACATAAATAAGTATAAAAATGGACATGAGATCAGATCTAATTTGATTTCTGCTTAAACACAAACTAATCCCAGTGCTCAATCACCAAAGTTAAGCAAGATTGAGCCTAGTCAGTACTTAGATGGGTGACCACTTGGGAATACCAGAAGCTGTAAGTGTTTAGTGACGGATGTGCGTTGTGGTACAGTGAATATCGACTCGGAAAAAAAATTGGTGAGCCGAGTTTGAATTCCAGTTGAATACCCTGCATTCACTTAAGCACTGGTACCCTTGGGAAAGGTATTAATCCGTCCTTTCCCTCCAGTTATGGGTTAAATAACAAGGATAGGACTTGGGGGCCCTGCCCTTTAAAACAAATCCCAATGAATCTTGATATTTGAAAAGAAAAAATTATTACTAGACACAAAACATATACTGAAAAAAAAAACAATAAATTGTTGAAAAGAAAATGGTATTACCAGCAATAAATAAATAAAGTTTAGTTGGTAATAAATGACCCATCAAGGTTGATATGCCATAGAAACAAAACAACCAACCAACTAATCCCAGTATTATAAATACCTTCTTTCTTCTTTTCTAATAATCTACTAATTTATGTATATAAACCTATAGACCAAATCTTTTTTTATTTACCAGCCCTTGATATATATATATATATATATATATATATTGTGATGAATCTTATTTCCTTTTTATTTTTGTAATACTTAATACTTTCCCTACTAATTACTTAAATACTGTCTTTTTTCTTTCCTTTTCTTCTCCCACTTCTATTCCTGTGAGACGGCTTTATTTTTAACTTTTGATTCTTTTTTTTTTTTTTTAATCTTTTCATCCCGGGCAAGGCGTAAATGCCACTGATGTGCAGGGGGCTACATAACTGAAAGAAAATTAATTAGAGGAGGGAGAAGAGGATTACAAACCAATTAGAAAGAAGCAATAGAAAGATGAAAATGCATGTGTGGTGACAGTTCCAAGTGGGGAGAGAAAGGGAAGGATATACGGGGTGGGGGAAGGGCTAGAGTCAAGTGGTTAGTAGATGAGTATTGACATTGCATTTAAATTTTTGGAGGTTGTAGCCGTCAGGAAAGTAAGAATATGGGAGCGAGTTCCACAGGTGGGAAGTGTGAGAGAAGAAGCTGCAGGAGTAGAATTGTCGTCTGCATTTGGCTAACCTAACTGTGAATGGGTGGACCCAGTTGCCATTCTGGTTGCACGAGTAAACACCTGTTGAGAAGGCACCAGTGACTTAAGTTCATCTGAGCAGAAGCCATGAAAGTACTTATAGAACAGACAAAGGGAGGCCACATTTCGTTGGTGGGAAGTGGCTGTAGTCGAGCCACCAAGTCAGCACCTATCACATTACTAACTCTCCTTTGGAGCCTGTCGAGAATACTGAGGTGAGCGGCAGGGGCGCCTGACCATAAATGGCAGCAGTACTCCATGCAGGATTGAATGGTTGACTTGTATAAATGCAGGATGGATTCAGGCGGAAAGAACGTCCTGGATCGACACAGTGACCCAACCTTCTTAGCAGTGGATTTAGTTATGGATTTGATGTAGCGGTTCCATTTGAGATCAAAAGAGAGGGTAAGGCCAAGGAGGCACAGTGTATTGCACTCAGGGAGAATCGCTTGGTCCATGCTTATGGGAGGCAAGAGAGGTTGCCTGTGATGGTTGACAGATAACAGCTTGGTCTTGGAAGCACTGAAGTTGACAAGCCACTTCTTGTCCTAATTCACCACAGAGTGTAGATCCCATTCAAGGTCAGCAGTGAGATTATGTCTGTCCGCCATGCCAAGTTTCTTACTAGTGAGGGAGTATATTGTGGTGTCATCTGCGTAGATGACTTGGGACTTGATCTCATCTGGGAGGTTGTTGATGAAAATGAGGAAGAGCGTCAGGCCCAGGATAGAGCCCTGGGGGACACCGGCATTCGTGCTGTAGGATGAAGAGGCATGCCCATTCAAAATGACCTTCATTTTGCGGTTGTTTAAAAAAGACAGGATTAGGTCAAGCAGGCATCCGGTAATGCTGTAACCTCGTAGCTTGCAAAGGAGGCCAGAGAGACAGACCCTGTAAAAAGCCTTGGAGATGTCCAGAGCAACTGCACGAGCCTTGCCTGACTCATCGAGGGTCCAGAGTATGTACTCTGTAAAGGTTGTTAGCATATCGGCAGTGGACCTGACAAAGTGGAAGGCATATTGCTTGTCAGAGAAGAGTTTGTGGGCAGTAAGATGTTGAACTATTTCAGCATTTATTATGGCCTCGAACACTTTCCCGAATACCGGTAGAAGACTGATAGGGCTATAGTTGGATGGGTCCGAGGGTTCACCACAATTCTTAAAAACAGGAACGACTGAAGAGAACTTCCAGCATGCAGGAAAACAGGAAGCAGAAAGGCAGTAGTTAAACAGTTTAGAGAGGACAGGGGAGAGTTCAGGGGCATATCTCTTAAGGACTATCACCGGGATTCTGTAGCCACTGCTCGCCTTATGGGGGTCAAGTTTTGAAATTATTCAAGATACTACCTTCGGGGTAATATGTACATCATGCAGTTTGGCCTCAGTTCTAATGGGGAAGTCAGGTGAGCATACTCCAGATGAGTCAAACATGGAGTTGGATGAGAATTTTCGGGCAAAGCACTCAGCTTTGTCCGCAGATGATGTGAGAACCTCAAATTCATGGATTAAAGGAGGTATAGAGGATTTGCAGTTGTTAAGCACCTGTTTGCATATCCGCCAGTAGTCCTTGGAGCCGAACTTGCGGTCAGCTATGCACTGTCGCATTCTCTCAGTGAACAACCGTTTGGCATCATTCAAGATTCGCTTGCACTTATTGCAAGCAGACGTGAATAGGCACCTATTGTGATCAGATGACTGGCTCCTGAAAAGTTGGAAGTAATGGTTCCTATGGGCAATGGCGGCCAAACAGGCAAGAGAGAACCACGGAGAGGAATGAGGTTTTAGGCAATACTTCCTGGTGGGAATAAAGGTATCAATTCCAGCTTTCACCCATGACGAGACCTCAGAGGCACAGTCATCAACTGGGAGATCGAACACTTTTCCCCAAGGGACGTCGAAGAGGAAATTGTGAAATGCATCCCAGTCAGCTTTTTGGTAGCGGTAGGAGATCCTATAGGTAGGAGGCTCCTGAAAGGAGTGAGTGTGGAAAGAAATACTGAGAGAAACAACAGCATGGTCGGAGTTGCTGAGTGGACAAAGCTGTGAGACTTGACAGACGTCAGGGGCAGAGGTAAAACATATATTTAGTAGTGTGGAGTGTCCAGAGGGAGTGCTTGGGAAGCAAGTGGGGAAGTCCACCACTTGTGTAAGAGATTGGGAAATATCAAAGTTCATGGTGTGGACGCCCGCTAGATCAGTAACAGAGTCTTTAAGCCACTCAGCGTGATGGGCGTTGAGATCTCCGAATACAAATATGTGAGCGAATGGGTGACAGACATATTGTAAAGTTTTCTAATATCATGTATCTCTGTGTTTGCTTTTGTTTTTTCTTATGTTGTGCTGATAAAATTAAAATAAGTTTTTTTTAATCCCACCCCAAGTTTTTGTTTTTGATTGTTGCTAATGAATTTTCTCACTGAAATGGCCATCCAACAAAATTAAATTTTGAAATTCTTTAATTACTTTATATATTTTGCTTTATAAATAGATAATACTATTTACATCAAATCCTCCATCTTGATCAATTTTAATATTAATAAAATTAATATTAATATGATCAGGTTTTGGGATTTTACCTATTTGCTCATCCTTTTTGGATTTTATATATATATATATATATATATATATATATATATATATATATACACACACACACACACACACACACACACACACAGTGCATTGAGTAAATTGTTATTTTTTATTTTTTATTTCAGTCATGCACATTGTTTTGATTTTGCTGACTACATAGTATAGTATTATAAGTTGGATACTATCTGCAAGAAAAAGATCACCATGACACAAGTCGCTCCACCAGAAATTTATTAAAGATATTCTGTACTGCTTGGCATTCCCAACAGAATCTCCAATACAAGCATTTCAGAGAGTTTGGGTGTTAATCTGAAGGCAATGCAGAGAATTCAGAAATAATTAGATGTTTGAAGTTATCACTAGTGATGGCTATGCTATGCCTCCATTCATCTCCACCTCCCAAAGGCCCCAGACTCAACAGAGGGGCCATATCAAGTGCTTTGAGAAGGTAATGCTACTTTGGGTCAAGTGGGAGGCAGCTGGAATACCCTATGTCTGGCAAAAGGAATCTGCAACATGCCACACAAGCAAGAGAACCCAGTCCTGGTTCTCAGACAATTTCTGTGACAATATTACCCCTTACAACTGGCACATAAATCCCCAGGCTGAAACCCCCTTGATTATTATGTGTTGATTGCAGTTGAGCAAAAACCCAACAAAACTCCTTGTAACACCAAAGATTAACTGAAAGCAAGGACTATAGCAGCGTTCACCCACTTAAACAAGGAGACTGTCCAGAAGAGATGCAGAAGATTCTGAAATGATCTGTTGGCTATGGTTGAAGACAATTGTGAATTTATTGAATAAATTTACTCTTTAGTATTTCAAGATATTTTGTGTAATTTTGGTAAATATATCTGTTAAAATGAGAAGTCAGTGTTATTTTCATTTTTGCATAATTCAGATAACAATTTATCCATCACACCCTGTATACCTGCAGATGATAGTACAGTGTATGGATGCACCTCCAAATATCTTTATGACAAGTACCTGGCAACTAATCTTTCTCCTGACCTATCTCCCACTATTCAATTGAGAAAAGACTAGCTGGTATCATTCAATATATCCAAAACTAAACTGCTAACATTTCATCACTACTGAGCAGATCATAACCCTGTTCCAATCCTGATGAGCAGTCGTACCTTGTAAGAGGTTCCTTACTGGGTCTAATGATGACTTAGAACCTCACATAGAATGTGTATATTCATGCCAACACTAGAAGAATGGTCAGTTAATTGAAGTGTTCTAGAATATGCCTAATTCCCACTGCCAAGCTCTATCTTTACAAAAGTCAAATCAAGCCAAGTATGACTATCATATATGGGTTGGTGTGACACAATCCTTATTGACCAGTCTCAGGAGAGTTCAAAAGTGCTATCATTTCTTTATGGCTGATGAATTCTTCTCCACTTTGCAACATCTACCTCACAGATGAAACATTCCTAGCCTCTGACAACACTGTCATTATTACTATGGCATAAGTTCCAACAAGTTACATTCTTTAGTTCCATCAGCTCAGATGGTCATGCTCTGTGGCAATTTATCACTATTAACTTTGTATTCCTTTGAGGAGAAACAAGTTCCAACTCAGAAAGTTTCTTTCGTCAGAAATATTATTTTTGGGAATAAGCTTCAGAGAGAGGGCTTCACTGAAAACTAAAATCTTGGTCTCCTTAAGTCTAGGGTCAACTGATATCTATTCTATGTCTTCATAATTTGTATTTACTTCTTTCTTATCCTTATCTTACAACAATCTCACTCTATAAGGGTTTTAATTTGAGGGGCCCTTGGGCCTTTTATTGAGTGAGCTAACAGTAAATAAAAAACAGTGACTATGTGAAAAAGGCTTAATCATTAAACAATGTTGAACTACAAATTGATGGTTGTGTCACGTTTCAATTTAAACATGTCTAGACAGCAGACAGAAGTTAGATTCTAATTAGTTGAAAATCTTCAGAAGAGTAACCTGATAGCCATAAAAAGTATAACTTGTTAAAATCTCATTTTTCAAGTGCTTACTTTAGAAATATTATTTACAAAAAAATTCCTGGGTAATTATTGATAATGAAGCTACACAATTTTATAAGTGTCTTCAAATTTGGTGCAGAAACACTAAAATTAACCTTATAGCCTATTTATTCTCTCCCCCCTACACACAAAAAAAATTCTACTGTTTTTTTTTTTTTAATCGAGTAAATGTATGAAATTCATTCTTGATTAGGTAACTTTTAAACTAGATAAAATAGTCCTCCATATTTTTATACACTGTACCATTCACACTATTTACATTATTTGGACTATTGTTCTCATCTTTGTTGCCATTTGTACAATGTTTCGGCTGTTGTATGCTCTGGCCTTCTTCAGATGCTAGGAATTTCGACCAAAATCCTTCATTACAATAACTGGGGTATATCATTCTCATTCCTTGCATGAAGCTTCTGTTGGTAGTCTTGACTTATCTCCCTCTCAATGAACTCTCAAAGTTACTTATTCACCACTGTTGTAGCCTGATATTGAACTCACAACTCTTTGGATCAAGTCACTAAAACTTACCAACATCTATATCCACTGGGCCATGTGTCCTTTATAAAAATACTATCTCATCTCAGATATATAGACAAATACTGTGCCGTTCATCTTAAATGTGTAAGATATAAAAACGTTTTATAATTTAAAAATATTCAAAAGTTGCCAATATTCAGTAAATTTAAAATAGTTACTTATTTTTGTGCATCATTTAACTTATAATTATTGCCACATGATGTAAACAGTAATCAGTGTGTTATTTAAACAAATCAGTAGTAAGAGGACTAGTGCCTAGCTCTGTCCAATTATTGGTTTCTGCGAAAAAGTTAAAAATTCTCTGAAATCGCAAAAACATTTTTACCTAACTAGCTGTCCCATGTGTTGGCTATGTGACAAATATTATTATTTTCATATTTCTCTCCCTCTCTTAACATTGCAACTTTTTCATGCATGTCCATCATGCTAGATTTTAATTAGGCTTGATTTTTTTTAAATGTAACTCATTTTCATGTATCTTTACATTTCTTTACGTCTATTTTGCTTAAGATGTCTCTGCTATGCTTAATTGAATGTTTTTCTCCTTGGTTTTTCTTTTTTAACTTGTTAGAAATTTCTGTTGCAAGTAGTTTGGACTTTAAGTTAAAACTTTTCTTTTCATTTTTTTTTAAAATTGGAGTAGATAGATCCTTCTATCACCCAGTTCACACTCCTCTCACCTATTGAACAGGTGTAGAGGATTATTCCTTGTTCCCTGTTTAGGAAGTGGTTTCCAGCTCTGTTCCTCTCCTCAGACCTCAGTATTGATGCTTCGACAATTTTCCTGTGATGTTTATGGACAGTGGCAATGTCTCTTCCTTGTGAGGGTACCGGGTTGGCAGTTTTCTGATTACTGCTTTCAAATGATAGTTAAGAGTCCTAACTCTTGCATAGCATCAAGAGCAGCTGCTCTGATCAACAGTTGCATAATATTGGGGTTCTTGTAGAGCCATGTTGTGCATGAATAGATGTTGCTGCAGGCGCTTTTTTTTTGGATCACACTTTGTTGCACCCCGGTTCAGTTTCCTTCCAGTGCATGTCACGGCTAATGATCATCTGCTTCCTCTACTTGAGATCTTTCCTCACCAACAACAACAATTAAGAACAATCATATCTCCACAAAAAAAGCTAAAGCAGGTAAAGTAAAATCACCTACACCTGTTAACATTTTCTTAACTAACATCCGAGGTATTCGAACCTACTTCTGTAGCGTTGAATCTTTTCTCCACATCCTAGCACTTTCTGAGACTAGACCCAACCCCCTCGATTCCCTCCCCTCTGACTTCTCGATTCCTGGCTACCTTTCCTCTCAATCAAGGACTCAACTGTCTACATGCATGAGCTGGAGGTTAATGTCAGTGAACACCTCCCTCTAGCTAGAGTGACATCTCTTGAATCCCCTGACCACCCACACATGTGTCTTTGTCTGTCACTTCTCAAATCGGTTAGCTATCTTTTCTCTCTGTATCATTCCCCCTCCTCTTCTGACTACTCCTTACTGGACAGCATCTCTGACAATATAGATAGGGCCACTTCCTCCCATTCATTTGCTAATATATTTGTGTTTGAAGATCTTAACGCCCATCATACCAAGTATAAAAAAACTGTCACTGATTCAACTGGCATTCACGCCATTCTTCTTCTTCTATGTGCCCTGTCCCTTCAGGACGTAGGCGATCATGGATCTCCACGTCTCCCTATCCCTTGTGGATCTTAGCATGTTTGCTCCTGTTGCTCCTGGCAACCCCCGTTCCGTCATCCACCTGATCAGACCCTGCAAATATGTTATCCGCTGCCTTCCTCTGTCTCTCCCTCCCTCTATCTGTCCAGTCAGTAATCAATCCCTTATGCAAGTGATGGATTTCCCCACACACTTTCTCAGTATCCCTTCAGGATATGCTTCTCTACTAGATCTCTGATTCACCTCTGTACCTGACTCCTGCCAAGTCTCGCTGCCTTGCCCTCTCGGTAACTCCAATCATGCTGTTGTTTCTGTTAATATCTCTCTTCACTCCCACTCCCTCCAGGAGCCTTCTATGGACAGGATCTCCTACTGCTACCAAAGAGCAGAGTGGGATGTGTTTTGTGATTTCCTATGTGAAGTCCCTTAGGGAAAAGTGTTAAGTCTCCAAGGTGAGGACTGTGCCTCTGAGGTCTCTCCTCCTGAATGAAAGTTGGCATTGATGCATTCATACCAATCAGGAAGTTTTGTCCAAAACTTCATTCCTCCCCCTGGTTCTCTCCTGCCTGTTTGGCTGATTTTGCCTACAGAAACCACTGCTTCTGGCTATTTTGGATCCAGGCAACTGACCATAATAGGGGCCTGTTTGCTTTTGCTTGTAATGAGTATAAGAGGATCCTGAATAACACCAAGCTGTTGTTTCAATAAATTTGAGGTCCTCACGACACCTGTGGAAAAGGCCAAGTGCTTTGCTCACAGATTCTTCTCAAACTCCACACTTGACTCATCAGGAGTACCCGCACCCGACTTCCCTCTTAGAACTGACACTCAACTGAAAGATGTTTACATGTTTCCGTCTCAGGTATCTATGATAATATCAAAGCTTGACCCCCATAAGGCGAGTGGAGGTAATGGAATCCTGGTCATTGTCCTGAAGAAATATGCACCTGAACTCTCCTCTGTTCTTTCTAAACACTATAATTACTACCTTTCTGCTTCCTGTTTTTCTACCTGCTAGAAGTCCCCTTCTGTGATTCCTATGGTTAAGATCTCAGGGGAACCCTCAGACTCATTCAATTATCACCCTATCAGCCTCCTACCAATTTTTGGCAAAGTGTTTGAGGCTATTATCAATGCTGAGATAGTTCAACATCTTACTGCCAATAAACTGTTCTCAGACAGATATATGGATTCTGCTTTGCCAGGTCTACTGTCAATATGCTAACAATCATCATGGAGTACATATACTAGGACCTCGATAAGTTCAGCAAGGCTTGTGCTGTTGCCCAAGGCTTTTGATAGGGTTTGGCACACTGGCCTTCTGCACAAGCTTCAGGGCTATGGTATCACTGGATGCTTGCTTGATCTGATCCAATGTTTCCTATCTAACCGTATGAGTATTGTATTGAATAGGCATGCCTTCACATCTTACCACGCAAACACTGGTGTCCCCCAGGGCTCTATCCTAAGCCCGACTCTCTTTCTGATCTTCATAACTGATCTCCCAGACATGATCAAATCCCAAGTAGGCATCTATGCAGATGACACCACCATTTACTCCTGCATCAGTAAGAATTCTGGCGAGGTGGACAAACATAATCTCACTGCTGATCTTGAGAAGGACATCCACTCAGTGGTGGACTGGGATAAGAAATGGCTCATAAATTTCAATGCTTCTAAAACAAAACTCCTATCTGTCAACCATCACAGGCAACCTCACCTGACACCCATAAGCATGGACCAAGCAAGTCTCTCTGAAAGCAATACACTATGCCTCCTCAGCCTTACCCTATCTTCTGACCTCAAGTTGAATCACTACATTGAATCAATAGCTAAATCCACTGCTAGGAAGTTTGGATCACTGCTTTGGGCCAGGAAGTCTTTTCTGCCTGAATCCATTTTGCACATATACAAATCAACCATCTGACCATGCATGGAATACTGTTTTCATATCTGGTCAGGTGCCACGACTGTTTGTCTCAGTGTTCTCGACAGACTCCAAAGGAGAATCACTAATGTGATTGGTTCTGACCTGGCTGCTCGACTCCTCATTATTGGGATGTGGCTTTGCTCTATTTCATCTATAAATATTTTCATGGCTTCTGCTCTGACAAACTTAGGTCACTGGTGCTTTCTCCACAAGAATTTACTTGGGCAACTAGACTGGCAACAAAGTCTCACTCTTTTACACTTAGATCAACCAAATGCAGGTGACAATTCTACTCTATCAGCTTCTTTTCTCGTACTTCCTGCCTTTGGAACTCCCTTCCATATACTTGCTTTCATGACAGCTCCAACCTCCAGGAATTTAAATGCAAAGTCAATTCCCATCTCCTCCTGCCTAAAACTTTAACTCTCTTATATAGCCACCTGCACATCAGAGGTAGTACCGCCTTGCTTGAGATGAAATGATTAAAAAAAAATTAGCAGTAAATAATCAACAGTTCTTTTTTATAACCATCCCTAAGTTATATTTCAGCGGACCTCAAATGGTATGACTATATTGAATCCATTGCTAAATCTGCTGCTATGAAAGTCGGTTCTCTGTGTAGGGCCCAGAAGTTTTTTCTGTCTAAATCTATTCTGCACATATATAAATCTACCATCCACCCATCCATTGAATACTGCTGCCATATCTGGTCAGGTGCCCCTGCTATTCTCCTCGGGCTTCTCGATAAGGTTCAGAGGAGGGTCTGTAATGTGATAGATACCGACTTGGCAGACCGCCTGCAATCTCTATCCCACCGACGTGATGTGGCTTCCCTGTGTCTCTTCTATAAATACTTTCACGGTTTCTGCTCCGATGAACTTAGATCACTGGTGCCCCCTAAATACGAATTTGCACGAGACACTAGATTAGCAACTAGATCCCACCCTTTTACAGTGAAACCGATAAAATGCAACTGCAACTTCTACTCCAACAGTTTCTTTTCTCGTACTTCCCGACTGTGGAATTCTCTTCCACACGATTGCTTCCCTGATGGCTACAATCTAGGAGTTTAAATGTAAGGTCAATAGACACCTCCTAACACACTAACCTGCTCCCATTCTATCAAACACTCTTCCCATCTGCCCAACCCTCATCCTTGGTATCCTTACTCATCTGTCACCTTCCTCCTGACATTCCATATGTCTAACCACTCCTTCTCTTTACCTTCCCCTATGTCGCCCCATGTGCAATAGTGGCAGTGGAATGCCTTGCTTGGGGTGAAATGATTTTTTAAAAAAAATATTATTGCCAACTAAGACTGTTTTTTACATTTTTTAACCTTTTATTTTAATTGCAGATAACTTTAATAAGAACATTCACTTAACTCATTTAAAATATTTTTCAACTGAATTATTACATATCATCTTTAGCAACTTCATATAAATTTTCACCATTAGAAGAAAAAAAGAAATGTGCTGGAGTCCTGCAAAAATCATGGTATTTTAAGGGCAACATTTTAGTGAGAGCCTTGCAGAATATCATTATGGACTGGAGTATTAGAGATTAGAATTAGACAATACACTGGGGGAAAGATGAACAGATAAGATAATCATTTCACCCCAAGCAAGGTGGGACTGCCATTAGTGTACAGGAGGTTACATTGAGAGAAAAGGCTGGATAGAGGGGTTATTGAAGAAAAGAGAAAAGATAAAATGAGATTCAAGAAAATAGAAGATGGCTATTGGCATGCAATACACATGTGATACCAGAATATTGGCATATTAATTCTGATTAAATTTGATTTACCTTCATAACAATCATTAAGAATTTGCAAAATTACAAGTTTCTGACATTGGACTTAATATTATTATTGTATCCTTTAAAGAGGTTACAAACAGACAAGGTGGTACACAAGTAAAAGAACAGCAAGACATGCATAGATGAAAAATTTAGTTTAGCTGTTTGTTTTACCAGCATATCTACCCTTTTGGGTCATTTAATGCTGAAGAATTTGTTTGGTTTTTGTTTACTGCTTGTTGATCTTTTGTAAGTCTATTGCTGTCGAGATATAAATAGAGGTGTTGTGATTTGATGTGTGATGGATATATGATATCTTCTTTTGCAACTATATTTTGTTACTTTTAGAAATTTTAAAAGGTCATTTGAGTCAGCTTTGTCGAAGATGCATTTCAGATTGTTTTCTTGATAGTATCTTAATTGCATTTGTTCAAGATCTATGCAGCTTGTTAGTATATGTTTCACTGTGTAGAGCTCCTGACATGGAATGCAAATTGGTGCCTCCTCACCTTTTAGTAGGTGTGAATGGGTGACAGTGGTGTGGCCTATTTGAAGTCTAGTCATGACTACTACTTCTCTTCTTGACATTTTCCTATTGGAAATTTTAGCTTCTATCCATTCTTTGAAGATGAGTTTAATTTTGTAGAGTTTGTTATTTTTGTAGGAATTCCACAACTCTTGTCATTTAGTTGTAGTAAAGTTGTTGATTAGAGGTTTGTAATCTGTGTGGGGTACTTTTATATCACTAATATTGATGTTTAATGATCTTTTAGCTTCTATGTCTACTTTTTCATTTTCTCTGAGACCAATGTTGCTGAAAGAGAATACACTGTGGCAAGACAGAGAATCAGATAGCAGGCTATTAATTGCCAAAGAAAGTCACAGGTATCCCCTGTGTTCACTATATATGGCTACTAATATCGTCAGTCCACATAAGCAGTAGAGAGTATAGGAAATTCCATTACAACACCTCCCCTGAGCTAATTTTCCTGTGAAATTTTGATCAATATCTTTTCTTTTTGGGGTCAGGACATAACTGTTTAACTTTTTCCTTTTCCTAGTACTTTTATGTCTCAGCAATTTTTGTGCTGGTAAAGATTGAGGCATTAGTGATTTTGGGGAAGTTGACACTTCCGGCACTGGCAGGGTTGGAGATACTTCCATCAGTACTGATGAAGATATAGGAACTGGTATTTTGAATCTTCATATATTACCTCCATCAGTAATTCTTCACTAGGGGGGGGCATCTTTCATGTATCTTAGACTTAAATGATTTAAATGTCTTTTACATTCAAATTTTGTTCCTTTGAGCATGTATATCACCCTGTGAAGTCTTTTGGTGATAATTTTGTCTTCCCAGAAGTTTTTTTACTTTTATAATTTCTGAAGAAACATCTGCCTCCAGATTTGTAAAATTTGGTTGCAAAGTTTTCTTTTTCTACCACTCTTTTTGCTTCACTAGGCAACAGCCTGTCAAACACTGACTGAATTTTTCTTGTGAACATCAGTTCAGCTGGTGATAAGCCTGAATCTATGTTCATATTGGGAGTAATTCTGTAAACTGTTAAAACTTTTTGTATACTCCTCTTGTCAGTATCTATGCCTTGATTCTTTCTTAGAGCTCTTTTGAAAGTGTCTATGAACCTTTCTGCTTGCCCATTTGATCTTGAGTGGTAAACAGCAGTCGTAAAGAGGTCTATAGACAAAGATGTGCAGAAATTTTTAAATTCTCTGCTGGTAAACTGTGTCCCATTGTCACTAACTAAAGTTTTTGGTACATCAAAATGACTAAAAAGTTTGTTTAATACATTCAAAGTAGTTGCTGATGTGGGATGTTTCTACTTGAATATTTCTGGCTACTTGGAGAAACTGTCCACAATTTTAAGGCAGTAGTAATCATTTATTGGTCCATGTGTCAATGTGCAACCACAGGACATCCATTTTAGGCCATAGCTGAATTTTCATTAATAGAGCTTTTGCTGCAAGTTGATAGCCTCTACAATCTTACCAATTTTTTCATCTCCCAGTCCATCCTAGGCCAATACGTATAGCTACAAATTAATGATTTCATTCTTGATTTCATTCTTGAATAATAATTCTTGCCTATAAGAAATTGCAATGTATATTGTATTACCACTCTATCTGCATATTATAGTACTTGATATTTTAGATCCATTTTTCAAGTTTTTCTTTCAGTCATACCTGTTTATTTATTTTTTTAACGAATTCATCCTTCTCAGCTGCTTTTTTTATACTTTCAATAGTCATGGGTAACTCCCAAATTGTATTGCATAGTAGTACTGATAATTCTTTTTCTTCCCTTAAAGTAGCTATCACTATGTCTTCTGGTGGTTCTACAAATTTTGGAATCAACCTAGACAAACCATTGGCATTTTCTATTTTTATTGAGAGTAAGCATTCCATCTTAAAGTCATACTTTAACAAGATTATTCTCCAGAACTGTTACCTGTTAGCAGAGTGCATAGGTATACCCTTACTTGACCCCAAAGTTGTTAACAGCGGTCTATGATCCATCTGTAGTGCAAATTTCCTTCTATGGATGAACCTGTGAAATTTTGAATCATGTAAATTATGGCCAGGCTTTCTTTCTCAATTTGGCTATAACTTCCTTCTGCAGGAAGCACGGTTCTGAAAGCATAGCCTATGTAGTCTCATCTTCAAACTTATGTAGAATCCCATAGTTGCTAGCATCAGATGCCACAATTATTTCTTTTTAGGGTCAAAATACTCTAACAATAAATCTAATACCAGTCATCTTTTTATTTTTTGGAAGACCAAATCTACTTTGCACTCTTCAGTCATTCAGTGGGGCTGTAAGATCATATATTTTGGGAATTAAGATAGTGTTATAGTTGGCCAAGTCTAAAATCACCTGAAGATTAGTAACATTGTTTGGTGGTAGTATATCTTTATTAGATTTGGCACTCTCCGGGTCAGGTCTTCTTCCGTTCTCATTGATTATTTTCCCCAAATATTTGATCTGCTTCACAAAGAACAGGAACACATGCATAGATTAAAGAAGAGAGGTTAATTGTAAAGAGTAGACACTACTGCAGAACAGGGAATCTGGTGGCAGGCTAGTAATTGCCGAAACAAGTCACAAGTATCTCCTGTGCTCACTATATATGGCTACTAACATAGTCAGTCTACATAGGCAGTAGGGAGTGTGGCACATTCCATTACAACAATTATCAACCTACTTTTATAAGGTTTGAAACACTATTAATGCATTCATCAAATTAATGTTTTAGATATATTATGAAATAAGTAGCAAAGTCAGTTTGATAAGTAATGTGGTTAAATGAAATAAGAGCTACATTATTTGTTGCATTTTTCAAAATTTATTTTATTTATTTTTAGTATTAAAAACATGTGTGTTATGGTGCAGTGGATATTGACTCAGAGAAAGAAATCAAAGAGCCAAGTTGAATTCATTGCATTCACTTACACGCAAATACCTTTGGAAAAGGTATTAACCCATCTCATCATCCCCCCGGCTATGGGTTAAGTAATAGAACAGCTTGGGTTCTATAGCCTTTAGAAAGTAATTGCAACCTACTGCAGGAAAATCTTTTGCCCAGTTGTGTCTCTTTAGAGACATGAGTGCCCAAGTGTGTATTACGAATGGCACTTAGCTGACTGACTGATATGTTGTCCATTATAGTAAGTTCAAATGAACATACTTTAATTGCTTTAACCTTTTTTACCAATTCACTCCAATCTAGGCAATAAAAAACATTAAAATGAAATGGTTTACTGTAAATGAAAGAGAAAGAAAAGAATTGGAAACCTAAAAATATTAAAAATTTCAGAGTTTAGGTGAAGATGGCAAAACTATAGAGTAGGAATAGAATTTAGAAGGAATTTAGAAATCCAATCCTCATGAAGTAATAAGGAATAAACCTCTACTTTTGTTAAAAAATTAGGGAGGAGTGTGAACCGGACAAGAGGTAAACCTATCTATCGTCTTTGAATAAAAGTAGGAGATTGGAATGAACTGGGAAGGTTAGAAATGTTTTCAAAATAAAAATTAGTGAAAGGATTAAAATAAATTTTCTAACAAAAATCTGACAACTGGTTAGAATCAATCTGGGTTGATTTATTATTTTGTTTTCTATGGCTTATCAAACCATTGCACGTTACTAAAATCAGAAACTATTTTTAAATTGTAAGAATTTTTTTAATGGTTTTATGATACAAATATTACTAATTAACCCATAGCTAGGGGAGAAAAGTGAATTCATACCTTTACCAAGAGTATTTGCTCATAAGAGAATATAACCATACCTAATAGGAACTGGGACTCAAATCTATGATTAATAAATCTGATCCATTATTCATTATGCCGTCTACACATCCAAGTTTACAACACCTGATATTCTGAAAGAAATGACCCATCTAGACTGAATGTTGCTTAACTTTGTTGATATGGTGTTTCAATGTAATGTAGTTGTAAACCCAGGAATACACTGGAATTTATTTATTAAAATGAAGGTATGATGTTAAAAACTTGTACAGCAACTTATTTCAAGATAGTTAAAATGTTTCTTTCCTTATCAAATTCTACTGCAAATGAATATACACTTTATAAGGTATATTTCTAATGTCTTTCTCTTGTTAGTCTTTCCTTCAAAGACTGTCTTGGGTTATTGTCTGAAGCCATGTTCTAATTTTGAAAAGCACGAATTATGTCAAACACTATAAATTTGTTTATTTTCTCAGAATTATCTTCTTATTTTTAAAACGAGGAACTAAGGTGTGAATGAATGCAAACTTCACTGAATATCTTTGAATAAAGAAAGTCTAAAATCTTATTGATATGATGTGAATGAAGAAAGTCTAAAATGTTATTCATCTGATGTGAATGAAGAAAGTCTAAAATGGTATTGATATGATGAATGAAGAAAGTCTAAAATGGTATTGATATGATGTGAATGAAGAACGTCTAAAATGGTATTGATATGATGTGGAATAAGAAAGTCTAAAATGGTATTGCTGATATGATGTGAATGAAGAAAGTCAAAATGGTATTGATATGATAAGAATGAAGAACGTCTAAAATGGTATTGATATGATATGAATGAAGAAAGTCTAAAATGAAAAAAGGTCTAAAATATTATTGATATGATGTGAATGAAGAAAACTAAAATGGTATTTATATGATGTGAATGAAGAAAGTCTAAAATGGTATTGATATGGGCGGAATGAAGAAAAGTCTAAAAAATGGTATTGATATGGATAGAATGAAGAACGTCTAAAATGGTATTGATATGATGTGAATGAAGAAAGTCTAAAATGTATTGATATGATGTGAATGAAGAAAGCTTTAAATGGTATTGATATGATGAATGAAGAAAGTCTAAATGGTATTGATATGATATGAATGAAGAAAGTCTAAAAATAGAAAAAAGGTCTAAAATATTATTGATATGATGTGAATGAAGAAAGTCTAAAATGGTATTGATATGATGAATGAAGAAAGTCTAAAATGGTATTGATAATATGAATGAAGAAAGTCTAAAAATTGTATTGATATGATGGAATAGAAGGAATGGCTTCAAATGGTATTGATATGATGGAACAAGAAAGTCTAAATGGTATTGATATGATGTGAATGAAGAAAGTCTAAAATGGTAGAAAATACGCAGGATGTGAATCAAGAAAGTCTAAAATGGTATTGATATGATATGAATGAAGAACGTTTAAAACAAAAAGGTCTAAAATATTATTGATACATGGAATGAAGTTATGTTCAAAATGGTATTGATATAGATGAACGAAGAAAGTCTAAAATGGTATTGAGGGTGATGTGAATGAAGAAAGTTCAAATGGTATTGATATGATATGAATGAAGAACGCCTAAAATGAAAAAGGTCTAAAATATTATTGATATGATGAATGAAGAAAGTCTAAAATGTTATTCATCTGATGTGAATGAAGAAAGTCTAAATGGTATTGATATGATGGAACAGAAGAAAGTTCAAAATGGTATTGATATGATGAAATGAAGAACGTCTCTAAAATGGTATTGATATGACGTGAATGAAGAAAAAATCATAAAAATGGTATTGATATGATGTGAATGAAGAAAACGAAATGGTATTGATATGATATGAATGAAGAATCATTTAAAAATGGTATTGATATGATATGAATGAAGTTAGAAAGTCTAAAATGAAAAGGTTTCGAAAATATTATTGATATGATGAATGAAGAAAGTCTAAATGGTATTGATATGATGAATGAAGAAAGTCTAAAATGGTATTGATATGATGTGAACGAAGGTTCGCCTTAAATGGTATTGATATGATGAAATAAGAAAACCAAATGGTATTGATAAGTGATGGAATGAAGAAAGTCTAAAATGCAGCTGATATGATAATTGAAGAACGCCTAAAAATGAAAAAGGTTCAAAATATTATTGATATGATGAATGAAGAAAGTCTAAAATGTATATTGATATGATGTGAATGAAAGAAAGTCTAAAAATGGTATTGATATGATGAAGAAGAAAGTTCGTAAATGGTATTGATATGATACATGAATGAAGAACGCTCAAATGAAAAGGTCTAAAAATATTATTGATATGATGAATGAAGAAACTTAAAATGGTATTGATATGATGTGAATGAAGAAAGTCTAAAATGGTAATGATATGATATGAATGAAGAACGCCTAAAATGGTATTGATATGATATGAATGAAGAACGCTCTTAAACAGAAAAAGGTCTAAATATTATTGATATGATGAATGAAGAAAGTCTAAAATGGTATTGATATGATGTGAATGAAGAACGCTAAAAATGGTATTGATATGATATGAATTAAGAACGTCGAAAATGAAAAAGGTTCAAATATTATTGATATGATGTGAATGAAGAAAGCTCAAAATGGTATTGGAGATGATGAATGAATTTTTAGAATCTGTACCAAATCATTTTTACAATTCTAAATTGTTTTTAAATTATTGTCCACCCAATACAAAACCCAAGAGCCACTCAAGTTAGCAGTTTATTGGATAAGTTGATTGTATGGATATAACAGGAACAAGTAAGATGTGTAGATTATGAGGCTATATATGATTGATAACAGTTGACTCTAGACTTGAAGTAGTTAAGATCATAATGATCAGAGAAGCATCCTCATTGGGATCTCTTCCATCAGGTAACAGTTCTTGGAAAGAAGCTATGTGAACATTATGAAGATATCTAAGGTAATTAATGGTTGACCATAGACATAAAAGGAGTCTGTTCCCCAAAGCTAGTGAGAATCCAACTTGCTCATTTATAAATCTACCATTTGTTCATGCATTGAATTCTGATGCCATATCTGGTCTAGTTCTCCTGCAATATATTTTGAGATTCTTGTCAAAATTCAAAGAAGGATTCATAATGCAATCAATCCTGAGCATCCATTTTGACTTCAGTTACTTTCTCACCAACATGTTATGGCTTCCCTCTGTCAATTCTACAAATATATTCATGGTAATTATTCTGAAAAGCATTTTCCCTCACCTACATGAATTCCAGTGTGCTACTAAATTGGCAACTAGGTCTGTTTTATTATTGCAACTGCCATTTCTGTTCTAAAATTTCTGTTCTCATAGATTTTAACTGTAGAATTTCTTTCTGATTTCTTGCTTCCCTACCAACAACAATCTTCAAAAATTTAAATAGAATGTCAATCACCATCATTTATTTTCCTTCCTCACTACATTCTTCAAATATTCATATGCAATGTCAACTTCCTTCTTTTGTCTTCATGAACTTTTCTCTTTATTAACCTTTCCTCACTCCTACAATTTTCATTATTTATATGAAATGTCATCCTTCTTTTTCTGTCTATCCTGAGACATTTTTATAGTCCTTTCCTCACTCCTACAATCTTCAAAAATTTACATGTAATGTCAACCATCTTCTACTGTCTATCCTGAAACATTTTCCTTTATTGTCCTTTCCTCACTCCTACAATCTTTGAAAATTTATATGCAATGTCAACCTCCTTCAAAGTTTTCACATCCTAGGTACAGTTGGGTTGATCATGTGTTTACTTAAGAGGTATAAGTTTGCACTTGGTGACCAAGAGGTCAACTCTCAAGTAAATCTGCCAATGCACTTGACTTCACTGATCTCACAATCAGCACAAAGTCAACATCTGTGGTAATACTAATATATGTTATACTACAGTAAGAGCATTAGTGTTAGTATTTTTTCTAAAGAATTAATAAACAATGGAATGTTCAGTTATAATAGATTGCAGAGTACTTAAGCAAATTGTTTTAGATCATCATAATTTGTTTTCTCAAACAGAAATTTTGCAGAGTTTTTATGATCAATATCATGTCAACTGGAGTAAACAAGTAAATATCCTTAAGGTCCACACTAGAGATTTTAAAATCAAGTGTGTAGAATATTGTGTGAAGAATATAAGAACAAACTACCAACTTTAAATAAGTATTACAAAGAACAATATGCAAGTTTGATGAAGGACTGTCCTTCATAAAAATTGGCACCCAGTGGGCTAAGAAGATAACAGGGTAGAGATTGGATAATAGCAGTAAAATTATAATTCAGTTTAAAATTGATTTTGAACCAAGGTAAATGCTGAGAAGTATTATACAAAATTCTTAAAAATAATACTTTCTACTCATTAATTTCCACATAAATTGCAACAAATAAAGTTGAGCATAATAACATTGCTGGATAGAGCAAGTCTTCAACGATACAATACTATTTTTTCATATGGTCACTATCATTTGACATGCATTTTCACTACCAATGAAAATTTCATTGTTTGGGAGCCATCCAAAATATAGTTTGTCACACACTTTACTATTGCCATATTGAAACACAAAACTTACTGTGTAACTGTGATCACATCCACTGGTTGGTCTCCATAAACAGTCTTCATCAACATTCAAGGAACATCAATAGATGTGTTTTATTAACAGAGAAGAACTCAGTATCACATATGTACTTTTATGACAGGTGCCATTTTCCAAACTACTGCAACAAAACAAAAAGAATTATGGGTAACTGACAGGACAGGTCATCCTTTAATGCCATACTGCCTGTAGTATTATGCACCAGTATAATGAAATAAGAGATATAACTTTTAGAGCAATCATTATAAGTTCTTTGACAATTCCTTTTTAATAGTAAAGGCCAAAACAAAGAAACATTAAGCTGAAGCATATATTCATTCAAGGTAATGTTTTTCACATTGCCCTGCTTGCCAAAAAAAGTAAAAGAGAAACAAAAAGGTTTCAAAGTCACCAAATTAATGAAATATAGGCACTCTCAAAATATTAAGCTAATATATAACTTGTGATCTATCACAAGAGTAGTATACTAGAATGGTAAACTGTATTGAAGCAAAGAACCCTTCAACGCTACCACAAGCAGGGATGGAACTCATAACTTCTAAGGAACCATATATACTTTTATTGCTATTCTTTTATGTATCATGTTCCTTCATGATGTGTGTGATCGTAGCTCTTCATGACTTTTTGCTGTTTGTTGTTTCAAGAAATTTTTGACCTTTCACCTTCTCTTTTTTCCATGTTTTGCTATACATTCTTTCAAGAACATTAAGTAGGTTATTTGCTGCTTCCATCCATTTCTCTCGCTTACAGTATGTCATGTGAAGATTAAATTCTTTAGGCCGTATTTCCTCATAATTTGTCCTAGAAAGTTAAACAATCTCCTTCTGACTGAAAGGATAATTTTTCTTGTAATTCCTCTTTTCTTTAAAATTTTGGTTTTGTTCCACTGCAGTCTATGGTATTCTTAGTATCTGTTGGTAAAACTATTCTTTCTCACTTCAAGTGACTTCTTTGTCCAATATTCACTACCATATAGGATTTTAGATAATACATATCAGGTCAATAATTTTTTCACTGTATTTAACGATATTTATCAGTAGAACCACATCACTATCACTTCAAGTCTCTTCTTCATATAAGAGAAAATTGCCCAAAATTGACTACCATATAGGAGATTATATATTACATAGAAATTCAAACCTCTTTTTGTTGCTAGCAACATTTCCTTCTCTCTTAATAATTTGCTTTTTTATATTTAAGTCACTGCTTTAATCCACTAGACTATGTGACTCTTAAGGTATCTAGTGATGTAATTTTGGAAAAGTTACATACTCTGGTTGAATGGAATAATCAGACAAACAGTATGAAATGAGTAAAGCTAAAAAATATTTGCAGATATGAAATATACTCTGACCATTGTGTAGAGATACATTAGGAAAGTATCTCTTTGGTAGAGATAAGTCATGCAGGTCATGTGACAACTACATTGCGATGTCACTCCATATTGTGATGAAAGTGGCAGTCAATTTTAGTCAATTCAGTCAATTTTAGTTCTGTTTACAGCAGCCAAATGCAAAAGTTTACATTCTTTACCATGAACACTCCATGGCCCAGAAAGAGGCTAAATCTGTCTCTCCAGCAACTTACATGGTGGGATTTCTTTTTGGGAATATATCTTTCCCAGATATAGAAATAAACTCCAGTTCAGAGTCTTGAATTTGGCAATGGCCAAGACTTTGCTTCTCATTCATGAAATATATCATTACCTAGGACAGAGATGAATCTAGTTCATTTGAATCTGCAATTATAAACATGGCTTCTCCAGACATAAGAGTGTCTCCATATTATATGTAAGGCCCTTTATTTTAGCTTCTCCTTACACTCTTCATTGCTGTGTATATATGATACATTATTCTCTGCATAAGGCATCTGCACATATGTATATATAGATTTCTGTATGTTCTATTAGTATAAAAGTCTCTCTGAGTACCAAGCCCGTTTGTCATTCTTTTACATTTTAGCCATTCCATTCAATCTATCATATAACAAATGTAGTAATGCCCATAATAAGGGAAATAAATGGGAGAATAAACCTATCTTCCCTAGTTCTCTCAGGTTATAGTAGAAAGTGGAATGAGAACAATCTACTCCTACTGATTTTAGAGCTTAGTTTAAAAATTGTAAGTATGTTGACATGTATCACAAGAGATTCTCAAAGAAAGTTTGAGAGCATGGTAGTTGAAACACTGTGAATATAATGATCAAGTTGAATATGCTCTTCTAAATAGCAAGTTATACAATAATGATAATCTTTCGTTTTAAAAATTTCAATGTGAATTAAGTAACAGGAGAAATCTAACTTAGCAGCTTGTCATTTTGTTAGATAATCTGACCTGTACTTAATTTTATTAATTAGTTTTACCTTCAGATGTTTTATTTAAGAATTAAAATAACTGTCTCATCAGCTTTAGCTTTAAGGACAAGACCTTTTTTTATTTTACTTCAGAATTAATACTATAAAGCAATGGGCATTGCAGAGATGTTATAACTAATTAGTAAAAATGTGAAATAATGATAAATATCATAAATACAATAAAACATATGACATTAAAATACTGTTTAAAATAAACCCAAAATAATAAAAGTTCTCCCAGCATACAACAGAATCTTAGCTGACTAGAAACAGATACTTTACATAAAAAATAAAACAAAAAAAACTGCTGAACTCACTTTCTTTGCTACAAACCCTCAAAGGGTCAAGGCATCTATTTCCTTTCCTCAACAACTTGCATGTCATAAGATGAAGTGACATTCATTCTCTGTAACATGCAACCTAAAAGGAAACATTTCAAAAATACACACACAAGTACACAAAAAAATAAACTTATATTATTTTAATTTTCAATTTAACATGCTTTTAGTGTTATATTGTTGTATGTTGTTATTCCTGTGAACATGAGTCTATCCCCTCTGGTCTAATGTAAGTCACTCCACAACATTCATTTGTTCCTTTCTCTGGGCCACGCTTCATTTTTAGTCTGTAGCAATATAATTAGACATCGACTCGGAACAAGAAATCGAGGAGCCAAGTTCAAATTCCAGTTGAATTCATTGCATTCACTTACACACAAATACCCTTGGGAAAGGTATTAATCCATCTCTTCCCTCTAGTTATGGGTTAAATAACAGGACAGATTGGGTTCTATAGCCTTGGCTGGCAACCAGTCTACTGCAGAAAGCAATAGCAAACTACTGCGGGATAATCTTCTGCCAAGTCAGTCATGTCTCTTTTGAGACATGATCGCCCAAGCATGTATAGTGTATGGCACTTAACTGACTGATATAAAATTCTCCACTCCATAATTTTTTGGAGGTCTTATATCTGCATGGCTATTACGCTCTTCATGTTTTTAAAAATTATTTCATCAAAAGCAAGGAAATAATGCCATTAAGTCAAAAGAAATGTAAAAAGAAATGAAATAAGTGTGAAAGAATAAGAAAAAAAAAACATTACTCAAAAATGATAACAATAAAAAAAGAGGAATCAAGAAAATAGAAGATAATGATTAACATTGCATTTAAATTTTTGAGGATCAGAATTGGCTGGAATATAAGAAAAGAATTCCACAGGCTAGTAATGTGAGAAAAGAAACTGTTAGCAAAGAACATATGGTTACATCTTACTAATTCAACTGTAAAGTAATCAAGCCTTGTTGCCAGTCTAGCAGTTCACTGAAATTCATGAAGTCTAGGTACCATACAGCAAAATTTATCAAAACAACTACCATGAAAATATTTATCAAAAATGCAAAGAAAACTACATTACGGTGATTGGAAAATGATGAAAGCTGAGATGCCAGCCCAGAATCAATAACATTTCAGATTCTCTATGGATCTTATCAAAAATCTCTATATGTATAGCAAGAGCACCAAACTATACGTGGCAACAAAGTATGAACAAATAGTAGACTTAAAAATATGCAAGATAGATTCAGGAATGAAAAATTGTCTAGCATGATACTGGAAACCAACCTTCCTAGCAGAAAACTTAGCAATGAATTCAATATAATCTTTCTAATTCATGTCAGCAGAAAAGTAACTCTTCTAGAAGTGAGCATTAGCAATGCTAATGGAATGTAGAAAGAAGTTTCTTACATGATTTATAAGAAGGAGTTATCCCATTTTTTTGCTTTCAGGGTTTTGTTGTTGCCTCTTTTCAGAGATAAATTCATTTTATTCCATAGGTTATATTTTGTTTCTAATAGATATATGGAACATTATATTTTTTACCTTAAGCACCAACATAATGTATAGAACTGATAGAAATTATTTATAAAAAAAATTGTAATCTTTCTTAAATTCTGCTACATTCCCAAATACTTTCCTCCAAAAATCTATCTTTGAAATGAACTGCCTTGAAAGCAGTCTTCTGAAACAAACTGTAGAAATACCTCTTGTCTCTATAAACATTTAATAAGTTGTCATTTAAAAGAAAAACTTGAGATGTTGAAATTTTAATAATTTTTTTTAGCTGAAAGACACTGTACCAGAAAGAAAACAGTTAAGATAATCCTTATTATTAAAATAATTGATTTTGAAATTTAAAGACATTTACTTAAAAACCAAAGAAGTAAAAATTAGAATGCATATATGCATTACTTTGTTTCTTTAAAGATAAAATATTATATTACCATTTTGAAGAAACTGAGAAATGCATAATATATATTCAAATGTATTTTTTAAATATTTAATGAAATTCAAATTGCAAGAAGAAAATAAATTTATCAAATAAATGTTTGAAACTAAACTCAAAGAGATTACTTTTAAATATTTTATACAAAAGACATAAAAACTCTCAGAGAAATTCAACTGTCTAAAAAATGTTCAAGAATTGAAAGTAAATTTAAATAATTTACATAAAAATTAATTTTTCTTTCCATTTGCTGGAGAGAAAATATTTGATATATGCTTTTTATTATTAATAGAAATGTTATGGTTCATTCTCATGTTATAATTTTACTGCATCCAAAACTTAATTAAGTATTGATGGAAAACTGGTAAGATTCAGATTTATACAATTTTTTAGATGACAAGGTAAAAAAAGTAGAAAATGTTTATCAAGCTGTTTCACTGTTATTAAAACTTCATCAGAAAATGAAATATGGGGAAAAAATTCTGGTATTTTTATTTTTGTTGTTTTGGTTTTCAATAGTTAAGTAGGCTTCATGTACATTTGACTCGTTAAGCATTATTTATTTATATAATTGATGCCTTATGAACTCAAAGAGAAATAATGCCTTTTTTCTTGAGTTCAGAATGCCATAAATTATATGCACAAAGCTTAACATTTTTTACCAAGTACTCTTCCGGATAGCAAGCAGAAATGGTTCTTTGGGGTAATTAAATGAAAGGAGTTTGCCTCAGTTAACCACTGATTGAAGGTTCCTTTTGAGAGTATTTTTCATGTTTACTTTGTTGAATCTGCTGGATTTTCTACTAAAACAGGGAGTAAATCGTAGTGTCATCTGCATTAATGTGTAGTTGGGAACAGATGACATCGAGGTGTTTATTGATGAAGATCAAAAATAATGTAGGATAGAACCATGGGAACTCTCATGTTAATATGAAATGATCTGGAAACATGCCTATTCAATTACTCAATTGGTTAGGAATGATTTGATTAAGCCAACTATTCATACCCTGACACTAGCTTGCAAGCTTGCACAGAAAGTTAACATGGCAAACCCAGTCAAATACCTTTCAGCTATCAAGAGCTTTGTCATTCTTATCTAGAACTTGATACATAATGTCAGAGATGGCCATTAGCACATCAGCTGTTGACCTGATGAAATGGATGCTATATTATTTGTTCAAAAAGAGGTTGTGTGGGCGGATATGAAGGAGACTACCACCACCTTTAAATTTGTTTCTTTTCATTATTTCTTTTTTACTTTTTTCAGCACAGTCTTATCAGTTATTACATAAAGTTTCCAATTATCAAAAGAAATTTGAAAGAATTTCAATATTTAAACGATTTTGTGGGGGCTCACTTTCTCATACAACATTATAGTAAATTGATCCTCCATTTTGGAACCACTCGCATTGGGGTCACTTTCTTTTGTTTCTTTTGGGATGAGTTGTTGCTTTTGTTTTTGTCTTTTAAAAGTTTTCTTTAGTTCTTACAATAGTATTTTCCTTGGAAACTCCAAGAATGGCTTTATTCAAATATTTCGCAAAAGAATCAGTAGTTGAATCTGCAAAAGCAAAAAAGTTAATTGCACAGGATTGATTTACTACAAGATTGTATGAAAAAACTGAGTCCCCCCACTACTAAAATTGTTTAAATGTTGAAATTTTTACAAATTATTCTCCTCTTTTAGCTTCCAAAAATATTTATAAAGTGGGGTCATATTTCATTTGTCCTTATTAGCTAAAGGGTATTAGTCAAGATTTCTACAATTGCATGGAGAAAATTAAGATGAGCAGCAGATTTACCATTATCATTGTCATATAATTTCAATATTTTATAGTGTTATAATTTAATTACTTTTTCTAAATTAAAAATGGAACTTTAACTAAGTTTTAGAGTGTTCCAATCGAAAATTATACTTAAAAGATTATTTTTAGGAAAATGTTCAATTAATTTAAGGAATTCTTGCCCAAGTTTAATATTAACTGATTAAATGGAAGATTATACCATATGATTTTCCGGTTTCTGTTTATTTTCTTTTTGTAGAGCAACAATATTCTTCCACATGACTAATCTCAAATGATCTAAACCAACTATCCCTAAAAACTTTATCGTAAATAGTTTTATATTTTTTGAATATTTCATTGCTAGTGAAGTGTAAGTTGATCAACATTCAACCAATGAAGAAATATATTTGATAACAGATGGTGGGTGATTAGAGCCAGGGTTTATATAAACTGGGTTAGCATTGTTTTTCCTGTAAGGTTGAAAATTATTTGAAACTAAGTTAACTTGTTTTATATTAGAATTAATATCTGCACAAAGGCCAAAAGTTTTAAAACTCTATGGATTGATTTTTTAAAGTTTATCAATCTTACATCTAGTACAAATATTTACTATCATCATCTGTATAAAGCCCTATATTATTTAAACCAATGTCTTCATATTCAGTAAAGTTGTACAAAAAAAAACCAATCTAACTAAATCCACAGACTCTGTAGAATCCAGAGCTTCCATAGATAAATCAAGATTATCAGTCAAATTTTTAATCCACTGTTCATTATCAGAAATAAGGACTGACTTTCAGCAGTTAAAAAATTATGTGGATTTCATCTTTTGAAATGTCTGAATAAAATTCACTGAATTCTGGTGCCAGATGTAAGCGGTCCTGAAATATAGATGGATAAAATTCATGATATCAAACTGAAGAAAAGTACAATTGTTTTTGTCAACTATGTTCTTAAACCAGTTGATCACTTCAGAAGTACCATTCAGCTGTTTAAATTTGTTGATTTTTTATTTGCAGGTTTACTTATTCTAATATAACTTTACTAATTTTACCAGTCTCTGATTTAGTTGGGTTGATAATTCTAGCGGCTAATTTTCATTGAAATTCAGGTCTGTGATCCTTTAATAAACCTCCTTCATAGTAATTTTTGCAACTCTCTCACTGATTTTTCATTTGTCAATGATTAGTTTCTCCAAAAGGTTAATTGTATCAATATAATTACAATGTTCCATGTTGATTTTCTAATGGTTATTCATTAATTTGTTTCTTTATTAGCTCTTTGTACTCCTTCAGATCTATTTTATAGAAATTAGAAGTTCAATTTCACAAAAATCTTATTAGATTCATTTATATTCCAAACCAGTGCATCCAACTGTTTTTTAAACTTGTTATTACACTT
Organism: Ascarosepion bandense; assembly: GCA_037127315.1. Taxonomy (NCBI): domain Eukaryota; kingdom Metazoa; phylum Mollusca; class Cephalopoda; order Sepiida; family Sepiidae; genus Ascarosepion; species Ascarosepion bandense. The sequence continues at coordinate 768,625 of JBBBDQ010001777.1, forward strand.
ATGTAAAGTGATATTACTTATATTATCAAATACATCACTCTCACAGTTAAAAGTTTGTCAATGAGAGGTGCAGTCATTAGATTTTTGAATCCATATGTATCCTCAATATTAGGAACACTATGGTCTTTAATGAAAAAATATGCTTTCCATCTCATCCTTCATATAAAATATTCAGTCTTTAGGAATAACTTATGAAAGTATTCCTGTTTGTTTGAAATAGAAATATTTTTCAGTAAAATGTCAAAATTAATTTTTAAATTTATATTAATGGCAAGAGTGTTCAACCTTAAACGGGAGCAAATTATCTAGATGAATAAGAATGAAGACAATAATTACAATGTTCAAAACATTAATTTAATTAATTTAAGTGATTTTTTCAATATCATTTTACCACATATGACAAAAAAAGATTTCAAAAACAAAGGGAAGTATTGTTCTTAAAAAATTTTTTTAAAATAAAAACTTTATTACCATCATTGTTAACTACCTAATGAGTCATGGTTCTTTCAATGTAGAAACAAAATGTAGAAGTTTGTAGTTTTTCATAAGTTTAACTTAATAAATAATAATCATTGCTCTATTTATATATTGAGCACCATTTTAAATTAATGTTTTGAACATTGCAATTATCTTCTTCATTCTTATATAACAAATGAAAAAACAACTTTAACTCGTACAATGGAGTGGTAGCATGGAGGTAATCAATTGGTTCAAGAAGTTTTAAGAAAAAATAATTCTACTTTTCTACAATTTTACATCATGGACTTTTACCCATTTGTATCGGAGAGCCTCTTCCATCTTGTTCTGGAATTTGCGGAATTTTATTTAGACATCTCAAAAGAGGAAATCAAAATAATCTTGAACTGCAGAAAATCAGTTCTCATCCACGACAACAAACAGTGAACCAAAAACTCAATGGATAATTTTGATTTATTTATAGAAGCTCTGGATTCTACAGAATCTTTGGATCTAATTGAATCATTTCTCTTGTACAACCTCATGGCATATCAAGAAATTGACATTAAAAGTATAGAACTTTATAGAGATGATGGACTCATGATAGTAAATAAATCCAATGGAGTTAAGGTTGATAGACTTTTAAATCTTTTGGTCTTAGCGTGGTAATTAAATCTAATACAAAACAAGTTGACTTCTTAGACATAACATTAGACTTAGTTTCTATCACTTTTCAACCTTACATGAAAAATAATGCAAACCCAATCAATATAAGCCCCAACACTAATCACCCACCATCCGTTATCAAACATATTCCATCATCAGTTGAATGATACTTAAGAATACACTCCTCAAATTAAGAAATATTTGATAAGCACAAAACAATTTGCGGAAAAATTCTTAGAGACAGCGGCTATCAATACTCCAAAATCAACATTGTGGAAAAATTTAGTCACCCAAAAAGACAAAAAATAGAAACAAAAAAATCATAGGGTATAACCTTCCATTTAATCAGTTAATTTAAAACTGAGACATAAATTTCTTAAGTTAACAGATAAACATTTCCCCCAAAATAACCCTCTAAGCAACATTTTCAATAGGAATACAATAAAACTCAGGTGAATTTATTTATAATTTATAAGAATATATCTATTTACAAGAATAAATGTATTTATAAGAATATGTCTAGTTATCAGTAATAGGCAATATAAATATACCTATTAAGAACATACCTATTTATAATATGCCAATTTATAAGTAGACTATATAAATATACCTGTTAAAAATATGCCTATTTAGTGCAATATTTTATAAAGAATCAACTTCACAAATTGCTTTTAATTTACCAGTATTGATTACACTCATTCTAGATTACAAATTGTTTTCAAACAAAATTTTATTTAAATGATTCAATTAAAAAAGGTGCAAAAAGAGGGTGCAGTGTTCCAGTTCAGAGTCTTTGACACTGTCTTCAGATAGACCTGAAAAGATATCTAATCAGTAGAGACCTTGGAACTACTTAGGAAGAATAAACTTGATTCCAGATAACAATGTTCATTACTTTAAATTGTGGGTAAATGACAAGAGGTCAACCATTTAACACTTCAAAGTCAAATATCAAATATTTCATTAAATAGAGATTATGACTACTTGTTAAACAGAAGCATCAATAAGTTCACTTCCAAAGAGATCTAATTAAGAGATTATTGTCTGAAATTGTTAGACTATCCTAATGGACAACATCTGCTCACTTCCTTTCATACTGAAAATGTGAGGTAATGTTTCCATTCCTCCTCATCTTCAATCAGTAGAAATTATTTAAGATATTTAATCTTATTTGAAAATAATTATCTAGGAATGAGTTCAATTATTTAATCTATAGCAGGCTTAAGAGCAATTTCAGATGGTGATGTTTTTGTTTGAAGGAAAGTATTTTCATTGAAATTAAGCTGAAAAACATGACGTTAAAGTATTTTTAGAATGTTTTTTCAGATAATTTACACTACCATATTATTCTGTGTATAAAATGCGCTCTTATTTGAAAGAAAAAGTTTAAGAAAACAGAAATTATAGCCATATTTGCAAGATGTTTATTAAACAAAAATTCACCCTAATAATTTAAAAATTATTATGTTTCTCTAAACTGAAAGATCTCAAAACATCAAAATATAAAAAATAATTAATAGAAAGTTGTTTGCAGTTATTTGGTTTAATTCAAAACCTTTCATTGATTTCACTATCACTAGGAAATGAATCAGATATTTCATCAGTGGATTCAATATTATGATTAAAGAAAATTTCATTCATAGTTCTAGCCATTGTTTTACTGATTTTCTTAAATCACTTGATTACCTCTTATTTATTATCTCAAATTCTTCACACATTTGCACACCTGAGCAAGCAGCAGTCTTTTCTTTCATCCATTTTTAGTTCTTTTAACTTAGTTAAGAGAACTAAAAATGCATTTTATGCACTGAAAACCGGATGATGTACAAGTAAAATTTGTTAAACTGTTATCATACAAAATTCTCTTAATAAAAGCATCAGACAAGAAGGAATATTTCCAGTTTGTATTTCCCAGTTTTAGACATTAGTACTTCTGTGATGTTTGTTGTTGTGCAATGGATATTGGCTTGGAAAAAGAAATCAGAGAGCAGAGTTCAAATTTTAATTGAATTTGTTGCAATCACTTATTCGCAAATACCCTGGGGAAACTTATGAATTCATTTCTTCTTTCTTTAGCTATGGGTTGAATAGCAAAACAGATTAAGTTCTGTAGCCTTGGTTGGTAACCAGTCTACTGCAGAAAGAAATGGCAACCTACTACAGGAAAATGTTCTATCTAGTCAGTCATGGATCAAAAGATACATGATTACCCAAACATGTATCATGTATGGCACTTAACTATGCATGTCATATTTTAATGCATGGATGGAACAGAATAACTGAAAGAAAAGAATGAGAAACATGCATTGTTTTCAAAGAAAATTTTTTGTACTGATTTATTCATACTTATCATTAATTTGTCCCACACAGAAAAACTATAATATATGTACGCAACAAATAGTCTGAAAGGAGCAAAACAAGAAAGAATCTTATCAGTCATATTTCTCTTTGGAGAAAAGGGAAGGTTGATTGTGTCTGTTATGTTTCTGATGAGATCACATGGTTTTCTTTACATTTGGCTTCCAACGATTATCTTCACTATGGTCTGCATAACAATTGGTGTGGGCTGACGTGACTTGCCACCAGCTGGAATAAACAGCAACTACATTTGATAGTATGAACTGCCAACACTCGCAGTCCATCATGTGACCCTTGTGACTTCATCACTACCAAAGGGGAATACATGCTCTTTGTATCCCTACACTCATTTAATTAAAAATTATCAAATTTGTGGAAACATATAGTAGTTTCCTTCTCTGATAAACAACCCATTCATAGAGTTTATTTTTGAGATCTTGCCATTTTCTTCTTGTCTTTATCAGGATGCATGCAGATTTGACATCAAATATTCAAGTATGTTAAACACCAAAGATCCTTCAGTAGCCTCTAAGTGATGATATTTCCTCACAGCTAAAAATAGAAAATACTTTCCCTCCTTTTATTACCAAAATTTTTGTGATAAATGAATTAGTGTTTGCTTCGCCACTACACAGGCAGTAAAACTTTCGATTCCTAATACAACAGACATAAAGATTTGACTACTACAGAACTAAGAAAAAAACAATCTTTGAATCTCATTACCAGTAACACAGTTTAATTCTCAAAAGAATTTGAAACTGATACATTCATGTCAGTAAAAAATAAATTAAAAAAATACATTTTTTTTATAATCATTTCACTCCAAGTAAGGCAATACTACCACTGGTGCCCAGGTGGTTACAATGAGAAATAAAACGAGGTACAGGGGTTGCCAAAGAAAGGATAAGAAAAAGATGGAAACCAAGGAAACCGAAGATGACAATTGACTTTGCCCTTAAACTTTTAGAGATTGTAGCTATAAGGGAAGCAAGCAAATGGAAGGGATTTCAATAAACAGAAAATATGAGAAAAAATGTTAAAGTGGAAGAGGCAGTTACACTTCACTATTTCAGCAGTAAAAGTGTGGGACCTAGATGCCAATCTAGTAGCACAAGTAAATACATGTGATCAGGACACCAGAGAAAGAAGCTTGCTAAAGCAATTGCTATGAAAATACTTGTGGAAAAGACAGAGAGAAGATATGTCACATTATTGAAAATGTGACTGAAGGTTGACTGCCAAGTCAGGATCAGTTACATTGTAGATTGTTCTTTGGATTTTGTCGTGGACCTCATGATGATACAAACAAATAATCATAATGCTAAAATAACATTTATGTACTGTGTCACAGATTACAATATAACACACAGCAAACAAAACACATGCAATATTTATTTAATCATTTCACCCCAAGCAAGGCTCGATCGCCACTAATGCACAGGAGGTTACAGTGAGAAAATAGAGTACAGGGGTATGGAAGAAAGGATAAAAGATGAACATGGTTCAAGAAGATTGAAAATGGCCATTGAAGTTGCATTTAAATATTTGGAGATTGTAGCTACCAGGGAAGCAAGTAAATGGAAGAGAGTTCCACAGGTGAGAAGTGTGAGAAAAGAAATTGTTTGAATAGAAGTGACAGTCACATTTAACTATTTAAGTGATAGAATGGTGGAACCTAAATGCTAATCTAGTAACACGCTTAAATTCACATGGAGGGAGAAAAGCTCATCAGAGTCAGTCAGTTAAGTGCCATATGTGAAACATGCTTGGGTGATCATGTCTCGAAAGAGACATGACTGACTGGGCAGAAGATTATCCCACAGTAGGTTGCCATTGCTTTCTGTGGTAGACTGATTGCCTGCCAAGGCTATCAAACCCAATCTGTCCTGTTATTTAACCTATATCTTGAAGGAAGAGACAGATTAATACCTTTCCCAAGCGTATTTGTGCGTAAGTGAATCCAGTGAATTCAACTAGAATTTGAACTCGGCTTCCCAATTTCTCGTTCTGAGCTGATATCCACTGCACCACAATGCAGAGTAGTTATCATGAAAATATTTGCAGAAAAGACAGAGGGAAGCCATGTCATATGACTGAGAAAGAGACTGAAGTTGAGATGTTAAATCAGGACCAATTAAATTGCAGATTCTTCATAAGAAACAACATTTCAACTCAATAACCTTTTTTAAATTTTTTGTTACATGTTTTAAATGACAACTTATATTAGTGGCAACATTTCTTATTTGCCAAAGTGATGATGTACACTACCAATTGCCTCAAATATGATAATTTTCAGTATATATAATGCAATCATCTTCATAAAAAATAAGAATTTAAAATTTTTTCATTCTTTTTGTATCAACATTATAACATGAATACCTATTATTTCTTCTACTGCTCAACAAATATTTGCCCAACTCATTACCCCAGTGATACCCTGTATTCATTAGGGGGATTAAATTGTCACAACTATTAATGAAATGCTATTTTATACAACAGATTCTAATATAGGTGCTTCCCTGAACACTTTGCATTCATGGAAAGGGGGCTCTATTAGGGTAAATAATCTATACAAAAAATAGAAATTATGAAGATACATGATCAACCCAAGTTCTGTAGGCATATAGCACAGTGAAGAAGAATCACTTGTATGTTTATGAAGTAATATTGACACTTAATCTAGATGAGTATAATTATTATCTGCTAACCAACTACATAAGCTTGTAAGGCAAGTTATTCACCACTTTCCTCTTTCCCATTTGCCTTGTGTGTATCTAATTTTGTAAGTCCTCTTTCCTCATTATGTGCCTTAGAAATTTCAACTTTCTCTCTCAGTATTCAAAATAGCCTGTTAGATTTATATTAAAGCAAAATAATTTTTTTTTGAATTTCAGTAGGAAAATGTAGCTAAATGAGTTTAAACAATTTTTTAATTTGTTAAAGCTTACCTGACTTAGAGAATGTAGGTGCTAACAAAGAAATTGTTTTGTTATCACATGTTCAGAGAAAAATAGAAGGAAATTGTATTTACAGAAATAAGCAAAATTTATGGCCAAGAAGATGAATGTTTGCATAGAAAGGAAAACAGAGTTCATTAGATTCTCACCTTCTGGTCATGACCATTAAGCATAATCATTGAGAATGAGAGTAATGTGGTTCAACCGCGGGTCATTGGTCATTAGTAGTGCATCAGGGAAAAACAAATCAATCAATATGTATGTCTTCAGTTCAGGATTGCATTTAATATATTGTTGGTTTAAGGAAGTAGGTTGACTTCATGTCAGGCATGTATCATTATCACATTTAAGGCCTCACTGTGACACAGAGAAACATGCAGCATTACTGGATAAAGCAGGCATATATGCATATATACACTGACATGACAAAAGTCATAGGATAGTGTTGTAATCTAAAAGGTTACCGCATGAATACTAACCCAAACAAAGGTTGAAAATAAATAATAATATTTATATCATCATCAAATACAAGACTTGCAAGCTGTATGAAATAAATAATGACTACTAGTATAGAACTGCTAGACAGTAAGAAACCACCATCATCTCAACAGAGTCTAACGTATTATATATGATTGGGACGTACCTATTACTGTCAATAGGTACGTACATAACTGATTGGTACCTAGTGTCAGGTAGACCCTCTCTGGCCTGATGAAGTGCAGCCACAGAACAAACTTGTTTGCACAGAAGCAACATCATAATCCTCTCACTACTCTTTTGTTACTTCCATCACAAATGTTCAGACCAGCTCTATTCTTTAGAGCCAAAAGATCATGCCTTTACAGCCAAAACTGAATTTACTATGTGTACAAGATTATATCCCCCTCATTCTCTATGCATTCCTGTTGTGACGTAGCTCAATCACGTGACTTGGTTCCTTTATATATATATATATATATATATAAAGAGTGAGTCGGTGTGAAGGAGGAGGTTAGTGTGAACTGAGGGCTACTGTTAACCTGTGTGTTACTTGCTAGCTCAACCACCCATATTGTTGCAATCTACTACGAACTATGATATTGTATCTACCAAATAAGATATTATTTTATCATCTGTGTATTGTTTACCACTTTGACGATACAACAATTCCCTTTGATAAGAAGAGCTTTCAAAATCACCACTTTGTTGAACAAACTTCAATGTGGATATTTCCCTAAATCTTCACCTTTTCAGGTCAATCATTATCTATCCTCCATATTCTCATAATCTTTACATCCTACTTCCTATCCCTTATCTCATTCAGTCACACTCTACTCTTTTGGGTCTTGTATAAGGTGAAAATTAGTTTTAAAAATTGATATTGATTTCATAAATGGTTGTAACTTTTCAAGACAGATTTTGACCCATGCTCTCTTGACAGCTGACTACAGTTGCCTGATATTTGTAGATGCAACAATTTGAATATAAACTGGCCTCTCTTCCTCATTTCATTGTCTCAAGGGGGCTGACATTGGATAATTATTCAAAAGTTTCCAGAAATACTAAATTTATTTGTGTTGTATACTGAACAAGGGTATAATTTAACAAAGTATAAATCCGAGCGGAATGAATACCATGCCAGGTATAATAGAATAAAGTTTTATTCAACATGAGAATTATTATAGATGAGAATAATACTACTAGGTTCTATTCCATAAGAAAGATGGTATTTACCACCATCTGACCAAGGCAGATGTGACCCAAGGTCAATTAATGTGGGGATTTTAAGCTCTTAATTACAGCCAAAAATATCTCATAGATCCCACTTAAGACTGGGTTGAGCTCTTGTTTTTACCCCCAAATGAGACTCTATCCTTCAGTGGAGTCTCATTTTGGTCCCTCTCTGATTGGAAGCAGAGAGTTTATCATGAGGTAGCTTAACAAGAGAGAAAAAAAGTCTGATCAAGAATGATCATGACTCAATTTGTAAGAACAACTCACTAGTGAAAATGCTCATGCTCATATATACATGATAGACTTAGTCCATCATAGTGTTCATAGAGGGTGCTGGAATATTTTATTATAACACCCCCACCCCAACGTAAGATTTTTTTCATGAAAAAAAAATTTTTTTGTGTTTCTTTCTCCTCTTTGGGTCAGGACTCAGCCAATCTACTTTTCTTTTCTTCATGATGCTTTTCCGCTTTGCAACCCTTTGTATTGACAAGGTAATTAGATTTTAGGGAACCACTAACCATACATCAGGGATTTCATTCTAGATATGCTTAAATGTCTAAGGTTGAATTTTTTCAGAATTTCTCTCTGCAAAGTTTAGTGTGTAACAACTCTATCTGTATACAGAAGTAATTGTTTTCAAATCAAAAATGATAATATTTTTGATTCCTTTTTATTACTTTTGTCATGCCATAGTTGCTTTTTTGTTTTTTCTTATAAACTCATATTTTTCTGCTGTTTTCTTTATATTCTCTAATGTCACTGGTAATTCACAGATTGTATTACAAAGTAATATGGATAGTTCATTTTTTCCCATAATGCAGCAATCATTGTGTCTTCTAGTGATTCAGCACACTCTGGGATTAATCTAGATAGTCTGTCAACATGGGCTAATTTCTTTGAGGGCAAAAATTTCATTTTAAAATTGACATTTATTAAAATTACTTCCCATTGCTGCATCCTGTTTGCTGTATGCATGAGTATACCTCTTTTAAAGCCCAAATTCGTCAATAATGGCTTGTGGTAAACTTGTAATACAAGTTTTCTTTCATGAATAAAATGGCTAAATTTCTTCACAGCAGAGATTATTGCCAAGCTTTCTTTTTCAATCTGACTGTAGTTCTTTTCTGCAGGTAATAACTTTCTCAATGCATGGGCTATTGACTTAGTTAACCTATCTTTAAATTTGTGGAAAATTATTGCTCCAATGCCATAATTACTGGCATCTGAAGCTACAATTATTTTTTTCTCTGGGTCATAGTGTGCCAATGCTAAGTCAAATAATAAGCATTTTTAAATTTATTTTTAAATGCATTCTCACATCTTCCTGACCAATTCAATTTTATATCTTTTTTTAATAATTTGTTCAAAGGGGCTCTCAAGTCATGCATATTAGGAATATATATGCCATAGTAATTGGTTAAACCCAAGAATATTTCTGAATTATTAATGTAACTTGGCCGTGGTAAGTTCTTGATAGCTTCAGCCTTTTCTGGATCTCGTTGTCTTCCATTTTTGTTGATAATCTGCCTAAGATACTTTATTTGCTCCATGAAGAATTTACACTTTTCAATACTTAATTTGAATCAATATTCACAATTTAAAAAAAAAATGCTCATTCATGTTTATGTTCTTTATTATTTTGGCTTTTTACTAAAATAACATCCAAGTATGCTGTTGAAAACTCCAGTCCAGCTAACATCATATCCGTTATTTGCTGGAATACATTAGAGGCCACTTTCAATCCAAATGGTAGAGGATTTGGTTTAAAGAGACCTCTGTGCATATTAATAGCTAACAGCTTTGAACAGTCTTCATTCACTTTTACTTGCAAGTGGGTATCTGATAGGTCAATTAACACCCTGTCACTGTTGAGTTTAGAAAATATGTCTTCAGGTGACGGAAACGAGTAAATGTTGTCTTTGATGTAGTCATTTAACCTACTCTTATTTTCTTATTCTTTTTCTTGACATAGACTGTAGGGGATGCTCAATCTAAAAAGTCAATTTTTCTTATTACTCCTATTTTCTCTAGTCATTCTAACTCATTATTTATTGGATCCAATACAGCAAATGAAACACTTCTCTTAGGCTTGAACACTGGTTTAACATTGTCTTTGAGTACAAATTTGACTTCAGTCATTGTACAGTATCCAAAACGTTCTCATGGAAATTGATCTCTTAATTCAGAAATGAATTTGCTTCTTTTGCTTTTTTCTTTATGGCAACGTACACCTTCTTACAAAAAGTTAATGGGTAATTCCCATAAGTTGAACAGAATTATCTAATCAGTGCCAAATGAGTTCGTTGTGTGTAGAAGTACACAGACTTTTGATTTGTAAGTCCTTTTGAACAACAAATTATTACAACTAAATTCGCCTTTGAAATCTAATTTTTTACCAGACACACCTCTAGCAATTTTTTTAGAGCTTGTCAATGTTGGAAAACCAATTTTTTTTTCCAAACTTGTTCATTTATAATTGAAATATTGTTCCCAGTATCAAGTTTTACTGTATAACCATTTATCTTTACATTTACATATTTCTTTTTTTGTTATCCAGCATTTCTTTTTTAGATAATACAACGTTCACTTCCATTTTAATTTTTTCTTCTTTTTCTGTTTAAATCTACTGGTGTGAGCTTTTGTGTCCACGGTAACCAAAAAACAGATGAAAAACAGATCTTATCTCTAAAAAGCAGTTTTTTTAAATGGTACCCACTCCCACATGTATCACACTGGGATATCTTCATTTTATTTTCATAATTTTTTTTTTTACTTCCTGTACACAAGAATTATACTTCTCTCGGATTCTAAAATTGTCCTTCTTGATATTAATTAATCATTGGCCTGCTTCAGTTACTTTTTGAAGTGTAATGTCCAGGCCCTGCTTAATCATTGTTAACACATGGGAGCTAATTTCTTTATCTTTCAGTGCTGTCAATCCCTGTACAAATATCTGACATTTGAACATGTCAGTTGATAACTCACTCAATTGAAACAATTTGCATTGCACATTTACAAGTCCGCCATATGTGATGAAATCATCCTGTTCGTTCTTTACAATATTCAGGCATTTGTACCGTGTATGGAACAAACTACATCTTTCATCAAAAATGTTTGACAAAATTCTAATTGTCTCTCCAAAAGACATTTCCTCAAGTTTTTTTCAGGTGTCTTATTAGCTTTAATGCCTTGCATAGGGTGATACTAATTACAAAAAAACAAAACAAAAACAATCATAGGTATATATATATATACTGGTTTAATTTAAATTTTTCTGCTGTTTTGCTTCAGGATTTATTTAATATATTTTTGTTTACTGGCGTCAATAAAGATATATATATATATATATATATATATATATATATATATATAAATTATGTATTTATACAGTAATCCTTCTTTTATGAAAATGTTGTTGAAACTGACCGACAAGGTGTTGTTGTTAACTTTTTATATAATTTTTCATGTGAGATTATAATTTTTTTCTTTTCAATACATAAAAATTAGAGACGCAATATTATTTATGAATTTACATGTCCTTTAAAGAACTGTGTTCTTGAACAATCCAAATTCATAGATAATTACATTGGATAAACTACTACATGTTTAACAAGAAAACTCACGTTACATCTCTCTGACCATAGCTATATAAGGTCTCATTAAATGATACACATGGACACCAAGCAAACTTTACCCATAACACATTCATTGATAATAGAAATGTAATAACATCACTTACATGTAAAAAAAAAAAAAAAAAGGCTAAATATTTTGGAAGCATTATTAATAAAAAAAAGGTCAACACTCAATAATACTAACTATGAACATGGCCACAATGTACTGACTGGGTTTGGAAAATAAAACACTCCTATAACTCTAGATACATACATTCAAAAACAATCTATATATTTAGTTAAAAAAAAATAAAATTCATCCTTTATAATGCCTAAAGTACAGCTGAAAGTGCCTGGATAATTAAAACATTAGGGCACTTTATATAATCTACTTACTGAAAACAAAAAAATTATAAGATCACATGAAAAATTATATAAAAACCTAACCACCGTACCTTTTCTGTGATTTGTAATGTAACTTGAATATATATATTAATATTATTTCTCTTTAAATTAAATAATACATTGTTATTTATTATTTTAATTTTTATACTTGCCATCATTCATGTGGATATGTGAATACAAATCTGTATAAATGGTCAATTTGCTTTTGAGCAGGACTTCTTAAGAAAAGAAATTCTCCATATGTCACAAAGATTTCAAATATGTGACTTGAAGCAACAATTTAAAATTTGCTTATTGATATGCATATATCTGTCTATAATAGAACTACAGCTACATTTTATATGCTACAATATCTTGACTAAGTTTGTTTCATTTGTGGTGTTCTATAAATTTGGTCATGTTCATATTTTGACATAGCCGAGTACATATCTACTCTATGATGTCCAAAGAAAACTTATTCTAAATTGATATGATTTTTTTCTTAATGCTTCACAAAAATATTATTTTGTTCTTCTGACATAAGCTGGATACAGTTTTTTTTTCTGTATGTGCAGGCCTTTCATACAATGCCTTCACTTTCCTCTTTCTTACCTGCTCTCTAAACTTATCATTCTTGACCAACCCATCAGAGATAACTCCCTTGTCAACCAGAAGTTAAACTTCTTCATGACCCCTTTTATTCACTTATTTTAGTAACCTGAGAAAAACTATGATGGCTCCAAAATGTCAAGCACCTTTTTATTGATACTATTTTTGTTGTATGCTGATCCCATCATTTACTTCTTACACAGTTTTCTAGTGTCCATATTTTTGCTATAAATAGGAAACTGTAACAAATTTTTTCCTCTCTTTATTTGCTTCTCATGTCTAAAGTATAGAATAAGGAGAGAAATCAAAAATGATCATGTCACTGGATTCCTAAAATCAATTGCAACAAGAAATCCGGAAAAAAGTGAACTTATCTCCGTCAACCAAACTAAATATCCATTTGTGATATTTAAAATAAGAACATTTCTTTTTCCTCTTTGAAAATAGACAGTTTTTTCATTATTTCCCCAATAAGCTTATTAAGGCCATTCTGTATGTTACACTCTTTTACTCTTTAAATTATTTTATGAACACCCTTTTATTAAAATATTCCCGTTTAATGCATACTGCTCCCCACTGCCATTATTAAAATCTGTGGTGGGTTACAATAATAAATCAATAAATAAAATAAAGTCGAATAAAATAAAGTCGAATAAAATAAAGTAGAATAAACTGTTTTCCATCAGACAAGTAAAAAAAAACAGGAAACAGAAATGTTTTAATCAGTTATCTTGACCTCAGAATTCCAAAATGAGATTCTTTCCCTGTTCACCTAAAACCTTTTCTGGAATCAGGTATTATTTATGATTATGTTAATCTAAAATATGACATGAAATCAAAGTGAAAGATATAGCTGCAAACTCTTATGGTCCCTTTAAATAAACAGTGGTTGATACTCATCTGCTCTGTGTGCATACAATAGCGGAGTACCCAACTCACCTTGTGAATTTTTCTCAGCCCTATGAGTTAGAGAATTACTTTACACTTACCCCAGCTCTCCTGCTCTTGTATTAGGCACTTAAGAGTAATAGTTGAACACATTTAGCAACTGGAAAAAATAATTATATGGCAACATTTTTTTTCTAATGTTTAACTTAGATAAGGCTCAAAATCAACTCAAGGTAGAGGGTTACTGAAGTTGGTTGTTGCCTATGTGAATATGTGAGAAAGATAACGGCTATCCCTATACTTGAAGACTGTCGTGGTTTGGAAAGCATCTTCCTAAGATTCTGTTCATCAGAGCAACTATTATTCCCAAGATGCTATCTGAGTGGAATGTACTCTTTACTAATTGAATACAAAGGGTAGTTTGTTTCAGTGTACACTGTGTGGTGAGTCTTAGCTAGGAAGTTTATAGTTGGTGGGGGCACTAAGGAATGACCATTTTCCAAAAAAAGAGCAATAGAGTAGCAAGAGGTTTGCAATGTTTTGTCAGTCAATAAAGAGTAGTGAGTTTGAAAGCAATACATCACTCACAAGACAATATAGATCCTTTTTGACTCTATGAAGTCTGTAAAGTGAAGACTGGACAGCACCAGTCATTTGTATGCAGAAGGTTGGGCATCCATATTAGTAGGAAATAAAATTTTAGTTTATATTTAATTCTAATAAAATTCTTATTTCATGTTTCATCTGTTTTTACATATTTAAAATGTTTTCTTTTCTCACATTTTTCAGTACTAGGTCTTATAAGACCCCAAACACTTGAGTGTTAAGGTCTTAAGCAGTTAGCCCTGAGCATCACCAAACATCACCAGACCTTCAGATATGAGAGTAGTACTGTATTTTTGACTTGATTTGGCTTTTGTAAAGGTGGAGCATAGCAGAAAGAGGTATTGTAATTGGCTGAAATTCGAGTGCTGCTAAAAGAAGATTATTTTATGCTTTAGTCCATATGACATTGTTATCCTCAACACTGATTGGAGAATAATTCCTTACCTACTTTAGCTGTCTAGTCTGAGTTCTGTATATTTCTCATATTTTAGAGGATATATTTTGTCTTTGTGCATATACATATATAATTCCTAATGGCTTTGGGATATATGTGCATTTTTTTCCTTGTTGTTTCTGTTTTGTCACTGGTATATTTCCACAGAGAAATGGGTACAGGAAACCCTTGCCATTGCATTTATAACATCTAATGCTCTGGCAGAATTGAACAAATGATGATATTAACAACACATGTTATGTTCAGTGAATCATAAACATTTTAATGAACTATGGAAATAGAACAATGTAAAAGGAAAGTGACAGTAAGTAAACTGTTCTTGTTATAATAACTGACAAAGTAGTAAAATTCTTTCTTGCTTGACAGTAATAATACTCTTCTACTATTTATTCTTTAACATTTATATGATAATAAGCAATGTTGTATTAATTTACTTTGGTGTAGTGAGTAATGTAATGGCAAACAATACAGAAAATGAAATTAGCAGACCGAACTCAAATACAAGCTTAGTCAGGTGAATTCACTTTCCCACAAATTCTCTTGGAAGAAGCCATAAATCACATTCTTCTCCCTGTCCCCAGCTGGGGGTTAAATGCAGTTTGCACTGAACTTTCTAACTGCAACAAATCTAAGAAAAGTAAACACTGAATTCCAAACCATGGTGACAGCAATGAAAAAGCACTCTACTAACTTTTCCAAGAAAGTTTGGCAATTCACAGATAATTAAGAAACAGAATTTGTGGAGAACAATGATCCCTCACATCCTGAAAGGGTCAAGATAAAAAAAGAACTTTTTACTTACTTATCTTTCAACTAATAAGATGCACACATACACAATTTTTACTATATTCGCAATAGAAAGTCTGTTTCCTCTTCCTCATTTCTAATGGCTCCTTGCATCTTAGTGGTATTATTGCCTTGCTTGAGGTTATGTCACTTATTCTGTAATGCTCTATTTTGAGTGGAACTTGACCTTGTGCTGGGTGAATATCATTGTAAAAAAAAACAAAAAACTTTTAAATATTAATTTACTCTTTAAGGATCTATAATTAGATTCTATCTACATAATATAATAATGATAATGCTTTCAAATTTTTTGCACTTCTCAAAAGCACATTGATTTTAGAGTTACAAGCTATTGGATTATCCATAAATCCATCAATAATTTTAACAAAGAATAGAATGATTCAATCTTAGCTATTTAATTGTCAAACTTAAACCTTTTTAAATGGTAGAATAAAGTTTTATAATCATCTTTTAGATGTGTGGCTAGTGAAATGGTGTATGTTGTGTTGTAATGGTTATATGGTGAATAAGAAATTAAAAGTAACTCTCTTCTCTTCACTTTTTACAAATTTCACAATCCAGTGTGAAATCTAATTTTGATCAATAAGAAAAAGAACTGACCCCTATACAGAAGGAAAAAGATGAATCAAATTTTGCAATCCAGTGTTAATTATTTTCTAACCAAAGAAAAAGAGTGATTTACAAATCTGAGAGAAGTTAACAAGTCTGTGTGAAAAAAGTCCTTTGCTATATATATATATATATATATATAGAGAGAGAGAGAGAGGGGGAGAAAGAAAGTGGAATTAGTCGAATGGGAACAGAGATCAGATCTGCCACAATGTCACAAAAGAAATTTCAATCACCTGGACTGGACATGCCTCACAGACATACATTTCCTCTCCTTTTAATTCTTGCATCCTATTTTCTTTTATCTCTTTTTCTTCATTCTCACCACTCTTGCTGCCAACAAAGAAAAAGACAACAACAACAACAACAACAAGGCACTTCAACTGACTCCTAAAAATTAACATTGATAAGTCCATGTTTCCTTCATTGCCTTTCTTTCCTTTTCACTTTCTTGCTGTCTGCTAAAAGAAAGAAAGAAACACAAACTTTATTACTACCCTCTTGATCTTTTCTGCATACACACATTTTGCTACAACTACAAACTCTGAATTCACTTAACTCTGTACAACATTTTCTCTTTGAACATTTACACAGTTAATAATTTCACTTCCTACAAAATGATGTTATTCTGTTCTGTAAATAAATTTCCACTTAAACATACAAGTGAAACACTTTCATCTTCCAACTTTCTGATCATGATAATCCTAACTTGTGGGGAGTTCAGTTATGGCAAATTTAATATGATCCAGCTTCTATAAATATCAGTTCGGAATGAGAAATTGTTGCATTCAATTATGTGCAAATACTCTTAGAAAGGTATTAATCCGTCTCTTTTTCCTCTAACTATGGGATAAATAGCAGGACAGATTGAGTTCTATTGACATGGTTGGCAATCAGTCTCTCACAGAAAGAAGTAGCAACCTACTGTAGGAAAATCTTCTGCCATCAGTCATGGATTGATAATTCTCGACAGTATTTTTTGATCTGCTAGATAATTCTTCTCTGTTTTCGAAGAAGCCATATTTAGGGTCCCAAATGGGTCAGAGTTACTTCTGTGTCACTAAGACATATTCCCCTCCCAACATGACAACTGCAACTTGGTGATAGATCTATATCTGATAATTTCAAAGGAAAATGGCAGAAAAGAAGCAGAGGCAAGTCCATGCCTGTGCAAATAAAGTGCTCAGTTTGATTTCTAGAAACTGACTGACAGATTAACCACTTTCATCAGTTTGTGATGTTACTAAGTGGCAGGTGGCAGTCACATGATTTCATCTCAACCAAAGGAGATAACCATCTTTTATATACTTACAATATTCTTACATTGGATATCTCATGTGAGTGCTAAATTCTCCAAGCCCTTTTTTCTCATTATTAGTTCTAGGATTTTCATCTATCACTTTCAAACCACATCTCTCTCATTTAAAATTTCTTCTTAATCTGTGAGGAAATTTTCTAGTCTTTACTGCCGTTTAAGTGATTATATATTGCATTGTAGTTCAGTACTATTTTTATTAATTTCTAATGAAAATTTTAATTTAATACTTTGTTGTCTTTTTCTTATGCATCTTCAAATTCTCTGTTATATTTTCTAGTACATTTTACTACACTACCAAGACAGTTAAATTTATATACCTTTTTCATTTTAACATCCCAAATACACATTTTGCAATATGCATTGTCTCTTTTACTAATAACTATGCATTCAGTCTCTTTACAGTTTAGTTCTGGGTATGACAATAAACTACATCAAGCAGCAAAATTTCTGAGAGATTGAAGGTTTTGAGGAGCATTGAACGACCTCTTAATTGTTTTTGTTCACAGGTTCATGCTGACCCGGTGTGGTAGTACCTGTTAGAGTCCTAGTTAGGGGGAAGTAGCATTTTGATTTTGGTTTGGTGGTCTCTTAAGAAAATATAAAAATACATTATAGTAAAAATACCAACAAAATATTTCTGAAAAAAACAATGACCAGTTGTAATATATTTTTATAGCAAAATGACAATCAGTACAGTACTAAAATATAAAAATACTTATCATGTACAGACTATATATATCAAAAACATACATATACCTTGAAAGTATATAATTGTTTATACTTATTTAAGGTTGATATGCCGTTAAAAAAAAATAATTTTGTCTTTTCTTCTTGCTCTCTATTTATTTTTAATCAAGTACAAATATATAATTTTATATATGAAAAATAATAAGAAATATGCTATACTAGCAGTATAGCCCAGTGTTGCTTGGGTGTAATGAAAAGTTTAAAACTAATCCATGGTCCTGAAGCTCAGACTCTTTGGACATTGGCACAAAAGACTAAAAAGCAACAGTTGTTTCCAGTTAAAACAAAACTGGAGACTGAATGAAAAATGAACAGATGTAAGTAAAAAGTTTGATTTCCTGGTATCAATATCAAATAAGGTTTTTCATCATAAACTGAATTTTGAAGTCTAAATAAGTCCTCTGAGTAAATGGTATCATGGCTGAGACTAAGAACTGTAATTATATCTACTTAGAGCCAAAGCTGAAGCAAAAACTAAAACAGAAGGGCTGAAAAAATACAGATATACAGGCAGATAAACAGATTCACACACAAACATCTTGCCTATTATATATATAATCCATTTTCTGCACTATTGTAAGAACTGCAACCTTGAAGCTTCTGAATATCATTTCTTATGTCTTTGTCTATGAGTGTATCAAATTTGATTAAAATCGGACCACTCATTCTATAACCTGATTTTTTCGAGTATCAATTTTTGATATTTATGTACCTTGACACAAAACCTAGCTAAGAGCACACGTAGATGCTTATAGTACAACTGTGTAACTTTTCAAGAAAATTGGTTCAGCCATTTCAGAGTCTATAGGTAAAGGACACACACATATACACACAGACAAAGTTCTATTAATAAATAAGTTTAGATAAATTATATGAACATAAAAATATAAAGTATACGATGGCTACAACCTCCAGGAATTTAAATGCAAGGTCAATACTCATCTCTTAACTACTTGACTCTAGTTCTTTTCACACCACCCTATATATCCTTTTCTTTCTCTCCACCTTTGCAACTGTCATCACACCTGTATTCCCATCCTTTTCTTGCTCCTTTCTAACTGGTTCGTCTTTCTCTTCACTCTCCTCCTATCTAAGCTTTTTACTCTTATGTAATCCCCGAATCTCTTTACTCTTATGCAGCCCCTGAACATTAGTGGTGTTACTGCCTTGCTCGGGGTGATATGATTAAAATATATATATATATATATATATATATATATATATATACATACATACAGAGTTAAATATTCTAAAGAATATTTAGAATATAAAAATAAATTTAAATTTATTTTTTAAAATTTATTTAGCACACATAGATTTACTACTTCTCTATATAGGAAACCAACTAGCATAAATTCGTGTCTTCTTAATTATGAGTTAGCTGTTATAAAAAACTTTATTCAACGCACACAAATGATATCTTCTTCCAAATCTATATTTTATAAAAAATTACACAACATTAAGCAAACACTAGTCAATAATGGATTTCCTAACTCCGTTATTGATCAACAAATTAAAATATATCTCAACAAAGTTAATAATAGCTGTAACAATATTGATAATATTAATAATAATGGTGTACATCAAAATAAACATAACACTATTAACTTAAATATTTCAACCACATACATAATAATTACAAACAAGATGAAAAACTCTCAAAAACATAATACGTAGAAATGTTAAACCAGTGGATAGTAATAATCAAATTCAAAACAATTGACCTCATAGTCTCTAATAACCTTACAAGCACTAAACTAAATTCTCTACAAAAAAACAATGTAGTGTACCAATTTACATGCTCATTCAGAGATTGTATCTCTGGTACTAATAAAAAACACAGTGCATATATTGGTTTTACTACAACCACGCTCTCCCATAGACTTACATGTCACCTTTCTGATCAGAGTACAATTCAACAACATTTCTCTGAAAAACAAACATGTAGGTAATATCAGACAGATTTTAGTCAATAATACAATAATCCTTACTCATACATACAGCAAAAAGAACCTTCAGATATTGGAGGCCATGTACATTAAATCCAAACAACTCACACTTAATAAAATCACATTTAAATCTGGCCATAGCATATTACATTGCATTTGAATACATAGTTCTGTTGTCATTTCACGCAATCACACAGTGTGATGTCATAGAACCGCATTGCAAATTTGTGAACTGTGTTTGTTATTTTTGGCAACTATTGCGATTACCTGGCGGAGTTTTATGTCAACACAAAATAAAATCATCGGTGATGGTGGATGTTATTGTGTTATTAACCTCTCTGAAGATGGCTCATGTGAGCCAAAAGCTTAGAACCAAATTAATAAAAAATTATCCAAATGTTGGAGAACTTTTGTCTTTATTTTCAACTAAAATTAAAGCCAAAATACGACATTTAGAACGGCTCATGATTAAACATAATAAACATTCATTGTCTCTTATATTTAATAGTATATGTTTAGAAAATTATTTGCTGCCTCAATACACTAAATTTACAGTTAAATATATATACAAATACGTAAATTTGCATAAGGCTTAATTTTCATGGAACTGAACTACTGGCAGTATATAGAGTACAATGATGATGACAGCCACAGTGGACAGTGAATTTCCTAGAGTGAATTTAATGACCAGGATGGAGGGCAACTCTTTTGGAATCAACAGACATGTGTCCATGACAAAGGTGAGCCTTTAAGTTGAAGGACATCAGTTCTAGTCTGACCTGGAGAGAGATGTGCTCAGATAGGTCAATCTGCCCAAGACTTGCTATGCTTAAAGGAATAGCTATTTTCAACCCATGTACATGCAGGGAATTGTTCAGTTTTTTTTTTACTGCACAGTGATTCTGTGACAACACATGGTCATAGGATTGACAATGGTGTATACATTTTAACATGATCAGATATTCTTTTAAGGGAAAAGTCTTGTTTTTCTTTGTGCATATAATATCAAAATTATTGTGCTACATCCAACGTTACAGTGTTGAATTTTTATGACTTCAACTATTTTAGCCATTATCTCATAACAGTGCAGATGTGCAATTTAGCTGAAAATACCAAACAATAATCTCTTTTATTTTCTATTTAGATATTTTTTATTTTCGGTAGATATGTTTTTTTCTTTAGAGAAAAAGTAAGCTCAATATTTATGTAGAAAAAACAAACAGCTGTAAATCTGACATGGAGAAAAACAAATGGCCACAAATGTGAGGTAGAAAAAAAAAATGAATAGTTGTAAATGCAAGTTGTGTTCTCCTAAATGTCAGCACCAACCAACCAACCAATGCTCAGTTGTTAAAAAAAAAAACAAAAAAAACATCTGACTTATCTTCCCCTAACCACAGCCACAGATTGGCTATGATTCATTAACAATCAAGAATATCCATTCTCATAAAAATTGGAACAATAACTTCTTTTATGTATAGTGTTCCTTCAGGATGTAGACAATCATGAACCCCCACTTCCCACTATCTCTTGTACAGTGGTTTGCAAAAATATACACCTTCTTTGAAAATTTATATATTTTGTATAATTGAACAGGGAACAACACATTTTTTCAATTCCAATGATTGTTAAATCATAAGCAGATCCATCACACTTTTCTTTAATATAAAAATTACATTTTTAAAACTTCACACTGATTCTTAACATAATATAACTTAAAAAAATGTCTTTGCAAAAGTATACACCCCCAGATATTATACTGTGTTATTATATAGTTTATCATTGACGTTGTGCTATTTCTTATTTTATTTTACACACACACACACACACACACACACACACACACACACACAATAAAAATTAATTCACACCACGTGTATCTCAAAAAATACAATTTTGCGGGAATTCACCCCTTACCATACCCTGTCGGGTCAAAAACAATGACGGCGCACCCAAAAGTTCGAACATAGTGGAAAGCACACCATGTGGTCAAAAATATGATTTTTGACCAATCAGGGCTCAACATAAGAAACACATTTCTTAATCTCTGGAGCCTCACCATTCAGATAAAAGGAAGGTAGAAACTCTCAACAGACCAGAGGGAGAAGCAACCAGCTGATGCTAAAAGGGTACACAGGCAGCTCGCAGCACACACACACACACAGAATTCAGCAGTTCACACACCAGGCAGTATCAAGTATCAGTGAACATTCTTTCACCCTCTCTTTCTCTCATCTTACTTGCTACACATTGTCCTACCTTTCCCTCTCACATTCCCAGTTCCTTACTTTCTTCCTTTTTTTTTACAGCTTTATGGACAATTTCATTTTTGTACAAAAAATAATTCTTTCATTTTTTTATGAAAATAAACAAAGGTTTATTTTACTTTATTTGTAGTGCATTTTTCTTTTTGTTATTTGTTTGAGGGACTTCTTAGCCTCCTCTACAATGTATACAATCCAGAACGATTAAAAGTGACATGTGCATTCTATCATAACAAACAAACTTGGCCAGTCTATTATTTTGCGATATAAAGTGATTTAACTGCCTACAAAATCATCCATCACATGGTTTCTTGGTATGTTGGCCTTTAGACTCTGACTGTCAACACAAAGTGTCCAACTCAGGAAATTTTCAAAGTGGATGTAGACATTTGCAAGCCACTGTAGCTTTTAAAATTTTTTTCTCTTACTATTTCTTCCAAACATTGCTCTGCTATTCACTTGCTCAAGCCCATCAAGTATGTCTCATGTTCCTTTCTTCTTTCCCTTTATTCATCCTGTGAGTATTAGATTCTTCAAGTCCCCTACCTCATTATGTGTCTCAGAAACTGAAGCTGTTCCTTCCTGATGTTAAGTGTAAATTTACTTATGGTTCCTATCCTCTCCAAAACACTGTCGTTGCTCATATATTTGGTCTATAGTTGTCCTTAGCAAGAAATATCAGAAGTATGAAATGAATTTAGTATTTATCAGAAACCTTGATCTAAGAAGAGATGATCTGTGGTGACCCTAATATGTACTGGGTTCATCCCTACTGATGTAAAAATTAGTTTTGTACTTTGTGTCTTTTCAGAAAATTTAAAGGTCTGTGAGTCCCAACATTAGATACAGAAAAGGCCTCAAAGCTACCAAAATGCAGGATCAGGCATTGAAAGATTTTGGGTGGGTGCTGAACTTAGAATGTGCAGTTGTAGTAAAGTGAATATTGGCTTGAAATGAGTAATTGAAGAGCCGAGTTCATATTCCAGTTCAATTTTTTCTATTCATTTATATACAAATACTCTTGGAAAGAGTATTAATCTGTTACGTATCCCACTAGCTATGGGTTAAATAGAAGGATTGGGTTCTATAGCCTTGGTTGGCAATCAGTCTACTGCAGAAAATAATGGTAACTGACTGCAGAAAAATATTCTGCTCAGTCAGTTATATATATCATGTATGGCAATTAACTGACTAACACTGTTGAACTGAGAATATACCCATTCAAAGAACCACCACAAATAAACAGGAAGTGTTAAATAAGAGGGAAGAAGCTGATTACTTCACACTCTGGCAAGACGATCTAAATTTCGAATAATCCAAAATCCATATACCCTCAATTCAAATGACATTAATTTGACAGTTTCCTGAAATGAATAAACAATTTTCTGTATTGACAACATAGTCTTGTATTCTTGACATATGTTACTAAATAATGTTGGGATGTGCATTGTGGTGCACTGGATATCAGCTTGAAACAAGTAAACAGAAAACTGAGTTTGTATTGTAGTTGAATTTGTTGCATTCACTTTTGCTTAAATACTCTTGGGAAAGGTATTAATCTGTCACTTCTCCCTTCAGTTATGAGTTAAACAACAAGACAGATTGGGTTCTACAGTAAATGATTTTATGTATGTCAATTTGGGCTTGTATTCTTGACAGATATTATAAACAATAAAGTCTTAATTCTTTTATCTGATTTCTTGTGACACTTTTATAGAGCGTATCATATGAATTTAGTACTATAGCATATTTTTGTTGGACTCTAATTCTTAATTAAGATGCTATTCTAGAGAGAAGTACATGTATCCTAAATCAATGTGAATTATCCATTTTGAAACCCATTTGCTACTTCTAATGTAAAGACAAAGAAATTTCTAAGGATGCAAAACTGGAGCACATGCTGAACAATTTGAAAATAAAAATGAAAAAGACAAAGGCTATCAAAAAGTTTACCCAAACCTAATGAGACGCAAACACTGACATCTTTATCTTTGACATTTTGATGACAAAGCATCTTATTTCGGTTTCTTTAACATTTTTAAGTTTTCTTTTGATTTTTTGGGGATTTGTTAAGACAGTACAGAGATTATTAGACATTCATAATGTTTCCTGAATCTTTCCAGATATTACAAAGTTCTACATAAAATTGTTCCTTCTTGGAATGATGCCCAAAATAAGAGAGAATGCTAAACATTGCCAATCAGATGATTCTTCTAGAGGAATTCTTTTTAATGAAACATTTATGACACCTGTTTTCCATTGTTAAATCATTCATTCTGTCTGTCAGTGTTTCACAATATTTTTATGTTTTCCTGCAAATTGCTCATGGCTATGCACAGCTTTTTTTTTTAGGATTGTATCGAATGTCAGTCAGTTGGTTAACTCTGCCAGAATGTTAAATATTTTTGCAAGGTGGTGTACAGGCAGTAATCACAACTGATGAATAATGCCAGAAAAAGAATTATTTTTTCTTATTCCAGATGTCATGCCCCTTCTGGATGTAGATGATCATGACTCTCCACAACTTCCTGTCTATTGTAGCTCTTATTAGATTTTGTCTTAACTATCCAATTTACCCATTATAATTCATTTACATAATCCTGTTTAGTTACTTACTATTTACCTGTGTCTCTCTTGCCTTCAGTAAGTTTTGTGAGTACTAAATTCACCATGCTTTCTTTCCTCATTATATAATACAGAAATTTCAAATGTTGCTTTCTGCTTTAAGTGGCATTATTTTCAATTTTTCTTTGTATTTCCTTGTTGCTCATCTGTGATTCCATCAATAATATTTTCAACATCGTTCTATAGAACTATATCACTGTTTCCTTAAGTCTCTACTTTATTAGTGAGAAAATTTGAAAACATTCACTGCTATATAGTAGGATACTTATTACATAGCAATTCAAGACTCTTTTCGTTGTTTCTAATCAATTTTCCATATTTCTTCATACTTTGTTTAGCTTTTCTCCCATTCGAGCCATCAACACCCAAAATTCTTTTTTTTTTAAACTATAATCAAGTTTCATGCTTTTTTTAAAGAAAAAAGAAAATCTTTTGCAAAAATGTAAGTGTAACTCTGAAGACATATTTCCTTTAATTTTTTGGAAAAACTTTTCATATTTACTTTCTCCCTCAAACTTTCAAATAATGAAAAGCATCCTGTCCACATTTTTATTTTAGAAAAGAGTAGAATCTGGAGATTTGTAAAAATAAGCAGGAGTGTTGATAGTGCTGCTGAATGTCTCATCAATCTTCCTATATTTATTGTCAGCTTGATGAAAAG
Source organism: Ascarosepion bandense (assembly GCA_037127315.1). Taxonomy (NCBI): domain Eukaryota; kingdom Metazoa; phylum Mollusca; class Cephalopoda; order Sepiida; family Sepiidae; genus Ascarosepion; species Ascarosepion bandense. The sequence continues at coordinate 794,313 of JBBBDQ010001777.1, forward strand.
TAAGTGATTTATCAAGTCGAAAGACATTAAGATATTCGTATTGTTTCCTAACAATATGATAACACTACAGAACCTGTCATTATACAATACCTTTTTTATAAGCATCATTGAATGCTGAAAGATTTTTCACGAAAGAAAATAAAATAAGTTAGTAAAGTAAAAGAACAAAAAAAATAGACAAATAAAAAACTACTTATATTAAAAACTACCAACCCAGATTCTGGTGAATTAGATTCAAATAATCAACTTACCTCCCTTGCTTGTCTAACTTTCCATTGGTGGGAGAGGTAAATCACATCAATCATGCTGTCCATCCATCTGTACCAATTTGTTTGAGTGTATGCGCTGTTGATTTCTATGGCATTTTGAAGAAACAAATATTCTTTTAAATGTGTTCTTTTTCTTGGAGGATATTTTGGGGGAAAACTGTTGACCTTGCTTTCTTTAGCATTCACAATCAATTGCAGAAGTGAATTGACTTTTTTCTTCTTCAAACTCAAATGAAAACTTTCCAAGATGCACAGAAAATGTAGGTCATAAAAAGGATTTGGGGTTTAAAACTCTTTATTCAGTTGACTCTGTTCCCATGAGAGGAGACAATAAATGACAACATTCTAAGATATTTTCTTTTAACAATTTTCAAAATAGTCATTCTTTGAGATTTGGATAGAAATCGGCCTGTAATCAAACTGTACTTAGTTGATATGGATCCTCCATTCAGAAACAATAAATGACAAAACCTTTGAGACTTTCCCTTTTGCATTTAAAAAAATATTGGGTTTTAGTGCTTTAAAGAAGCTAAGCTGAGTTTTTAATCCTTTTCCTGTCACTTAATGTCATGAATCCCTTAAAGGTTGTAGGGCACTACATACACTGCAGCTATAACAGGAGTAATATGGATAAGGAAAAAAATCCAGATGAAGCCAGTTCTCCTTCAAACAAACTTTTCCTTCTTATAGATTGGTTGTCATCCCAAGGCAGGAAAGTCTGCTCTGCTATTTAAGTTGCAATCAAAATTTTTTTTTTAATGTGACATGAATGAAACAGAATCAACCAGAATCTGAATGCCAGTTTCACTTTCCATGCTGATAATCTTCAGTGTCAGTCAGAATGTTTGAGAATAAAGCAGATTTTTTTTTCTGAAAAATTACTTTTAAAAGACAGTAATAATCCAATGAATATTCTGCTTTTTGCAATTTGTAACAGACATTATACCATTTTTTCATGTACACATGTATTAAATACCTATCAGTAGCACTGCTTTTTTTCATCTTTTGGGCATTTATATAAAACTGGGAGCATGCACTGCATTAATCCAAAAAGGGTAGAGCTCTTTTTCACACTATGTTTTGTTAGGATGTTAAACAAGGCATTCTGAGAACAGGTACACATTACTTAGACAAGACATCTTTCTCACTCTTTAACTCACTAACAGAGTAACTTCAGTATTTTCTTCTTTTTTACAGAGACTGTCACAAGAAAATTTCTTGAATTTAAACTTTTTTCAGGAACTATCATTGAACATCCTTGTTTTATGGGACACTGTTTATGTAAACTAAGCTGGTCATGTGATGTAGAGGTGTCGGCAGTTTTAATTAGCATGGACTATTGTAAAAATTGACACATCAACTCATGTAGTTGAGTGTTTCTGGCCATTGATAATATTGAGCATGGAACATGTTGGCAGTGGCATATGAGTTCAGTAATGATAAAACAAGAAAAAAGAAAAGAAAACAGTTAAAAAACAACAGCTAAGTGTTATTTTTCATGTTCTTGTTTTGATATTTTGAATATTCTAACATGAGTCCAGGAAGATATGGCAAACTCAGCTTGAAACATGAATTTACTCATTCAACTAGACTGGAATCTAGATCCCACCCTTTTACTGTCAGAATAAACAAATGTAGTCTTCCTTTCTACTCTCTCAGTTTCTTTCCTCACACTTCTTGCCTGTTGAATTCCCTTCTGCATGCTTGCTTCCCTGATAGCTACAATCTCCAAAGGTTTAAGTGTAATATTGAGGGCCATCTTCTATTTCCTTGACACCCATATTTCTCTTATCATTTCTTTGACATTCCGTGTCTTGTTTTTTTTTCCTTTTCTCTCTCCCTTCTCCTTTTACTTTAACCTCCTGTGCATCTTGCCTTGCTTGGAGGGAAAGAATTATAAAAAAAATTGTTTGAATGGCAATTTAGCTGAAAATTTGAATGGCAATTTAACTGAAAATTTGAATCTGTATTTGAATGGCAATTTAGCTGAAAATTGGAAACTGTGAAAGCAGAAGTGGTATAATGATGCTATGATCATGTATTTGCATGGCCAACAATGACAGTATCAAACTGTGTTACTTCTCCACACATTAGGGGGAAAAACATGTTAAAGGTATATAAAGGTTTTCATTTCATTACACCTGATGAACAGCAGATACCTGAAGAAGTTATTAAAGCATCTGGCAGTTGGTGAAACTAATGTCACATGTGAATATTTTGTGTTTCACATGAGAAGCAAGATGAGTATGAGAGTGAGGAAGCTTTGCCAACTGCATGATATGAACATATAATGAGGAAGACAGGCTTGGAGAAACTGACACTAAGAGAACATACGATGAGCAAGGGGGACAAAGGAAAGCAGTGAGTAATCTATCAATTGAGCTAGTGTAAATAGTCCAATGGAATTTGTGTAGGGTCATGACTGTCCATGTCCTGAAGAGACATGGCACATAGAAGGAAAAGAAAAAGAGATTGTAAATATAAACTATTAAATACATTGAGTCTAATGTTTAATCTGGAAATTATAAAAATTAAAGCTTTGAAATTATTTCTTTTTTATTTATATTATTTACATAAACTCAAGACACTATCTTTGTAGATGAATATGATGGTTTGTGAAGTTATTGAAATATAATTTTGAGCTCAATCCCTGGGTTACGTAGTGCAGAATTAAACTCAGTGAAAACAGAGCAAGCAATTACTGAGCAGTACTAAATAATGACAAGATGAAATACCAGAACAATCTACTCCTGTGGATTAAATAAGGATTCAGTTTGAAATTCCCTGAAAGTTGTCTGGATCAAAAAACACCTGAAAGGATTCAGAGAGCAAAATGACCAAAATATGATAACAACAACAAAAGTAGGGATATTATTCCAAATGTAAATAAGGTAACTAACTCTTCATCCCATGGAATCAGACAGAACCTATTTCCTTTTAGTTATTAAACAATGCCTAATTTCCAAGAGGTGTTTAGACAACAGAATTTAGTCTTTGAATTATTTATCAGCTGAAAATGACATTTTTCTAATGCAATATATGTATAAAAAAAAACAATCTTTTTTCATTAATATTTCTTTTACATGAATAAGGTATTTGAAGAAAACCATATAATAGCTGAGCCGAGAAATTCTGGGAAATAAAAATGATTATGAATGATTTTACAAGAATAATTTTAAATTTTGCAAGGTTATAAAAATATGGGAAAAAACTACAATGCAATATTTATTATTTACTATCTGCCCTCTCGGTAATTCTGACCACGCCGTAGTTTCTGTCAACATCACGTTCCACTCCCCACTACCCAAAAAACCCAAACCAACAGAATATACTACTGCTACCAAAAGCAGACTGGGATTCGTTCTCTGACTTCCTCTGCAACGTCCCTTCGAACAAGGTTTTTAGTCTTCCCATCGAAGACTGTGCATCAGAGGTCTTCTCCTGGGTTAAGGCTGGCATCGATGCTTTCATCCCTGCCAGGAAATTTCAGCTTAAATCCCATTCGTCTCCCTGGTTCTCGCCCACTTGCTCGGCCGCCATTGCCCACCAGAATCACTTCTTCCGGCTTTATCGTAGTCACGCATCAGACCAAAACAGGCATTGTTTCGCCTCAGCTCATAATAAATGTAAAAAGATACTTAACAAAGCTAAGATGCTGTTTGCTGCCAGAATGAAGCAGTGTGTAGCATCCTCTAAGTTTGGTACCAAAGACTACTGGCACCTCTGTAAAGGTGTACTTAACAAGAGTAAGTCCTCAATACCCTCACTAATCAACGAGTTTGAGGTCCTCACCTCCTCAGTGGACAAGGCTGAATGCTTTGCCCATAGATTCTCGACCAATTCAAGACTGGATTCATCTGGAATCCATACACCCGATTTCCCATCTAGAACTGAGGCCCAATTGAATGACGTCCACATCACGCCCTCGCTGATTTCTAGAATAATCTCAAAATGGGACCCCCACAAAGTGAGTGGTGGGGATGGAATCCCAATCATAGTTTTGAAGAATTGTGCCCCTGAACTCTCCTCTATCCTTTCTAAGCTCTACAACCTCTGCCTATCTTCCTCCTGCTTTCCTGCCTGTTGGAAGTCTTCTGTGGTTCCAATATTCAAGAACACTGGTGAACCCTCGGACCCCACAAATTACCGCCCCATCAGCCTTCTTCCGGTCTTTGGCAAAGTGTTCGAAGCCATTATCAATGCCGAGGTCATTCTGAGATCTCACGGCCCATGGGCTCCTCTCGGACAAACAGTATGGCTTTTGCTTCACCAGGTCTACTACTGATATGCTAACGACCATCACCGAGTATATATCCCACGCTCTCGACAAGAATGGTGAAGCCCGAACCGTCGCCTTGGATATCTCTAAAGCATTCGACAGAGTATGGCACGCCGGCCTTCTACAGAAACTGCGAAGCTATGGCATAACTGGACTTTTGTTGAACTTCATCCAGTCATTCCTCTCTAGCCGCACACTGAAGGTGGTATTAAACGGACATGCCTCCCAGAACTACCCTACAAACGCGGGTGTCCCCCAAGCCTCTATCCTAGGTCTTATGCTCTTTCTAATCTATATCAATGATCTCCCCGATACCATAAGATCACAAGTAGGCATGTACACCAATGATACCACAGTTTACTCTCGCCTTGATCAAAAATCTGGTGTTGATGACAAGGCAAATCTTGCTGCCTTGCTTGAAAAGGACCTCCAATTTGTGGTGGATTGGGGTAAGAAATGGCTCGTTAAATTCATACCTCCCTCCCATTACTATGGAACAGGCTTGCCTCCCAGAGAGTAAAACAATACGCCTGCTTGGCCTGACACTCTCAGTGGTCCTCAAGTGGAATGACTACGTCGAATCCATTGCTAAATCCACTGCTATGAAAGTTGGCTCTCTGTGCAGGGCCCGGAAATTCTTTCCATCTGAATCTATCCTGCACTTATATAAATCTACCATCCGCCCCTGTATTGAGTACTGCTGCCACATCTGGTTGGGTGCCCCTGCTATTCTCCTCAGGGTTCTCGACAAAATACAGCGAAGAATCTGTAATGTGATTGATACTGACTTGGCTGACCGCCTGCAGTCACTCTCTCACCAGCGTGATGTGGCTTCCCTGTGCCTCATCTATAAATACTTTCATGGCTTCTGCTCTGATGAACTTAAATCACTGGTGCCCCCTAGATGTGAATTTGCATGAGATAATAAATAGATTGGCAACTAGGTCCCACCCTTTTACAGTGAAACCGATGAAATGTAACCGCAATTTCTACTCCAACAGGTTCTTTTCTTGCACTTCCCACCTGTGGAATTCCCTACCACATACTTGCTTCCTCGACGGCTACAACCTCCAGGAGTTTAAATGTAAGGTCAATAGACACCTCCTAACACACTAACTCACACCCACTCTCTCCAACTCCCTCTATGTACATCTTAGGTCATCTATCACCCTCTTTCTGACATTTCCTATACCCAATCTCTCTATGTAACCCCTGCGCTATAGTGACAGTGGAATGCCTTGCTTGGGGTGACACAATTAAAAAAAAATATATAAAGAAATGACTACAAACACATTTTTTATTCATAAATTTATAAAAATGTCTGTGAACATGAGAACAAGAAAATTAAAATGAATACATAACTGAATGACTGTAATTATGAATTCTGAAAAAATGCATTTTTCTGAGCATTTATTTAATTTGCTTTCTCTAGATAAAGGTTGCAAGCATCTGGATTCTTTCTTCTTTCCTTGAGATTTGACAACAAAAAGATTAGATTATTATTAGACTGTTTATAAACAGATTCTGGAAAAAGCTAGTCACAATTTATGGTATGGGTAGCTTTTCTTTCGACCAGTGAGTTTGATGCTTATCTTGAATGTTTGGTTTTAGTTTTTTAACACAAAGAATTTACCAGTCACATGATGCATTGAATGCAAGGAGAAAACAGCAAGTAACCTACCTAACAAGTTTGTTTAAATTGTGTGTGGATTGGAGACTAGAACGGATATAAGGGTCAATAGTTGCTGAGAACTACAATAGATTGGATGCTGTGGAGTGTCATGATCATTCATGTGCTGAAGAGAAATGGCACATAGCAAAAGAAAAACTTGTAAAAATGGAGTGTGTTTTTTACACTTCTCTATTTTACTTGGATTTGTTTATGCTTTGCTTTGCATTACTTTCAACTTTCTACCTGAACCCAAATAATTAGTATATCTGCTTTTTTATAAACTAAAGTTTACTAAATTCAAGATTTGAGAGCCACTCAAAGGGCTACAGTCGAAAAATAGTAATGCTGAAATGAAGTTAGTTATATGAATGTGAGAAAAGTAATGAAAATTATAAGTAGAAAAAACTGACAATTGACCCTTGAGTCAAAGAAGTTAAGACTAATTTTCATGGAATCAGTGAAAAGGGAGACTGTTCTACTAAGTGGCAGTTCTTGGTAAAAATAGCTCTTTGAGTGGAACATTCTTCTTATATTTGAAATATGAAGGGAATGAGAAATTATTCAACTCTATGGTAGTAACATGGCATATGCTAGCTATAAAGTCTGGATTTAATGAACTAAAAAATAGAATTCATTGGAACATTTTCTGCAAGGTTTGCATGTAAATTTGTTAGATATTCTTGCATGACATTTGTGTAGAATAAGGAAGCAGTAGTTTTAAGAATAGATATATTCTTTCTATACATTATCATAGGTTATGTGTGTAGTAAAGTGGATACTAGTGCAGAAATTCAGACTGGCATGTTGAGTTCAAATCCTGCCAAGGCCAGTGTGCTTGCTTTTGCTCAAATACCTTTAGAAAGGTCAGAATCAATCAGCTCTCCCCCAGCTTGGGATTAATAGCAGGACAGACATTGCTCTATATCTTTAGTGAGTAACTAGTCTAAGATAAGGCTATCTAAACTGGTTGAATGTAAAATAAAACTGCTATAGTTTTACACTAGAAAAACAATGTAGGGGTTTCTTCAGTCTGTTATATTTAGACTTTAGAGTTATTTTGTTGATTATATCTCCTTTCATTTTTCTTCGGGTTAATATGTACAATGCACTGTTAAAACTGGGATCAAAATTTAATATCTGTTCTCCTTATCCTAGGATATTCTAACCTTGTGTCAACACCTTCACTACATAAGAGATGTGAAGTTGGTGTAATATTCATATCAGCATGATAGAAATCCTATGGACAGTGTCACATTTGTTATTGGTCCATATATACTTATATCAGTTCTAAATAAAAGAACTTGTGTACTTTAGTGAGGAAGGTCAGTTAAATGATTTTTTGTGCATAGTAATTGATACATTTATAGGCTATAGGATTAAGTCAGGTTTTCAGCAATAATTTGCTGTCTAGAAAAAAATAAAAGAAACTTGCTTAGGCACCAAGCACACTATAGTTTAGAACTTTATACTTTAGAACACTAAAAGCATTCAGAGGAATATTACAATACATTGATGTTTCTATTCAGTGCAGGTGTCTGTTTGTTCTTATGTTATTTATTGTTTTGTTTTCATTTCTTAAGAAATCATTTTTATCCGACATTGGGTGAGGCTGGTGATCCCTTAGTTGTGCTGTACCATGGGATATTATATCAAAACCGGACAAGAGAACTTTTCTGTATTATATTCATTTACTTTTCCTGTGCTATCTTCTGTGGGATATATCAGCTACGAACTCCCATATGACATAAAAATGTAAAGGCGACATAATCAACAAAATAACTCTAAAGTCCAAATATAACAGCCTGAAATGTAAGGAAGCCAATACACATAAAACAAACTTGGCACCAGGCAAAAATCACTGCTATAGAAGGCTAAAGAATGAACAAGCTGAGAATGGGAAAATAACAAGAACATAAGATGACACAGAATATTAAAGAAAATCTGTTTCCAAATCTCAGACGAGTTTTCCCCACTGGTTTTTAAATAATGTCAGATGAGACAAAGAAAAAAAAATATGGAGATTTTTACTTGAAGGAAGAAATAAAATCTTTGGCATTTCTATTAATATATTTTACTCTCACATTTGTTGTAAATAGTAATAGAAAAAGAAGTAGACACCCAGATACTTTTTAAGGGAAGTGAACTTTATCTGCAAGCATGAAAATATAGGAAGTCTCTTTTTCTCTGTCTGTCTGTCTGTCTCTCTTTATATTTATATATATATATATATATATATATATAATTAATGTGGAGAAATTTGTCACTTAACTGAGAAGAGTCATTCCAAATTTTAAGTTTTGTGAAGGCACCATTATGATGTCTTCACTCTTCAGAGCTTTTCTTCAATCTGCTCTGAAAATAAAGTAGATTGAAAAAAGCCCTGAGGAGTGATGACATAATCATAATTCCTTCACAAAACTTCAAAATCGAAATGATTCTGCTCAGTTAAGTGACAAACTTTTCTGGATTAATTCTAATAATACTTTAGCTGGATATCAAGTACTTTATGACAAAACCTCCTTGCTAAAATATCTTTTTATCAGTAAACCAATAAAAAAACAACAATCTTAGCACTAAGCATCATCACAAATGAACACTATATATGTATGTATGTATGTTATAACCTAAAAGGTTACTGAATGAGTAATAACCAAAACTCAGGTTAGAAATAAATAATAATATTTATAGTATCATCTAATACAAGACTTACAAGCTGTGTGAAATAGATAACCACTGCTAGTAGAAAACTGCTAGACAGTAAGAAAACACTGCCCTCTCAATAGTTTTTAACATACTATATAACAATTGAGACATACCCATTACTGTCTCTAGGTACATTCATAATATATATGAGTGTATGTGTGTATGCACTAACTGAATGACAAAATGTAAAAAAATTCTATGTTACACGTTTTGTGTCTTGGCAGCTCGGATACAGTCACTTTCTCACCGGCACAATGTGGCTTCCTTGTGTCTCTTCTACAAACACTTTCACAGCTTCTGCTCCAATGAACTTAGCTCACTGGTGCCTCCTATACATAAATTTAGTCGAGCCACAAGATTAGCAACTTTTACTGTGAAACCAATAAATTGTAAATGCAAATTCTACTCCATCAGCTTATTTTCTCGCACTTCCCGCCTGTGGAATTCCCTTCCATTTACTTGCTTTCCCCAACAGCTACAATCTCCAAAAATTTAAATGTAAAGTCAATAGTCATTTCCTATCTCACTAATCTGCATCCTCTCTCTCATGCTCCCTTCTCCATCCACTCCACTCTCATCACTACTATGTAATCCCCTGCAAAACAGTGGCAGTAAAATGCCTTGCTTGGGGTGATATGATTATAAAAAAAAATACGTATGAGAAAATAAACAAAAGCATTGCACAAAATTTTATCTCTTTTGACATTCAGTTGCTTAATATTGTTTTGATATATTAAAATTTATACATGAAATTATATACAAATAGATATGTATATTTTTGTTTTCTGAGCAAGTTCCATATGTTTTAAAATCTAACAAAATAACAAAACAGAATTTTTCAGGGAAAGATTTCTTCTTCCTCACAAACACAAACACATATCGATGCATGTTTTATTAAAGACCAAGAAATAGTCCTTGTTTCAAATGATTTTCTTCATATTGTTTCACTTTAGACCATTATTCTGGTTTCCAGACAGAGTTTAAACATACATTGTCCAGTATTATTTGAGCATTCTTGGCTTTCATAATAGTTTATGGTAGATTAATAAGACAATGTGACTCTTTGATGGTTTTTAAGCATTGTGTAATCAGGCATCAGTAAATGCATATTGGTTTTTTTTTCAAGTATGGTATCATCAAGTTTTTTTTTGTTTTTTTTTAAGCATTTCACCCCGAGCAAGGCAGAAATGCCACTGATGTGCAGGGGGTTACATAAATGTAAAAAGATTAATTAGAAAAGAGTGAGGAGTACAAACTAGTTAGAAAGGAACAATAGAAAGAAGGTGCGATGACAGATACATAGGTGGAGAGAAAGGGAAGGTTATACAGGGGGTGGGGAGAGAGCTAGAGTCCAGTGGTTAGTAGATGAGTATTGACATTGCATTTAAATTTCTGGAGGTTGTAGCCATCAGGAAAGCAAGAATACGGGAGCGAGTTCCACAGGTGGGAAGTGCGAGAGAATAAGCTGCAGGAGTAGAATTGTCGTCTGCATTTGGCTAACCTGACTGTGAATGGGTGGGACCCAGTTGCCAGTCTGGTTGCACGAGTAAACACCTGTTGAGGAGGCATCAGTGACTTAAGCTCGTCCGATTAGAAGCCATGAAAGTATTTATAGAACAGACAAAGGGAGGCCACATTTCGACGATGGGGAAGTGGCTGTAGTCGAGTCGCCAGATCAGTACCTATCACATTGCAGACTCTCCTTTGGAGCTTGTCAAGAACACTGAGGAGAATGGCAGGGGCATAAATGGGAGCAGTACTCCATGCATGGATGGATGGTTGACTTGTATATATGCAGGATGGATTCAGGTGGAAAAAACATCCTGGATCAACATAGTGACCCAATCTTCTTAGCAGTAGATTTTGCTATGGATTCAATATAGTGGTTCCATTTGAGGTCTGAGGACAGGGTAAGTCCGAGGAGGCATAATGTATTACTCTCAGGGAGAATCACTTGGTCCATGCTTATGGGAGGCAGGAGAGGTTGCCTGTAATGATTGACAGACAACAGCTTGGTCTTAGATGAATTGAAGTTGACAAGCCACTTCTTGACCCAGTTCACCACAGAGTGTAGATCCCGCTCAAGTGTCATCTTGTAGTGGTTTGTCTTTTTTTAGTTGTAAAATTTATTTAACATGATAGTTACTAAATCATTTTTTTTCATCCTGTGTTGTTTATTTTCTATAATTCTTTTTTCTTCTTCAATGTGCTGTATCCCTTCAGGATATAGACAATCATGGCCTTCCACTTCTCCCTATCCCTAGTGGCTCTTAGCACAATTTCTCCAAATCGCACTTTACCATCCACTTGCTCATGCCCGTGAAGTATGTTACACACACTTTCCCCTGTCTCTCTTTCCCTCTATCTGACATGTGAGTATCAGATTCTCCACGCCTTCCTTAATCATCATGTCCTAGGAACCTCAGCTGTCTTTTCCTGATGCTCAGTATTAATTTCCTTTTGATTTCCATCCTTTTCAAAACCTCATCATTGCTCACATGCTCGATCCATGATATCCACAGCATCCTTTTGTAGAATCACATTTCAGTTGCTTCATTTTTTCTTTCATCTTTAATGATATTTTCAGCATTTGCTACCATATTGAAAAACAGGCATCACATAGCAATCCAGTACTTTTTTGTTTCTGGCAAAATTTTCCTGTCTCTGAATATTCTACTCAGTTTGTGAAATGCATCCTAGGCCATGCCAATTTGCCTTTGGGTCTCAGTGCCGCACTTTCTGTCTTCTGTTAAAATGCTTCCCAGGTATTTAAATTTCTGTACCTGCTTGATTTCAGTATCTGCCACCTGTAATTAGCATTTTGGGCTCCTCTTTTTGCCAATGATTATGCATTTATTGTAGTTATTTTGTAGTGCTTTATTTCCCTTTCTTCAGCTACATTCTGTATGAGGTCTTGTAGTTTCCTTTCTGTTTCTACTATCAGCACTGTATCATCTGTGCATCTTACATTGTTCAGACTGTGGCCACTGATGACAAATCCTGGCATGACTTCTACGGCCCTCAGAATAGTCTCGCTGTACAAGTTGAATAGATCCGAAGAAAAGACCTATCCTTGTCTGATGCCCCCTTCTCTCTTTGTATATCTGCTGAATTCATTTCCTGTCCACATGCAGGTGATTTGCTGCCAGTAAGAGTTCTTGATTATTCTAATGTTTTTCCCAAATATATTGAGGTTGCTGAGCATTTCTATAAATTCCTTGTAGCGTACTTTGTTGAATGCCTTTGTATAGTCTATAAAACAAAGTTAAACATCCTTCTTTAATTGTATTGCTCAGTCTGATAGCATTATAAGCATAAATATTGTGTTCCTTGTTCCAGTGTCCTTCAGAAAGCTGCACTGTTCTTGTCCCATCTCTGGCCTGGTTCTGCTTTGTGCTCTCTTCATCAAGATTCGGATGATGAGTTTTTCAATTATATATATATATATATGCAAGTATGGGTCATTGATTATAGATAATGGTAAAGTTATAAGATTAATTTTTTATCTCAAAATCATACATAGATGATCCATGGAAAAGTGGTGGGTTTAAATGCATTGACAAAGAAGGAGATTTTGTTGAAAAAGAAATATCTGCAATGTAAATTTCAAACTAATGTTGTTCCTATATATTTATATGTATGGTATTCTTAAGGTATATTGCTGTAATGTTAAAAATTTTCAGTGTGAGTAATCACCAAATTGAAGGTTGGGAATAATGTTATATCAACAAGTAGCTGCTCACATGCTGATTGAAGTAGATACACTCCTAATGAACTACTAGTCAGTATAATCTCTCTCTTGTACTCTAATAGTATCCACATATTTAAAAGGATAGGAACATCCCATTCCTGTATATAGGTAGATCTACAACATGTATATATATATATATAATGTATCAAGGCAGCAAATAATTTTCTAAACATATACTGTTAAATATAACAGACAATGAATGTCTATTATGTTTAATCATGAGCCATTCTAAACGTCGTATTTTGGCTTTAATTTCAGTTGAAAATAAAGACAAAAATTCTCTAACATTTGGATAATTTTTTATTAATTTGTTTCTAAGCTTTCAGCTCACATGAGCCATCTTCAGAGAGGTCACCAAGACGGTAACACAATAACATCCACCATCACCGACGATTTTATTTTGTGTTGACATAAAACTCCGCTAGGCAATGGCAATAGTTACCAAAAATAACAAACACAGTTTGTAAATTTGCAATGCAGTTCTATGACGTCACACTGTGTGATAGCACAAAATGACAACAGAACCATATATTCAAATGCAATGTAATATGTTATGGCCAGATTTAAAAGTGATTTTATTAAGTGTGGGTTGTTTGAATTTAATATCTGAATGATGAGTTATTTTTGTTATTGTGTTCTCACTATTGTTTTATTTTTGTTGTTGTGCTCTCATCTCTAATATATATATATATATATATATATATATAAATGAAAAACAGAAATAGGGTTAATCCAACAAGAAAATTGGTATAGAATAAAATGTGTGGGAGGCCATGGATGTTTTTGTTTAAAGTGTAGATTTATTGTTGCTGTTATCATACATGTTATGATACATTAAGTGTCCATGATGCCACAAATAGAAAACAATCATCTTGTTTTCCTTTTTGAAGTGTTTATGAGTACAGGCTATTCTAATGACAAAAGTGCTCAGAGTTGGTATATTACCTGATGATAAGATTCTATCTCAAAACATAGAAATTTCTGTGTTGCAATGTACCTTTAATTTATAATTATATGATAATATGCTCTACAATAGTTACTGTATTGAGCACTGTTTATAAAAAAATAAATGCAAGAGAACTCAAAATCATGAAACCTTCAGTCATTTTTACCTGGATTTATATATATATAGATGTACATACACATGCACATTGCCTCAATGTTTTACTTAGTCAAAATTTTTCAAATGATGAGTTATTTTTGTTATTGTGTTCTCACCATTGTTTTATTTTTGTTGTGCTCTCATCTCTAAATATCTTACTGCTGAGATTTCTTTTTTACCAATATATGAAACTAGTTCTGAGAATATTAGTAAATATTTGTATAGTTACTACCTCTCCCTTCTATCTTCTGCATTTTGTATTCTATGCTTTCCCCATCACAAATCTGACACTGGTGCAGAAAGTTCCATTAAAGTGAAATCTCTGGGGCAGTCACTGTCAAATGCTTTCAAACGCTATCTTTTCGAACTAAATTGGCAGTTTGCCAACGATTACACATTCAAAGATGATGTCAGTTGTCTCTCCTTAAACTCAAAGATTTTTTTTTATTTAAACTCTTAAACACAATGTCCCATTTCTTGCTGCAGCCTTGTCTCTAATGATAAAAAGACCAAATATTTTTATATTGATGTATGTTGTAATGAATGTGCATTGTGTTGCAGTGAATATTGGCTTTGAATGAGAAATTAGAGAGCTGACTTTGAATTTGAAAGGAATTTGTTGCATTCGCTTATGAGCAAATACCTTCGGAAAAAGTATGAAATTATCTTTTTTCTCTTTCCAGCCATGGGTTGAATAGCAGAAGAAATTGGATTCTATAGCCTTGATTTGCAACCAGTCTACCATAGAAAGAAATGGCAACCTATTGCACGAAAATCTCTAACCTAGTCAGTCAGGTCTCTTTTGAGACATGATCTCCCACGTGTATATCCCATGTGGCACTTAACTGATTGACTGATGTTATTAAAGTTTGTAATTACGTTATAATTCCCTCTGATGGTATAGAAAAGATTTTACAGTAAAGGTTTTTGTTAGTTTATAACTTCATAACAAACTCTTACTTATTTCTGGAATTCTCCAAGGTACATTGTACATATCAAATAGAAAATTGTACACAACTCTATGTTGATATCAGAGCAGAATATGGTCATATAAACAGAGGCTTTTTTCTCATCTATTAGAAACTAGCAGTATAGCCCGGCGTTGCTTGGGTGTAATGAAAGCTCTAAAACTAATCCATGGTCCTGGAGCTCAGACTCTTTGGACACTGGCATGAAAGACTAAAAAGCAATAGTTGTTTCCAGTTAAATCAAAACTGTAGACTGAAAGAAAAATCAATAGATGTAAGTCAAATTTTGATTTCCTGGTATCGATATCAAATAAGATTTCTTCATCGTAAACTGAATGTCGAAGGCTAAATAAGTCCTCTGAGTAAATGGTATCATGGCTGAGACTAAGAACTACAATTATACCTACTTAGAGCTAAACCCGAAGCAAAAACTAAAATAAAAGGGCTGAAAAAAATACAGATATACAGCCAGATAAACAAACACACACACACACAAACATCTTGCCTTATATATATATATATATATATATATTATCGATTTTCTGCACTATTGTAAGAACTGCAACCTTGAAACTTCTTAATTTCGTTTCTTATGTCTTTGTCTATAAGTGTATCAAATTTGAATAAAATCAGACCATTATTTCTATAACCCAATTTTTTCAAGAAAATCGGTTCAGCTATTTTGGAGTCTATAGGTAATGGACACACACACATAGACAAAGTTTCATTTATTAATAAGTTTACATTTAGATTATCTTTGATCTACTAAAAGAGTTGTATCAATCAACAAATACATATATGTCTAGCAAAGTGCCAGGAATATGACAAGGATAAAATAAGAATCATATTCAACACTGGACTCGTTAGGAATACCTACACCAGACTTCCCACCCAGAACTAAGGCTCAACTAAATAATGTCCACATTACACCCTCGCTGGTCGCCAAGATAATTGTACAACTTGACCCACACAAAGCGAGCGACAGTGACGGAATCCCAGTCATAGTACTGAAGAAATATGCCCCAGAACTCTCCTCTGTCCTCTCTAAACTCTATAACCTCTGCCTATCTGCTTCCTGCTTTCCTGCCTGTTGGAAGTCCTCCTGTGTAGTTCCTATATTTAAGAATTCTGGCGAACCCTTAGACCTCGCCAATTACCGTCCTATTAGTCTCCTTCCGATCTTTGGCAAAGTTTTCGAAGCCATTATCAATGCCGAGGTGATTCAGCATCTCACGGCCAACAGGCTTCTCTCTGAAAAACAGTACGGGTTTCGCTTCACCAGGTCTACTGCTGATATGCTAATGACCATTACCGAGTACATATACCGGGCACTTGACAAGAATGGTGAAGCCCGAACCCTTACCTTGGATATCTCCAAAGCTTTCGACAAGGTCTGGCATGCTGGCCTCTTGTGCAAACTGCGGAGCTATGGGATAACTGGATATCTGTTTGACCTCATCCAGTCATTCCTCTCTAACCGCACATTGAAGGTGGTATTAAATGGGCATGCCTCCCAAAACTACCATACGAACGTGGGCATCCCTCAAGGTTCTATACTAGGTCCCACACTCTTTCTGATCTACATTCATGATCTCCCCGACGCCATTAGATCCCAAGTTGGCATGTATGCCGATGACACAACAATCTACTCTCGCATTGATCAAAAACCAGGTGTGGACGACAAAGTGAACCTCGCTGCTGTACTTGAAAATGACCTCCAATCCATAGTGGCCTGGGGTAGGAAATGGCTGGTAAATTTCAATGCTTCTAAAATGAAGCTGTTATCAACTAACCGCCATAGACAATCGCATCTACCTCCCATTAGCATGGGACAGGCTAGCCTCCCAGAGAGTAAAATACTACGCCTCCTTGGCCTTACACTTTCGGCGGACCTCAAATGGAATGACTATATCGAATCCATTGCCAAATCTGCTGCTATGAAAGTCAGTTGTATGTGCAGGGCCCGGAAGTTTTTCCCACCTGAATCTATTCTGCACATATACAAATCTACCATCTGCCCGTGTATTGAATATTGCTGCCATATCTGGTCGGGTGCCCCTGCTGCTCTCCTTGGGCTTCTTAACAAAATACAAAGGAGGATCTGTAACATGGTTGATACTGACTTGGCAGACCGGCTGCAACCACTCTCTCACCGGTGTGATGTGGCTTCCCTGTGCCTCTTCTACAAGTACTTTCATGGCTACTGCTCCGATGAGCTTAGATCACTGGTGCCGCCTAAGCACGAATTTACACGAGATACTAGATTAGCAACTAGGTCCCACCCTTTTACAGTTAAACAAATAAGATGTAACCGTAAATTCTACTCCAACAGCTTCTTTTCTCGTGCTTCCTGCCTGTAGAACTCCCTTCCACAAGTCTGCTTTCCCGAGAGATACAATCTCCAGGTGTTTAAATGTAGGGTCAATAGACACCTCCTATCACACTAACTCCCAATTATTCTCAGAACACTCTCATCTACCCAACCCTCATTCTCTGTATCCTTACCCGCCTATCACCCACCCTCTGACATTTCCTATATTTAATCATCCTTTCTTCACTCTATATAGCCCCCTGCGCAGTAATGGCAGTGACATGCCTTGCTCAGGGTGAAACACTTATAAAAAAATAAAAAAAAACTGGTTTAATATTTTCTTAATTTATGCTTTGCGCATGTATAAGCATAGATGTAACAAAATGGATTTAGAACACTTTAATATACCATGCTACATTCCAAACAAATATATTAATAAAAAACAGTCATCTTTTTTTCCTTTTGGAAGTGTTTACACATGCAGGCAATTCTAATGACAAAAGTGATCACAGTTGGTACAGGAATGACCATGAGCAAAAAATCAACATACCATGTCAAATAAAACTTTCCAAATCAAAACTATGATCTCTTTTTGAAATATTCTTAGTACTTTTTGAATTAAAATTCCTCTAGCATTTTTCAAGATCTTGTCAATCCAGGTAACCTTCAGAAAATTTCAAACTGAGATCTTTTATTAACAGTGTGTAGCATGGTATGCAAATGAGATAGACGCATAAACAGAGATTTGAACATCACAACAATGGTGTCGTCAATAGTATGTTTGACAATGCTCGATAATCCAAAGCATGTGGAATCATAAATTAGGCACTTTTACAGTGCTGGCCAGGGTAAAAAAAAACTGAGAGACAGATGAAATGAAGGAGAACAAAACAAGATTACTGATAAACACCTTTAATTCCATTTTTATTACTTGGACCATTCTTTATGCTATGCCATTCAACTGTGGGTGGCATTTTATATGGTACACATTCTTTTTTTTTCATCAAGACATTAAATTTTCATCGCAGAATTCCAGTGTGTTGTCAGTGTTAATAGCCTAGGATGTGAAGCTGTAAACAAAGTTTCAATGATGGCCTACCCAAAACCTTAGAAGATCTATCCTTTAAAGTAATCATTGAAATAATTAAAACGAATATTAGACCAAAGAGGTTAGTCAATGCTGAAAGAACAAAGTTTCTTGAGATGATATGACAACCAAAAAGTCTATTATACAATTTTTACACCATTCAAATGAAAAAGCCAAGCACTGTGAATTTGAAACTTTTGGCAGTGGTAAAATGACTGCAGAAGATGAGCTGATTCAATTACACATGATAAAAGTCATGTATAACTTGTCATTTAGTTGTTCAACCAACAGCCAGATGAGAGAGAGACTTATAGCACAAAGAAATATGAAGTTCATAACAAGCATTGTGGTGAACAGTATGTAAGAAAAAAAAATACCCAGCTTATGGTAAAACATACCTAATCTGCAAAAAAAAAAAAAAAAAATATCACTTTCAGAATGTATGTAAATACAAAAGGAAAGTTGAAGAAATTGATGACATCCAAATTACTACAGAAAAGGCAGAAATATTTGCAGTAAACACACCAATGAAAACCAGGGAAAGATTAAAAATAAATAGGAAATATTTTCAAATCCAGGTAGATACTGGTAATGATGTTATGCTAATTGCAATGAATTTTTGGCAGGGCATGGGAAAGCCTAGGTTAAAAAAAGAATACCTTACAATTAAAACAATTCAATGGAACCCCAATTAAGGCATTGGGCATATTCAAAAAAACATTCAAAACAAAGAATTCTTTCAAAACCATATCCATAACAGTGGTAGCATGTACAAAAGACCATGGATTGCTAGAAATAAATGTGTTAAGTGTTGATACATTGAAATCCATTAAAATGATGAAATCTAAAGAACAAAAATAGGATTACTAAATGATTACAAAGTGAGTATTCACCTGAATGAAAATCATTATCCAAGACATCAAGAAATCAAGGAAGCTGCCTATACATATAATGGTAGCAAAGCTTAAAAGAATGATTCATGAGGGCATTTTGGAAAAGGTTACTCATTAGGGTGCAACTGAGCCTCACCAATAGCTGCCATTAAAAAACCAATGGAGACATTAGAATATGCAGTGATTACAAAATTGGGATTAACCATCAAATATGTTCAGATTCATTTCCTCTACCAAAGGTCAATACCAAGAGTTATGAATTATCAAACATGAAGTGTTTTGCAAAGATTGACTTTAAATCAGCATATAACCAAATTGAAATAGATGACAAATTTAAGGAGGTTACTACAAATACATCATTGGGATTATTAAGCTGAACTCGCCTGCTCTTCAGAATTAAAATGGCAAGTCATATTTTTCAGAGAGTTTTTGAGAAGATCTTATTAGGAAAAGTAGAAAATATAATAATATATCAAGTTGACATATGTGTGAGAGCTTGCACAAAGGATGAATTGAAGTGTAAAACAAAACAAGTCTTACGGAGATTAAATCAGACAGGCATGACAATAAACAGAAACAAATGCAAGCTAGACTGAAAAATATCCTAAGATATCAAATACCTACAGAAGGAATATCTCCTGACAAGAGGTTAACAAAAAATTGTTAAAGCAGCAAAGCCAACAAACAAGAAAGAATTCTGAAGCAAAGTAATGCTTTCAAAGCATTAAAAAAGACTTTGACAAATAATTTGGTAATAAGAATCTTCAACCTGAGAAAAGTTACTGACACAAGTGAACATGTCATAGTGGCTATTGTATCACAAGAGGGTCACTCAGTCATGTATCTTTCCAGAAAATTGTTGTCAGCAGAATGTAATTATTCTTATATAGAAAAGGAAGCATTGGCCATAGTCTGGAGTATGAAGAGAACATAGAATATCATGTTGGGTAAAACATTTCTTTTAAAATTAGATCACAAGTCCTTGAAATTCTTATTCAATCTACAAAAGGAGTTACCAAGACTAAAGTCATCAAGAATTTTAAGTTGGGTCATCAAAATCATGACGTTTTATTTTGATAATATGATATAATATTTTATATGATAATATATATGTTAAAGGCGAAGTTATAAGGAGATCGTTAATGTTTATTAATTTGGCCTTATGTCAGACTTAACTGAACTCCCTACAGCTTACAAGTTTTATCCAGAATATCATCAGAAGGTTTTCATCAGAAGTTTGGTTGCAAGTTGAAGGTTGGAATGTGTGAATCAGTATGGAAGAATAAAATAGAATAACAAGAATAGAATAGTTAAAAGTTCTATGAGAAAGTTAAGGGTATCAAGAGTTTGTAGAAATGTTCATAGTAGAAATTTGTTGAAAAAGTTTATGTGTCCGTAGGTATATATGTATTAGCATTTGTTCGGTAGGAATGTCTTTGAATGGAGAAGAGGTAGTAAAATGAATCAGCACATGAGAAAGAAGGAGGAGGAGAACAAATGTTTGGGTCAATTTGAAGCTTCTCCCATTAAATTTTAGCTTGTTATCTCCACTGCTTCCATTCCTGACTGATGCTGACCAGATCCTTTTATAGTATTTAGATTTTTTGCACTAGATCGTCAAGTCCTTTCAAGTCTTACAAGTCACTCCCATTGGTCAAAAATCATTTTAACACATACATATGAAATCTGGTTTCAACTTTTTTGTTAAGCACATGCTCAATCCTTTTCACCAGGATTCACATGTCATTGTGAATTTTTGTAAAAGTGAAGAAGAGAGTTGATTACTTATTATCTGCTACAGGTTAATTGTAGAGAAAGACATTATATGTAAGATAGATACAATATCTTCACCCCAAATTTTAAGAAAAGAAATAATTAAAAGTGTGCATGACAATATACATTGTGTCATCAAAGTGAGACAAAGAAGGTTGAAACTGCAAGATTGTTGGCTGGGATATTCAGAAAAAGCAATAGAACAACTAAGGGCATCAAAACTCTGAGATTCAGAGCAAATGAGATACATACATAAATAAAGCAAAGCTCACGAACCAGGAAAAAAGAAATCACATAACTTCCTATGAGATTTACACATCAGAAAACAGGGGTTGATTGTTCTCACTCTGCTGTACATATCTTAGTATAGCTTGTTTTTATTCTGTACTGTTCAACTGAGTATGTTTTATAAGTAATTAGTATTTCTCTTCCAAAAAATGTATTTTTAAAATGAGTGAATTAAAATTCACTTCAGTTTACCATTAAAAACACGAAATATAATATTTTTATAATACAAAATTAAAGCAAAGGTTATTTTTCCAGAAGTTTATGAAACTGTTAATGAAATTTCTGAAATTCAAACATTTCAAAAGAGGCCTTCAGTTTTGGCCTTTTGTTTTACCCTGAGCAGGCCTGTACTATATAACACCATAGGTCATTCAAGATTCTCTCTCCAATAATGTAATTTGTAATATTCAACAGAGATTTTTTCCAATGACCTTTTCACTTTATTGTCTTTACACAGCAAAATATATTTAAAAATGCTATTGTCATATTTTCTCTATGATATTTTTATTCATAACAATGAATATATTGATGATAAAATTTAATTTATTATATGTAATTTGTTTTTTGTTACAAAAATTCACATAAGTTTTAGTTCAGCTTACTATTAAAGAACATAACATATAGGTTTATATAATGGTTTTATAACAAAAAGTTAATGAAAGGTTATTTATTAAGAATTTTGTTTAACATTTCTTCTAAAATCTCTGAAATTCAAACATTTTTTAAATAGACCTGTTTTGACATTTTGTTTTACCATGTGTAGACCTGTAATATAGAACACCATTGGTCATAAGAAATCCACATTCCAAGAACTATTTTACATTCTTAGACATTGGTAACAACAACAGCTTTGATAGTTTCAGATTTATCGCTTTTGTTGCCTTTATTTTTGAAGTCTTCATAGCTTTTCACAAATTTCTTCTATTTATTATCTATAAATTGCCATGATTTCTTATGAAAATAATGATATTTCCCATTCTTTTTAACAATTTTCAATTCAGAATTGTTCTTCTTTTATACTCATTTCTACTTAACTCTATCCTACTATTTACTCCTTAACTTGGAGAAGATATGCATTCATGCCTTTTCCAAGGGTATTAATACAAAAATGAACATAACAAACTGGATAGAAGATTTTAAACTAATTCATCAATTTGAGATTTTTTGGTTATCACCAATATGCAAATATCACATCCATATTTTGCTATTATTATTATTATTAATCAAGCATTTTTGATAATCTGTTAATACAAGGTCAGAGAAGAACATATCTAGCCATTTTAAATATCTGAAGAGCCAGTTGTTCAATCTTGATGTAACTTGAGAACCAATCCCAGGGAACCTTATGCATAAACAAATATAGTTCCATGGGGTTACTCAGGTAGTAGTGAAATGACACTGAATGAGTTTTTTTACTGTAACTATTGTGTTCAAAATGAACATGTGAACTCTTTATATTTTTGTGTCCGTATTTAGAAGAAAATACTGAATCACTCGGGTATTTCAAGCCAAACCAGCACACAGATTTAGCCCTCTGTGGCTTGTGGCTTTTCTAAAATCCAAAATGCTTTGGAGAATGCATAATGTAACAGGCTGCTGATTGTAGTCCCAAAAAGGATTTGACAGACTATTTTGAAAAGTGAAATGGACACTGCAATCAATATGTGAGGTCCCAGGACAAGTGCGTAAAAAGGAGTCTCGGGCAGCACTTCTCTACGCTGACCAAATTTTTGTAAATATTAAATAGTTGGATATCTTCCAGATTGATTTGTAGGAAATAGAGAAAAAAGGGAGAATGAATGATATTACTTATTTGAGAGATTAGGTTTTCCGTGTTCTTTTGTATCATATATTTTAAGACAGCTGAAAGTTATTTTCTGACTAAATCAGCAAATTGTGATACTATTAAGAGAAAAAGGGTAAAAAGTCCAAGATGTGCTACTTCCTGATAACAAATAGCATTGTTTCCTGAGACTTACTTTGTGGGATTTAAGGTCAGAACTTTTATACTGATTTGTTACCATTCTTAGTAGAAGACAGTAACTATTATGTCTTTCTCCATTGAAGCAGAAATGAGGATACTTTTAGGAAACAGGCATAAAATTCTTACTACAATGACCTTTTGTTAGGTTCATAACTAATAATACACTTTCTATTTTGTATTTTTTAACTTGTCTCAGTATTTTGTTTCTGAAATGAGATTTAGCAAATGTTTGTGCAGGAGAATACAATCATCATGGCACCAAAACCATATTAAAGGTTACAGCAAAACCTTTTTCATGTGACAGAATTGGACACCTTAACTGCTACTATAACACCAGATATAGCTAATCAATAATATCAAAAGCAGTCAAATGAATTGTTTTCCCATCATTGAATTTCAGTAAGATTCTTTTGGCTATCCAATCAAATGTTGGAATCAACAATGATAAGAATTTATATCAATGTTAATATTTCAAAGAAGCTCGATATTTTACCAGTACTAAAATGACCTTTTGGATAAGGGTCGTTTTGCCAAAACTTTGAATGGAAATTATTTTTGTCCAAGTTAAAGATGAGAATGAGAGAGAATTTTTAAAGTTTTGGTGAGGCTACATATCTGTCTACAGAACTATATTTTATCAGAAGAGACTTCCATTGTATTATTATCTATCTTCTCATATAACATGTATTAGAAAACTGGTCCCCTTTATTGGCTTCCTAATCAGATCACATTGTTGAAATCATCTTAGAATTGAGCTGCTAAGGTTTGATATTATTTTGTTTTATACCCATTTCAATAAACAAAGTAAGCTTCTTGGTTGTGCCCATCTCCTCTTTGAGTTTCATGCAGCAAAAATCTCTGATATCATTACAAGCTATCATCTTGAAATGACAGTGGCTGCACAATGATCAATATGGTTGGTAATAGGACAAATAGATTATATATTTGGTTTCATGCCTTTTTTAGTTAAAGTGACATGAGGAATCTCACTCAGAATTCTAAAATGACCATTTTGCAAATGGCCAATTTTTAAAATACTGAATTCAAATTATATTGGTTCAAGTTGAGGGTTAGAATAAGATTGATTTGTTCTCTGCTTTCATTGGGATTTGATAGGAATTTCAACCCAATTTTGATGAGGAAATATGTCTGCTTACAGAAACAAATTTTATTGGAAACACTTTACTTAGAATTATTCTCTTCATTCTCATGATCCATTATACAACATTTCTGAGAACTGGACCCTTATTCCATTGGCTTCTTGATTGGATCAAGCTTGTGCTTTCAGAACTGAGCTGTTATAATTTGACATGTTTTTGTGCTTCAAGATATTCTAGTAAGCAATGGAAGTTACTTTGCAATGTCAATCACTTCTACAAGCCAGTATTATTTGACTACATAATATCAGTAGTATTGAAGTATCTTTGACTTCATGAGAAACTGTCTACTATTTTGTAGTATTAGTGATCATACTATGATCATATAACTGGTAATGAGCAAATGTTTTGGATACATGTCTTTATGCAAAAGTGATCTGACTAACTCTTAGGCAAGGTAGTTAAGGAAAGTGGAAACAAAGGACTATGTGTAGTCAACAGAAAGATGAACTGTCCAAGATGTTGGCTACAAATTAGAGATTTCAAAATCATGCAATTACAGAAATATAAATATCTGGGAAAACTTTTAACTGACAACAGAAAATGACATCAAAATTAAAATGAGTATTGAAATTGAGAAAAAATCCTTCCTAAAGCTAAACAAGGTATTAAAAAACAAGAAAAGTTTGTTAGAAACAAAGACAATCATACTAAATTGCAATGTAATATCTGTCCTCCTATATGACACTGAATTTTAGACAATTTCCTAACAGAAAAATGAGGAGACATGAGCCAGTGGAAATGTGGTTCTACAGAAGAATAATAAGAATACCATGGGTAGCAGATGTAAGAAAGAGTGAGTTTTTAGGAAAATGGTAACAAAAAGAACTCTTGGAATCAGAAATAAAGTGCTGGAATTTCTAGGATACATAATAAAGAAAGAGGGCTTAGAGAATTTGACACTCACAAGATATACTGTTATTAAGAGGGGTAAAGGAAAACAGGAATCAAACTACCTAATAAATTTGTATAAATGGATAGCAGAAAAGAGAGTGAAAGATGTAATAAGGAGATAAACACTGTTAAATGCTACAAAGGACAGGAAATTGTAAAGAACTATGGTGGCCTATGCATATCCTAAAGTGTCCTGAAATATTAAAGATATGAAAAATCTCAAACAGAATTTAAAATCAGTTTGCTGATTTCATATCAAAAATTTATAATGATTATGCTATATCATTGTTCCTGTAATAAAATCAGTGCGTTCATGCCTTTTTTATGATATTGGAAAGTGTTTCTGAGTTTTATTTTTCAATATTCTCTTCAACTGATCATTTCACATTTTCATTCTTTCCATCCACTGTTAAATAACAGAAAACTGAAAACTTCCATTTAAATGATGGAATTTGTAGGTTAAGATACAATATGCTTAACATATACAGAAAATTTGATAAGTATAAAAGAAAAGAAAATATCTTCATTTGTATCAAGTAAATACTGGCACTGGTTACCAGACCACAGAACAAGAATTGGCATCAAAAGCAATAGTTAGCCACAAAATTTTGGGTTTAAGAAAGAAAGTACCAAGAAACAAATTGGAAGTAAAAATAGTCATCTGGTCCATTACCATTGAATTTTACCTTATTAAAATTACATTGATTATCTTCTACAGAAGGGAATATCTGCCTAATAAGATGTAGGTCCTCCTTCTTGCTAACCTGCAACTTTTACCAAATCAGGTAAACAATCTTTAATTTGTGTTTTTTTGGATCTGGCACAAAGTTTTAACACTACTCACCTGCTGGTCAAAATTTGCAGTGTGGGATTGTTGGCTAAACACATTTCAAAAGTGCTCACTGGGATTTAGATCTGGAGAGTCTAGTGAACATGGCAACGGAATGAATTTTTCTTCTCATTTCTGTACCCATATGCACACTCAGTCTTTTGCAGGAAAGGGATACAAATATTAACTATAGTTTTATCTAAAGTGAAATCCATGCAAATTAAGTTTGCATTCTGATTTTATTTGCAGTTTATATATAAATATAGATTTTTTTTTATTTTGTTTTTTTTTATTATTTCTTTTTAATCATGTCCCCCTGAGCAAGGTGGTAATGCCACTTATGTGCAGGGGGCTACATAAGAGTAAAAAGATTAGGGGGCTACATAAGAGTAAAAAGATTAGAGGAGAGAGTGAAGAGAAAGACAAACCAGTTAGAAAGGAGCAAGAGAAGGATGGGAATACAGGTGTGATGACAGTTGCAAAGGTGGAGAGAAGGGAAAGGATATACAGGGTGGTGTAGAAAGAACTAGAGTCAAATGGTTAAGAGATGGGTATTGACATTGCATTTAAATTCCTGGAGATTGTAGCCATCAGGAAAGCAAGAATATGAAATGAGTTCCACAGGCGGGAAGTGCGAGAAAAGAAGCTGCAAGAGTAGAATTGTCGTTTGCATTTGGTTGATCTAACTGTGAATGGGTGAGACCCAGTTGCCAGTCTGGTTGCACGAGTAAACACCTGTTGCAGGGGCACCAGTGGCTTATGTTTGTTGGAGCAGAAGCCATGAAAGTATAATCCAAAAGAAACAAGTATACATTTCAATGCAAACTATAAGCAAGCTAATTATTATTAATTTTAATAATCAATGGTTTCTATTTATTATTTAATTAATTTGCTGAAAATTCATACTCCCTTTGTGTTCTAAATGTAGAAAAATTGTTAGTGACTTCATTTCTCATTAGATGCTGTGTAAACCTAACCTTTTGCGAACATCAGTTTAGTTCATCAAATTTCTGTGATATATATATATATATATATATATATATATATATATATATATATATAAGCACACATGCAATATATATTTATAGATGTAATATAATATTCTGTAATATCCGTATATAAGATAAAAATTCAATAGATATCTTCAAGTAGCTCACATGCAGTGTAATTTTAACTGGATTATATTTCCCATGAAAATGAAAAAGGAAAAAAAGATTTTCTAAATGTCACTTAGATCTTTCTGCTTTCTTCCTGTGGTAATGTTTCCGAGAAACCAAACAAAATTGCTGGGTATAAAATAAGTGTCCATGAAAAGAAAAGAAAAAGTAAAGGATTCTTTCATTTCCGGACAAATCTTATACTGTTATTTACCAAATTCTGAAATAAATTATGATTCTCTAGTATAAAATAATGGAATTCACTGTTTAAGAGAATTGAAATCTGCTGTGAAAAATTAAAATGATCTAACTTCCATTTGCAAGATGTCACCAACCATTCTGGATTAAACAGAATTTCTTACAACATAAGAATAAAAAATTTTAGAAGAATGTATGGTTGCAACTTATAATAGAAACATTCACACACATATAGATGCAAACATATACACAAAAAGTCTAGAAATGTGCTGGTTCCATCATTTTTTATATATTGCATAGGGTTTAAGAAAAGTCAGTTTCTGTAAGAAATTGTTCACAGATCAAAAATATGTTGATAAAAGGTTTACTTCTTTTAATCTTTAATGAAGTATTTTCTCTATTATTATTATTATTATTATTATTTTATAAATAACTTTATTATATTTTATTCAAATTGCTTGTATTCACATGACCCTTAGTGGGTTTGATAACTTATCAACCATTTAGCAGTTATTTAATATTGAAATCTGGTTTTTCTTATTATACTTTATCCTATAGTAAAATATTCGTCAGATTTATATTTGATTCAGTAAATATTGCTCACGTTAACATTTGAGTCTATTGCTGAACATTTGTCAGGTTTATACTGGAATATATTTATAAAAATTGGTCAGGTTTTTTCTTAAGTCTACAGTTAAGCATTGGTAGGGTTTATACTCGAGTCAATAGGTAAATACTAATCAGGTGTATATATGAGCCTATATGCATACATTGGTCAGGTTTATTTTTGAGTCTCCAAAAGTGATTAAATTTAGGATGGGTCTTACTTCTGTACAGGTGATGCAGTTAGCATATTGTAGGTCCCACTAACAAAGCATGTATGGTGCTGGTTTGGTAAACTTGATCAAATGATTAAAAAATCAGTGATAAATATTTAGTTCCTAATAAGGCTTGAACTCACATCCCTATTTTGGGAACTTTTCCTTCATGAAAGTTAAAAATATTATTAATTTGGCCATGGAAAATGCAGAAGGCAGTGTACCTGTGTTTTATAGATTATGCCGAAGTGTTTAATAAATTATATCACAAAGCAATGTTGAACAACTAGGTAGGCTTGATTTATTTTGGAAGGATATTAACTAAAATAATCCATAACCTATACTAGTAGCACACTGCCTGCATATGGATATAAAATTAATTCAATAGACAGAGAGAAATTGAAAGAAGTGGAACACAATGATGTGTCTTCTTACTGGACTTATTCAATCTATACAGTGAGATGATTCTGAGAGAATTAGAAGTCCTACCAGGATTCATTATTGGTCGTCACAATCTTAACAGAACAGGATATGCAGATGACAGTGTTGATAGTAGATATAGAAAGGGAAAGTAAAAGAGCTCCTAGAGAAAGTAGTGAAGGAAAGCAAGAAGAAAGGAATAATCATCAATTGTTAGACAATAGAATGCATTGATGTTATTAAAAGGAAGAGCTCAAATTAAAAATTAAAATTAAATATGCCAAAATCAAACAAGTATAATAATTTAAATATCTAGGAAGTCTTTTAACAGAGAACGGAAAGTGTGACAATGAAATCCCAATGTATACTGGTAGAGTAAATGTTGCCTTCCGAAAGCTAAGCAAAATATTAGGAAATAAGAAGTTTTAGAAACAAAAATAAGAATACTGAACTGTTACGTAATACCAACCCTCCTATATGACAGCCTATGCTGGACAATCACCTCACAGATAAAGAAAAAACTTAAAGTGACAAGATGCTGAAATAACATGAACCAAAAATGTGTGCAATAAGAAAGTTTTAGAGAAAATAGGGAGAAAAAAGTACAATTATACTTAACAAGAGATAATTGAAACTTCTATGGTACATAATAAGAAAAAAGACTTGGAAAATTTGACACTCAAATTGTAGATTGAGAGCAAAATAGTAGAAAAAAAACTATCACTTATCTAGTTTGCTTGAGCAAATGGATCATAGAACAAGATTTAGGAGAGATAATAAAAAGACAATTTATTAAGATCTACAAAAAACAAGAAATTGGGAAAAGCAATGATTGCCAACATTCATAAGAGACATGCTATATAGAGGAAGATTATGAAGATATACATACCACTATCTGTCTCATAAGGAGTATGTTCTTCTTTTTGATAACCCTGCAGTTTTTACCCAATCAGGTAAACAATCTGTAAAGGTTTCCTTTTGAATCTGGCACAAAATCTGAATACTATTCTACTGATGGTGAATGAGATTGTTGGCTAAACACGTCTGAAAAGTGCTTGATGGTATTTAGAGTTGGGGAGTTTGGTGACCATGGCAAGAGAGTGATTTTTTCTTCTCAAATTCTCTATCCACATGCAGGCTCATTCTTTCCAGGAATGGATTAAGAACATATCCAAGCAAATTAGGGAGCAATTTAACCTGGGGAAAACCTATTTAGTTTAGGCATTTAAAACACTTAAATGTGGTTTTCACATGATAAAGGAAGTGCAGCACATTTTCTTCAATAAGACATTTGATTGCTCCATCCAGTAGATAACAAATTCTGTAGTTAAAAAGCAGGGATGTCTACTTAAACATGTGTACCAGCTAAAAATAATATAGGTACTTATTAAACTTAGATCATTTACAGATAGTTACTAAGAGTGAGCCTATAGCTATCTGACTGGTTCATGTTTAATTATTGCAGTTAAACAATGTTGAACCTGGTCTATACCTAGATCAAGGGTAGACAAACACTCTAGCACAAGAGCCACATTGAAAAATTCACAAATTTATAGCAACATATAGAATATTAACCAAAATGATTCATATTTAAAATAGACAAAATAAAAGACTTTTAAAGAAAAAAATGCAATTAATTTTAATTTATATTTTAAAGAACTGTCAAAGATTCATATGAAAAGCATTTATTTAAAAGACAAATTGGCTCAGTTCAAATTCTTAAGGCAAACAATTTTTATTAATAAGTATTTTTAAGTATGAGCTTCACATGAAACATTTGAAAGACAAAATCAACTTGTTTTTAAAAAAATCAATTATTTTTATTAATATTATAAAAAAGAAAAACATCTATTTTAAAAACAAAGTAACTATGTTTAAAAAAAATAATAATTAATATTTAAAAGTGGAAATTTCAAATGAAAATCATATAATGTAACTCTATATAAAGAAAAAAATTAATTTATATTCGAAAATAGAAATTTCACATGAAACACAATATAAAACAAAGTAACTCAATTTAAAGAAGAAAAAATAATTCCTCTTTTAAATTTGCTAACATTTGTTGTGCTGCATGAATTCCATTGACATGCTGCATGTAACCCATGGGCTATAGTCTTTCTCCACCTGACCTAAATGGATGTCCACTTAGGAATGCCAAGTGCAATAAGCTTGGTGCAGCTGGTGTGATGGATAAGGGCTCAAAATAAGGACCTGTGTTCAAATTCTAGTCAAATTTCTTACATTTACTTACAGGCAGATACCACTGAAAATGGCATGAATCCATCTTTTTTCCTCCCCAGCTATGGGTTAAGTAGTTGGGTACAGAGTGAGAATCATCTGACTCACCATACTAACAATATCCAGTATGTATGGCATACTAACTATTGTAATGATGAAGTTACTTTCTTCCAGAAAGGGAAAAACTGGCATTCATGGACTGAAAAGTTAGGGCTATATATTATCTGTTGAATTCAATTAAAAATTTTCATAAAACTGTTTTTTAGCAAATGGGATTTCTCAAATTTACTATTATCATTTTTCCTCATATTAAAGGGAATTTCTTTCCAAGTATTCTGTTTAAGAAATTGCGAAATATCAACATTTTGATATCATTATTTTTCCCTTTTAGTAACATGTGCTAACTATTTTTATTGTTTCTACTTTTGAAAGTGTTCAAGTACCGTGCTTTTTGTTATTTAGTAAAATACTTTGTTTGTGATTATAAAGTCCCTGTCTATGATATCTAATGAAGGATTGCTTTCTTGAAAACCTTGGGGATTCATTTACTTGAAGCCATTTTCATCACTGATTTGAGCAAATGGTTGTATACAGTTAAAAGATTAGGCATTTCTGAATGGGTTAGATACCATGATTGACAGACGTAAGAGAATGTAAAGTGTGACACTAAGATTTGAAAGCCGAGTAGAGTAATGAGAGACTGGGAAATTGTGCTGGAAACAAAGAAGAATGTACTGGATTCTTATGTGATGTCTGTCTTCCAGTACAGATGCAAATGATGGACAATCTCATCAAAGATGAAGGAAAGGCTTGAAACAACCAAAATGTGGTTCTACCGAAGGATGCTGAGGATACCTTGGACTAAACATGTTAGCAATGATGAGATTTTGGAGAGGATGGGCTAGAAAAGGAAACTAATACTTAACATCAGGAAAAGACAGCTGAAGTTTCTGGAACATGTAATGAGGAAGAAGGGATCTAAGAATCTGATCCTCACAGGACAGATAGAGAGAAAGAGAAACAAGTGAAAGCAATATGTAACATAATGGGCTTGAGAAAATGAATGGAAGAGCAGAGTTTGGGAGTCATAACAAGAGAGAGAGAGTGTTAAGAGTTACA
Source organism: Ascarosepion bandense (assembly GCA_037127315.1). Lineage (NCBI taxonomy): Eukaryota > Metazoa > Mollusca > Cephalopoda > Sepiida > Sepiidae > Ascarosepion > Ascarosepion bandense. The sequence goes on from JBBBDQ010001777.1 coordinate 826,223, forward strand.
AGGGACAGGGAGATTTAGAAGGCCATGATTGCCTACGTCCTGAAGGGGCACATCATATAGAAAAAGATTCAACACTGTAGTCTATTCTGTGTTCAATTTCCTTAATATTTATACTAGATTTGTAATAATGGATCTATACACCGAGGTATTTGAACTGTTTATAGTTTATTAATTTCACATTCTGAATTTTTGTACTGGATTCAAAGTAATAGCCGTTTCTGTATTCAATACAATTCCAGATCATAGTTTCTCATTTGAAAAAGTTTATCTGGAGTCTTATTTATTGGAACACTAAAAGAATTTTGTCTCTTTGATAAATTGCCCAGATATTTATTAAGCTTAGTTTTGTCTGGCACAGGGTCAATATGTTGAAAGAGTCTGTCATAATAATTTGCTTGAGTTATTTTATAAAATATAACTACCAATAATACAGTAATTCTTCTCTGAATTATGTAGTAAATGTTTTTAAATATGGATAAACATGAAATTAATTAGGCCTCTAAACTCAACATAACTTCAGTAATTTGAGCAAATTACACTGCATGTCAGCTTTACCTTTTTAAGGTCAAGACATCCAATCCTGCTAAAAAACATTCCAGCCTGTCACCCATTTATACAATTATAACCCACCCTATTTTAATCTCTCTACCCTCATATTTCTAAAGTTTGAATACACACACACATTTTCTAATTCTGGTTGACAAACAATGATTTCTATCCACATATTTCTGACAGAGTTAAGTGTATAGACTGACAGATCCACTTTGTCATGTCTAGGGAACCAATCTGTTTGCATATAAATCTTTGTAACTTTATTTCCCCAAAGATTGTTGCAAGAATGTAGATTGCATTAAAAATTTCTTCACAATATCCAATGCTGATTCAGCATAAAATCATAGAGAAGAGTTTGTTGTTTTTTAGTTCTTGGAGGTTAATTGAAAAGTCAGTCAGAAGTTTTCCCTTGCTCTATTCAGTACAAAGAAATCTCAGAACTGAAATAGAAGTAGAATATTAACAGGCATATAGATATTTATAGAGTTGAGTCCGTATGCATAAAGGCAATGATTCAATTTTATTAAACACATGTTCTTTTCAATTTGATTAAACATGTAGTCTTATTTGGAAAAAGATTATTCACTATTTCATTCTTAGTTGCTTTATATATATATATATATATATATATATATATATATATATATGGTCATCCACAGATGACTAATAAATATGAAATGATATAATTAAAGAAATAGTTATAAACAAACCTACAATTTGAAATTATTTGTTTTGGACATTATTTTTTATCAAATAGTATCAATCAAAAATAATGTTCAAAACAAATAATTTCATGTAATGATATGTATATATTTGTAAATGATTTATTACACAACATAGCTTTCTACATGTGGTGTCTTCAGGCAATTTGCAAGATTGCAAATCCCCTGAAGAGACCATGTGGTAGAAAGCTACGTCGCATAATAACTCGTTTACAAATGAAGAATATTCAAAACTTCTACAATATAAATGTATTGAACACTTTTTAATACAACTGTGTACTGGTTCAATTTTATTATGACCAAAAACTATGTAATTAAATAATCAATATATATATATATGTCATCCCCAGATGACTATATATATATATGAAATGAGTGAAATATTTGAAATTTATATATATATATATATATATATATCATCTGCAGACAAGCCTGTTTTGCTGTAGCACAGCTCCTCAGTACAGCTAGGTTATCTGTGTAGCTTAAAGCCAGGATTGAAATCCAACTAATTTGTCATTAGATGAACATCTTACCACTAAGTCAGCTAGCTGCATAATGGCAGAGATAGACAGCTTTAACAAGAGGTTATTTGTAGGATATAAAGAAACCCTGATGACTAAAAGCATTCAATTTTATAATCAAACCAAACTGCATTATAATTTCAAACATAACTAAAAATATATCTGTAAAAGGATAATATTAATAAAGACAAAAAGAAAACTATCTGAAAAGTTTGTGCTATTTATTATCTATTCATTTTGTCTTCTGATTGTCATTTACATACCAGTTAAGATAAGCTTTCTTTTTGTGTTTATATATATATATATATATACACACCTGATCAGAATATTAAAACCAGATAGAAAAAGGTTAAAATAATATAAAATACTGTTACCTTAACTGAAATATATTTGCAAAACATTTGCACTTAGAAAGTTTATCTACAAACAAGTGAAAATTTTAAACTTTTAATTGATTAATTTAAACAAACACTGAACCCCACCTTGCAAATGGCTAATGAACTGGCTGAAATTGCTTATGACAATGAACACCGTGAAAAATCTTTGCATTCCCTTACTTTTGCCAAATTGAGAAACATAAGAATGCTGAAAAATTAAATAAAAAATTAAATTAAATTTTTCTTGTCTGTATATTAATGAAAGTGTTTGAATGAAAGCTTGCTGCTCAAATATATATATATATCTACAGTTGTCATCAGCATACAGTTCTGTTTCACTGTATCACAGCTCATCAGTACGATTAGACATATGATTGCTTCAGTCAGTGATTCTACCATTCAGCTACAGTAGCTGAGAGTGTTCAAATTCATTACTGAATGAATGTTGTGTAAATAGCGGTGAGTAGCTATTCCAGACTCCAATTTCATAAATCTAAAAACGGTCAATGGTCAATGAGCAGCTCGGGTCAAAGTTCAACTCTTTCAAGAATGAAGATTTTTGTATATCTAGGTCAAAGACCTTGCCCAGAGTTGTAATCAAGTAACTCAAGTTAACCCCCTCCCCTTATTCTGTTCTTCTGCCTTTCCTTCTCTCTCTTTTCTCTTTCTAATATTTATTTCTTCCTTTCCCTTTTTCTATCCCTGTGACTTCATCTGGACAAATTTAAGACATCCACTGTTATATGAATTTGGTTTGAAAATCGGCTGGGACCATGAAATACTGTATTACCAATGGAGTTGTAAACTAACTTTTGTTTCCTGATTATAATACTCTGTTAAATCTAATCTAAACTTATTTATAAATGAACATTTGTCTGTGTGTGTGTGTGTGTGTGTGTGTGTGTCCATTACCTATATACTCCGAAACAGATGAACCGATTTTCTTGAAAATTTACACAGTTTTACTATAAGCGTCTGCGAGTGTTCTTAGCTAGGGTTTATGTCTAGGTACCCCTGATAAATATCAAAAATTGATAATTGAAAAAAATCGGGTTATAGAAGGAGTGGTCAGATTTTAATCAAATTTGATACAATCACAGACAAAGCCATAAGAAACGATTTTGGCTCTAAGTAGGTATAATTGTAGTTCTTAGTCTCAGCCATGATACCATTTACTCAGAGTACTTATTTAGCCTTCAAAATTCAGTTTACAACGAAAAAAACTGATTTGATATTGATACCAGGAAATCAAAATTTGACTTACATCCATTCATTTTTCTTTCAGTTTACAGTTTCGCTTTAATTGGAAACAACTATTGCTTTTTAGTCTTTCACGTCAACATCCAAAGAGTCTGAGCTCCAGGACCATGGATTAGTTTTAAAGCTTTCATTACACCCAAGCAACGCCGGGCTATACTGCTAGTTTAGCAATAAAATTTAACATTAAGTTCTCTTTGGTGTCTGTCTGAATTTACCTTACCAAACTTCAAGGATTTAATGACTTATCTAAGACTGTTTCTCAAGATTTTCACATCAAAATGCTCATAAAGGCAAGATGCCTGGTAAATGATAAACACTTATCAAACAATAACCATTCATCAACAGATGTTTTTCAAACATCCTTATTGAGCAATTCAACATGAAACACTTTAAACGGTCAGTCAGATGAGTTTTGCTCAAACGTGCTCTTGTCAGGCTCTCTGTCTTAGGCAGAAATTGACTGAATTGAAGCCTTGTCTCCAGAATCAACTGAGAAAATTAGACAAGTCCGATCCCACTTACACAGAAGCTGTGGAATTTTTTTTGAGTGTATGCATTCAAAAACGTCACATTAAACATTATTACCTACATTAGAAGGACTTTGGCAAATACCCAGATGAGTCATACAAACATTTCTTAAATTATTGAATATAGTATATATGTATTTATAAGCCGTGTTTTTAAATGAATAATGACTGTTTTATATTTTTTATGCTTGCATACAGTTTTCAAGCCAGAACAGGTTGTTGTTATTTGGTTGAAGTATTAATGAATTTCATTCTAATCTGATATTTTTATTACTTCAAATGTTATTACAGTAGATACTCGTATTTAAAATAGACTTCAAGATTTTTTAAATTTTTATTTAAACAGTTAGTGTTACATCTGGTCTGTGCATTCAAGAAATCTTAATAAAGAAAATGAGCCCTACACTAGGAATTGAACCTGTGTCCCCTTTTGGATGAGAAAACACTGATCTATATATTTTTTTTGTTCTTAAAATGAAAGAAATTTGATTTTTTGTTGTCTTTTCTGGTTAAGGCTTTTAGTACTTCTAGTCATTTTTACACTTTATGTGATAAGGTATTTTTGCATTTGTCAGATGTCTTGCATTTTGTTGGTTGGTGATATGGGTCTTAATTTAGATACCACTTGAATCCCAAGTTAACTAACAAGATAATGCAGTGGTTGTGCAATCAATGTATGTGTTATTTCAATTGTATTTATTATTCTACAGATTGGTAAGAGAATTTGTAAGCAGCATAAATTTTTAGTGTCTTGTGATGCCTATATGCCATGCTTAGGTTTATTGCATTTGGAAATTTGTATGAAATCATATTTGACATTTATGCTCTATTTAGAGGATAAATACAGTTTAATAATTTGGTCAATTGCTTCAGGCAAGGCCAGTGCAAGGCTCTTGTACTCTGTCCCAATATGAACCCCTCATCACTGACAAGGCTACCCAACTCTACTAAATCTCAATTTTCATAAGATAATATTCATATAAAATATAAATTTCATTCAAGCCTAATTATGTACAATAATGAATAATGTGCAATATAGGGAAACAATTCAACTAGGAAAATTGAAAATAAATACAATAGAGTTTATGATATTAGAGAAATATCATAAACTTAAATAAATCTTTTGTAACAATTTTTAACATCAACTTGATAAAAGTTGAATGAATTTAGTTTGGTTTGGTTTGATTTACAGGATATCAATCTTAATGTGTAATTTAATGCTGACAAGATTTTTACAATAGATTTGTATGAACAGAATATATATTCTTTGTAAGAAACAAGTTTGGAGATCAGCTTTTTTTGGCATTTTTGTAAAGTGGTTTTTATTGACAGTCAAATGTATTGCTGGTAATTTTTGTCCTTCAAAAATATATTGCTGGTAATATATTTTTCCTTCAAAAATGTAGTCCTGGAATTTTTACTATAATACTTTCATAATGTTTTGACCCCATTTTGGCAATAAACTTTTTGCCAATAGCTAGGACCCTAACAAGTGCTATCACCCTGGGTCAAGGTGGATCTGGTAACAACAACAATTAAAAGGTGATTCCATGCTCTTCACAACCTCCTAATCAGAGGCCGTGCTGCCAGATGTAGGTTATTGTCATAATCATGAATGATTTCAACACATTCAATATTATTCAATATTATATTCTAAGAATAATACTATGCTATCAATGAATCTATGGGAAAAAAAGAAATATGGGTAGAAATTGCAGTCTCTGCATCGAGAAGAAACTTATAGGATACAAAATCCTATATTTTACAGTGAATAGCTGAAGCACAAAAAAGTAGAATCAGATCGGAATCACTAAAATAACCAAATCTAAATACAAAAATAAGATCCAAGATAAATTAAGTGATTCTGTTTGCCTATTAGACAAAAAACAAATTGAACTTTCAATGACCTGTGTTTAAGATTCTTGATGCCAAAAAATAAGAGCACACTGAACACAAAATGGGATGAGAACAAGACACTCCCTCAGACTCCTAAAAAATTAACCATGTTAAGTAGTTTTTTCCCCTGAATTAACACATTTCATTTTCTCTTTCATGCTGCATTCTTCATTGCCTTTTCTTCCTTATTTACTAGCAAGAAAAGAAAGAGGAACAAAAGACTTTATATGCTTTTTTAGTATTGACATCTGATATGACTTTTCTTCCCAAATAAAGGACTTATTATTTAGATGTTGCTACTATTGTTCACGCAAGCAAAATACAAACTTATCTTAACTTCACAAATCACATTTCACTTAAACATAGGAACTCTTAGAATTTTGAATGTATTTTACTACCCTAATAAACAGAACACTGAAGCATTATCTATTGTTTATTTATTATGTATATATAAAACATATGATTCTTCTTTTTATTTCTTTTAGTTGTTTTTCCTTAAAAACTGTGTTGTATTTTGTGGACATCAGCATTAAATTTTTCTTTTAATCCAGGCATTCTGCCCCCACATCCCATTAGTTTTCCTTAATTTTGATGACCTTGTGCTTATTTTGTATTCTATTAAAAAGAGATTCTGATTTTGAATTAATGCATTCTTTGAGTAATCTTTTTTTGTGAGTGGTGACCTGCTCATGAAAAGTGAATAGGGCTCCAATGAAACTTGATAGCATTTGATGAACAGGTTTGGTTTTATGTCATAGAACTGAGAGAAAAATATGAGAAAAGGCTTGATTTCATGAAGTGATAAATTTAATTTATAAATATTTTACTAATAAAATAAATTTAATAAATTTAATGAGAGAAGTGAAAATCCAGTGTAAAATAAAATTAGCAAGGGACAATTAACCCTAACCCTAGCCCCAACAAAGTGAGAGACTTGACAGAATCCTTCTGTTGACACAGAGAAAGTTTGTGCAGTAATACAGAGACTGATTCCAAAATCTTAAAATGTTTATTGGAAACAGTTCTATAAATGACTCTAAACCACTCTTTCTTATAAGACTAAGCACATTATATATTTCCATTAATGTTGCACAATAGCCAATTCCAGTTTCAAAGAGGGAAGGTAACACAGGTTACTTTTTTTTTCCCAATCTTATTCTTGAAGACACATGCTGATTGATTCTCATTTCTAAATGTAAGGTGGTATATCTCACATAACCAGCAATGCACTGGCAACTAAATTCATTAACTAAATTGCTCAGTTTGATGTGAGACAAACTATCCTTATGATACAATGGAAACACAAACCTGTAATGTGATGATGTTGTGATGCAGAAGAAAGAGATGCATTGTCCCTGCAACATCAGAGGGTTTGGCACCTTGTAAAACAATGTGAAATTGTTATGGCATATGATAAGGTAGAAGTTACAAAAAAACACCTGATTTTTGTTGGAATACAACTGAACATTTTGGAGAAATAAACAATCATTAAAAGCAATATTTTCCATTAATCTTTGCCATACCCTGTGTTTCAATTGAATGTTTTGTTTGCATATCAAGGCATTAGACCTTGATCTACCTGTGACTTGATTTTGGTTGAGTTTGAAGAAAATGTTTTGGAGAAATTAATACAAGTGTGCAAAAGACCAAGAATTATGTTTGTTGTTGATTTTTGACAAACCCCGGACAATGATACAAATTTTTTTTATCTAGATCAAAGGTTTGGACCTTGATCTACAAGTTACTTCATTTTGGTTGGATTCACATAAGGTGTCTCAAAGGAGAAGAGAGCATAAAATTGAAGTGTTTTGGTGATTTCTGCCATACCCTGTAAATTGATTTAAAGGTTTTTGTGTACATCAATGGTTCATGTCATGATCAACAAGTGACCCAATTTAAGTTGAAATTGGACCAAGTGTTTCAGAGGAGCAGGATTTGTTAGAACAGAGACACACAAACAGACAGACAGACAGACAGACAGAGAGGCATAACCATTTTTATATATATACATATAGATAATAAAATATTCTTGCAGACAACATATTATTAGTTACAAATATTAATAATTTAAAATAAGTAAAAGATGTCTACTTTAAGCATAAACCATTTCAATTGAAACAACTCAACAAAGCACTAGTATGCAAGGAGTTACTGAATGTGAAAGAATATAAGAAAAACATTAACTTGTGTGAACAGTAAAAAAACAGATTTTAAAAGGGCAGAAGTTATGATTTAAATTTAAAAGGACAGAAGATAATGCATTTACATTTTTGAAGATTATAGTACACAAAATCCTATATTTTATAGCAAATAGCTGAAGCCAAAAAAAGCAGAAAACTCACACACATAAAATCAGATCAGAATCACAAAAAACACATTTCTGTACAAATATAAAAATATAAGATCCAAAATAAATTAAGTGATTCTGGTAGCCAATCAGACCAAAAGCCAATTGAACTTTCAATGACTGATGTTTATCATTCTTGGAGCAAAAAAATAAGTTTTTGTTCAGAGCCCATCACGTGATTGAATTTAGTCTTTTATTCACATTTTTTGTGGCAGACAAGCAGTCATTCAGTCAAAAATCTAAAAAGAGTGACTGGAAAGCAAGAAGCTGGAAGAGAGTTCCACAAGCAAGAAATTGTTAGCGTAGAATTTATGGCTATGTAATTTTTCCTGGTTATTGTAGATTTGGTTCAAATTTTGGAATGCATGTATTGGCAAATTTAGTAATTTTTTTATAAAATCAAATTAATATATAATTAATTTAAAATAAAGGAAAATTATGCAAATTGTGTTTTGTAAGTTATTAGGGAATGAGTCAAATGTTTGCAGTTGACAAGGCCATATTTTCTGAAATTTTCCAAAAAGTTAATTTTTTCCTTAAAATTATTAGAGGCTACAGAACTTGTAGTGTATTTACAGAGAATATCAGTAAATTTCTGCATGGATATGTTATGAAATATGACAAATTCAGAAAGTTTTTTTTTTTAAGATTTAGTACAATGCCTCTTATACATGACAATTCTTCTTCTTTGTGCCATTACTCTCCAGGACATGAATGGTCATAAATCTTCACAACTTTCTAACTTTTGTCGCCCTTAGAAACATTTAATTGGTTGATTCTTTTTGTTTAGTGGTATATTAACCATATTGTAGCCCCAGGCTACTCATGTGATCATGATTCAGCAAAGCATTTTGTTATCATATACTAAAAACATTTTTCTAAGACCATTAATTCAACAAGTAATTTCGAAAATAGTAAATGGTAACTACCAATAACAAAATATACTCCCAACATTTTGTGATAATGTAATGACCAACCTCTTTATACAGTGAAAGAAAAATCATAGTTCAAACCTGAAAAGTCCTAAAATGAAAACAAGGCACATAATGACTGTGACATACACAGGTGTGTATAAAAGCAGCCGTCTAAAGACAAATTTGTCAGTAGCCAGCTCAATATGGGTGAAGGAGGTTGGGGAATTTGATGCCATCCCAGCTGATGCTTACAGCCACTACCACTGATGCCACACTGCCTGCCACCTCCAATCACTGCAACTACCCTTTTTAGAGTAAGAACATTGAGTGACTTCAGTTCCTGTTTGAAGCCTCTGATCACTACCACAGCTACTGCAACTGTCCTTTTCAAGACAACTAACAAGTCATTACTTGTGCTACTACAACTGCCATTTTAGAGCAAGAAAATTGATTCTTAATCCAGTATGCACCACCTTGATGCAGTGACTTCCTGTGCAGAGTCCAGTTTAAAACAGCAGCAACTGACAGCATAGCAAACCTGCTTCTACTCCTGACTGATCAACTGTTGATTACTAACGTGGTCTATACACCTGTCACTGGATCGAACTGTACTCTGACAGAGCAGCCTATGCCACCTGACTGTGGCTATACCTGATGAATCAATCCTATCTGCCTGGTGCAGCAACTCAGGCCGATGAACTGCTAGCCACATGCAACAATGACTCAAGTCTGTGAGCAGTGAACACTTCTCAATCAACAACAATCTTATGGCACCCCAAGAGAAACTGTCGCAACAATACAATAAAAGCTATGATCCTTGGCTTTTCTGTGTTCCTTCACCTTTTTTTAAAAGTTTGTACAGTCGGTTATCAAAACCAACCCTGTGACAACCTTTAAGGCTAATTTAATGTTGGAATCTAAATATCTGTATGCAATATTATTCTTTTTCTTAAAGATAATAATGAATTAATGATACAAGCATTACTAATTAATCCATAGCTGGGAGTAGAAAATGCAGATTCATACCTTTGCCTATTTTTAAATTGATCTGGGATGCATAAAATAAAAAGCCTGCTTTACAATATTCCTATATGTTTTTTCTTAGAATAACGAAGATATTTAATAAATGTTTCTCTCTAACCCTTTTCATTTTCTTTTTATTGATTCATTTATTTTCTATTACTTAACATTTTTCAGATTATTTAAAGACAGAAGATAAGTATTTTTTGAAATAATAATGGCTTAGTGATACATGTCTTACTGATTAACCCATAACTGGGGAAGAAGAGCTGGATATATAGATTTTACAGGAGTATTTACACAGAAGTGAATATAACAAACCCAACAAGAATTAGAATTCAGATTATTATCCATTATACCAATTCAACATCCAAGCTTACAGCACTTGGAATTTTCAAGCGGCCATCCATTTAGGTACTTAGACTCAATGTTACTAAACTTTGATGATCATACGAAAACCAGTGTTTCAATATTATGTTGCTGTAAGCCTTTAGAAACATTTGTCTTTTTGTTTTCCCATTATTTTTCAGTAATAACAGATAAATTTTGAAACCTGTAAACAACATCTCTCAGAAGTATCAGATGTGACAATTTTATTTTGGGAATGTCACTGTGGAGTTTGCTTACCTGATCACCATTAGATGTGGCTGCTCTCACCTTCAAAGTACTCCCTTGTGGAGCAATGCAGTTAGTAAGACAATGTTATCATTACTGGAAACACACAAAGAATTTGTTAAAAATACCTTTTGTTAATTTACTCACAAATTGCTAAATGCTCGGACTATCAGACAGCTTCTTTCCAAGAACTTGATACCTTGTGGAGCAACCTCCCGAGAAAATGTTTTACTTATAGCTATGATTTTAACCATTTCAAGTTTAGGGTCAGCCCCTGTCCTACATATCCTCATAATATGTCCCTCTTATTTCCTCCTCTTATGGCCTCTTTGTGTGATAATCACTAAGGACATTGGTACATGGATAACTAATTGCAACAACATTATTCATAAATACTACCTTGAGTAGCACTTGGGCCTGGTACTAGGGCAGCAACAGTAGAAATAAAAGGTTGATGAGAATTTCATGGAATAGCAAATTTGAAAGAAATATTTCATTGAATGTTTCTCTGGTGATCCATTGTCATAAAAAAAAAGAATTTTATTTAATTTCTTTTTTTAATGATGATGAATCATAAATCAGGAAGAGTGAATCAATTTTTTTTTAATTGATGACACTGGATTAGATTATTACATGTCAAGGTAAAGTTGTTTTCACAGTTATTTAACTGATTTACTATTCCATTCACATATCATCAAATCTCTCTCTCTCTGTATACATATATATATATATATATATATATATATATATATATATATAGAGAGAGAGAGAGAGAGAGAGAGAGAGATAGATAGATATATGTGAATATATTTTCATGGTACAAAATTGTTTTATGGGATTAAAGACAAAAAGTTTTTAATATAATCGGCCATGCCAAATTTTAAAATAAAAACACCAGCTGACCAGTTTTGTCCTTTCTCACCATAATGTAAAATGGGAAAAAAAAATTATGAAAAAGGAATATCCATTACGGATGAAATGAATGAACAAAAGGGGGAAACATATTCAATTATTGATAAAAGTTATTACATCTAAAGATGCTAGAGACCCCCCAGCAGAACAAGCCCAAGCAAACACTCTCTTTGTTTACAAAGTGAGGGTTGCTTGGACCTGATAAACAGCATCTCCAACTCTTTCAGATGGAATAACGAGTGTGATCTGGCCAAGACGGAGAACTAGTTCACACTAAAATTTGCAGCACAACTCACATTATTTATCAGATGGCCCTCTCTGGAAGACCAGGTTGTGTTTCAAATGCTATCTCCAGATGAAAAAGAAAAATTCTTGTTGAGCATTTTAGCAGGCAAATGTTGTTTAATCCTAACATCTAAACCTTGCGTTGTTCTACCTATGTAGTCAACTCCACAACTACATTAAAAATGATAAATAACAGAATTAATATGGTGGGTGGAGCAGAATGTCTATACGCATAGATGGAAGGACAGATCTAGTATTAAACAAAACACATACCATTGGTTGAATAATAACATTCATGTGAACTTAATGAAATATGCTTGGCTAAAGTCTCACTAGCACTACCAAGGCATGGTATTCGGAGATAGACTGGACATTTTTCAACTGTCATTGGTTTAATTTTGTTAAAAGGCTGCATGTGTCAAAAGAACACATAAATTGATTTATGTATTCTTTTGACATATGCAGTCTTTTCACATGTGCTTCCTTGTTGGAGACTATAGATATTTGTAGTGATTTGCTATATTGTAGTCATTTGACTCCCCCAACAATACCCGAAGATATTTTCCTTGAACTTATGAAATTTGCCACCCTGTCTCTCGATTTCAGTTTTGACAATATCATGTATCGTCAAGATTGATGGTGTAGCGACAGGTTCTCATTTGTTTTGGCTAATATATTTGTGGGATTTCATGAGGAAAGACTACTGTTAAGTTCTTCCAGGCCTACTGTCTACTTCCGTTATGTTGATGCCACTTTTTGTATTTTCAACAATGAAATGGAGGTTACAAATTCATCTCCCTAATCAAAGGTGTTCATTCTGCCATTAAACTCATGGTAGATAAGGAGGTCAATTGTTTTTTTACCCTTCTTAGATGTTCTGGTTCATAGAACACCTTTCTCTTTTATTACTTCTGTGTATAGAAAGTCTACCTTTAAGGGTCTCTAAACCTGAAGGAATTTTTTTCGTTCTAAATGACAAAAGATTAATTTGATTTAGCCTTTACCCATAAGGTGTTAATAATTTGTTCATATGACACCTTAAAAGATGAAACTAGTTCTATAACTAGTATCTTGGTGAGCAAATAGTTATATATTGGTCATTGTTCAACAGGTTATTTGTGGGAAGATTGCTGAATTTAACAAAATTAAACCAGTAATGGTTGAAAAATGTCCAGTCTATCTCCGAATATGATGGTTGAGTAGTGTTAGTGAGACTTTAGCCAAGCATATTTCATTAAGTTTACATGAGTTTAATTATGCAGTCAATGTATGTGTTTTGTTTAATACTAGATCTGTCCTTCCATCTAAGCGTATAGACATTCTACCCCTCCCACCATATTAATTCTGTTATTTATCATTTTAAATGTAGTTGTGGAGTTGACTACATAGGTAGAACAATGCAAAATTTAGATGTTAAGATCAAACAAGTGCCTGCTAAAATATTCAACAAGAATTTTTTTGTCTAGTAATACTTTCGAAACACATACAGGTCTTCCATAGCGAATCATCTGATAAATAATCCAAGTTGTGTTTTGAGTTTTAATGTGAACTGGTTCTCTGTATTGGTCAGATCACACTCATTGTTCCATCTGAAGGTGTTGGAGATGCTGTTTATCAGGTCCAGGCAACCCTCACTTTGTAAACAATGAGAGTGTTTGCTTGGGCTTGCTTTACTGGGTCTCGAGCATCTTTAGATGTAATAACTTTTATCAGAAATTAAATTTTTTCATCCTTCAGTTCATGCATTTCACCCATAACAGATATTCTTTTGTCATAAATTTTTCCCCATTTTACAGTTATGATAAGAGCAGATCAAATCGGTAGACTGGTGTCTTTATTTCAAAAGTTGGCATGGCCAATTATATTAAAACATTTTTATTTTTAATGCCAAAATATATATATATATATATATATAATTAGTTTTTGATCAAAATTAAATTAGACAAATACATAGTTATATTAAAAAGTATTCAATAAAATTGTAAAACTTTTGAATATTTTTAATTTAGGAATTATTTCTGCAACCTAGGTTGCTTTTTAGTATCTTCAGGTGATTGACAATAACTAATTTTTCTGTTTTTCAAACATATGAACAGGGATATTTATGAACATGCAACTGGAATTTTCAAATAGCCAAAACACTTTCAATTTTTGTGAGGAGTTATTTAAAGATTGTAGAACACATTCATACATGTTTGCATAATACTAGTAAGTAATTAAGGGTATGATTACTTTTGGACATAATTTAAAAGATGAAATGAAAGATCAGAAATTATGTCCAAATGTAATCATACCCATAAATACTTACTAGAATCATGCAAACATGGATGAAAGTGTTCTAAGAGTCTTAAATAACTCCTCCCTCATTTTGAAAATTCTTTGATTTTTTGAAAATTCCAGTTACATGTTCATAAACAATCCCTGTTTGAGCATTACAAAAATAGAAAAATCAATCATTACAGATTGCCTGAAGGTATCAAAAGGTTGAAACCTAGGTCACAGAAATAACTCATTCCCAAATTATATATATATGCAGCAAGAATTAATAGTGACAATATAAGTCAAGAAAACAGGAGATCAAAATGGCAACAATTAAGAGGACAGAGAGAAAAGTCTTATGAGTAAGTGTAAAATGAAAAAATTAAGAACAGGACAAATAATCACATTCTGCACATGGGGGCATGAACGTACTATGGAAAAAACAACTTGCAACAATGACAAGTGCATAACAAAAAGGAAAACAAATTACAAAGTATAAGCAGTCCTTTGCTGATAACCCCTGATGATTGGGTGGAGTGATTCCCAGAGGATTATACGAAAGTCTGGAATCATGATACTGTAAGTAACATCAATAAGCTAAGTGACAAACCTTTTATTTGTATTAATTCTCTCTTTCTCTCTATATATATATGAGAGAGAGTCGAGAACTTGAGATTTAATACATCCAGATCAGCCATACTTTTGTAACATAGCATCAAATTTTGGGGGTGGGGGATATCCAGCATTATCTGTCATCATCCAACAGAAAATGTACAACATTAGGATCTTATGTCCTTTATTCAAACTTAGTTGATCATCACAGGTTAACCCTTGGTTTAAAAGGTGCGGTCGTTCATGCACATACTGCACTTCACCTGAAATCTTCATGGGTTTGGGCCTGTGGGCTTCTCCATGGACTTGCAAGAGATGTTAGGTTATATATATATATATGTGTGTGTGTGTGTGTGTGTGTGTGTGTGTGTTAGGTTTTATATATCTCAGAGTGATAAAATCAGATATTAAATTTCTGACAAAAAGCATATAATTCATAACAAAAACGAGTGAAACAAAAATATATATTAACATAATATGGTAATATTACAATATAACAATTAAAATTCTGTTAAACTGGTTCATAATTTTTTGTGTGCTTTTAAACATCAGTCTGACTATTTTATAATTTGTACTTGTTTTTTTAAACATCAGTATGACCATTTTATAATTTGTACTTGTTTTTTAAACATCAGTCTGACTATTTTATAATTTGTATTTGTTTTTTTAAACATCAGTCTGACTATTTTATAATTTGTACTTGTTTTTTAAACATCATTATGACCATTTTATAATTTGTATTTGTTTTTTTAAACATTAGTATGACCATTTTATAATTTGTATTTGTTTTTTTAAACATCAGTCTGACTTTTATAATTTGTACTTGTTTTTTTAAACATCAGTATGACCATTTTATAATTTGTACTTGTTTTTTTAAACATCAGTATGACCATTTTATAATTTGTATTTGTTTTTAAACATTAGTATGACCATTTTATAATTTGTATTTGTTTTTTAAAACATCAGTATGACCATTTTATAATTTGTACTTGTTTTTATATACCATTTTATGATGTTTTTACTTGTTTTTATATGTTGGTATCATCATTTTGCAGTAATATAAAATTTTTTACTTGCTATCAGTATCACCATTTATAATTTTTATGTGTTCTTATATGACAATATCAATATTTTATTATTTTTTTTAATTGTTTTTAAATGTTGGTATCACCATTTTAAAAATTTTTTAACTGTTTTATATATCAGTATCACCATTTTATTTAATTTTTATATTTTTAACACCATTTTACCGTAACTTATTTTTTTACTATGTTTTGTTTCTTTTTTGTTAGAAGTTGATTTTTAATGTCTTCTTTTAACACTCTAATCAAATTTGTACCACTATATATATATATATATATGAGTTGATTACATAAATTGTAATCCAACAAGATGATAAAATAAAGAAAAAATAAGAAACCTGTCTCAGTCTAACATGTTTCACTTTTATCAAAGCTTTTTCAGAAATCAAGACTAAAATGAAAAAAACAAAAAAAAACAAAGAGACAAAATACTGGTATGTTATGATTTGGGGTTAGTTCTTATGGGTCAGATATGTGTCATGTGTAATAAAGCAATACATAATTTTTAAATGTATGTGTGTTGAATATTTTGGATGGTAATGTGTATAGTCACATATGTGCATGTTTGTGTAGAAACACCTGTCTCAGTCTAACATGTTTCACTTTTATTAAAGCTTCTTCAGAGGCAAAAAGAAAAATGAAAAAAAACAAAGTGACAGTATACTGGTATGTTATGGTCAGATACCTGTCATGTGTATTAAAGCAATAGGTAATTCTTAAATTTATGCAGATAGAATATTTTTGTATAATGAATTGTATAATAGTGTATTTGTCTATATTTCTAAGATGAGGTAGTATTTACACTATTTACATTATTTGGACTATTGTCCTCATCTTTGTTGCTATTTGTATGATGTTTCAGCGGTTGTATGCTCCGACCTTCTTCATTAATTAAGAATTCTTATAAATTTCAAACTAAACCCTTTATTACAATCACTGGGGTATATGATTTTCATTCCTTGTGTGAAGCCTCTTTTGGTAGCCATGAGTTATCTCCCCCTAACTGGACTCACTGCAATTTTAACACTAATGATTTTTTTCTGGCACTCGGTATTACTGGTTTCCATATCGTATTCATCTTTATGCTTGGTCAGCTTAGGAGATTTTCGTAGCCTAGCATATGTGCTGATTCCTTAAGTTTACGTAGCTTCCAGTGGCTTTCTCTATTATCTCAACTTTATCTTCATCCCATAGGAGGCAGTGATCTCCATTCTTGTTCCATGTGTCAAAACTCCAATAAAAGCTCTGGTAAAAAATACTAGAGAAAACCATTAATATCAAAAAATTTCAATATGAACTCTGGTAGAAAAAATGGTTACTGAACATTAGATTTATAAGTTCCAGAAATTCAGTTGTTCTTGTCCTTAAAGACACATGACCCAGTGGATATGGACATGAGTTAGTTCTAAGGACTTAACCCAAAGAGTTATGAGTTCAATTTCAGGCTACAGCAGTGGTGAGCAAGTAACAAAATTAGAGAGATAACTCATGACTACCAAAAGAGGCTTCCCATAAGGAATGAGAATGATATACCTCAGTGATTGTAATAAAGTGTTTGGTTCAAAATTCCTAGCATCTCAAGAAGACTGGAGTGTACAACAGCTGAAACGTCATACAAATGGCAACAAAGATGAGGACAATAGTCCGAATAATGTAAATAGTGAGAGTATGTGTATGTTTATGTAGAAATGATTGTCTGTTTAGGTATATGTTGAATGGTAACATTAGTTGATATAAGTGTTTATGCATATGTGAGGAAAATCTGTAGATGTCATTTCTTTATAGATCAATGAAATGTGGTAATTTTGTATTTGATTGTATATTTTATATTTGTGTGCATGTGTGTGTGTGTGTGAGAAATGCAGTTTTCACTTATGTATGGATTACTGAAACACAGCTAGATGTGATAAATTTGGTCAGAATTCTTCATTGAAAATGGAATTAGTATTATTTCCTTTTTTATGTATTAAGCAGACATAAGTTAGATTCATGAAGAATGGATCTGTACAAAAATGGTGATTTAATATAATGCTTTAAGCAATTCTTTTTAGTTGGTAGTAATGCTATTATTATGGTTTCAATATACTTTCTCTTTAAAGAGTTATGCTTCTTTTTACTTAGATTGGCATTAATGAAATCAATGTCCCATGTTGTTTCAATGTAAAATGAATTAGTTAGAATGTTTGTCTAAACACAAGTTACTCTTGTGTTCATAGATGTGGGTTTTTAGATCACATAAGTTCCAGTATTTGAAATGGTGTTTAGTATATTTTTTTCTTCCTGATTATATCATTAATAGTCTAGACAGATGTGTGTTTCCATATAAAAAAATACACTATTAAACACTTTACTGGCTAAAATATTCCTCACAAATATATTTTAATACTATCCAATATTTTGTTTCATTTTCTTTTTGTTTTTTACCCTAATCTCTGAAGAAGCTTGAATAAAAATGAAACCTTAAATTGAGACACATTTCCTATTTGCTCTTTTTTCTTTATTCTGTCATGTGTGCATGTGTGTGTGTGTGTGTGTGTGTGCATGTGTGCTGCATTAAAGATGACTGACAAACTATTGCAATTAAACATTTTATTCAGTTTTATTGTGTTTGTATAAGTTTATTCTTTTCTGAACATAAAATGTGTAAAAAGTGTTTGAATGTTTTATGTATCCAACATCTTTTGGTGATTCTTTTAGCCATTGTCAAAGATGTTTTTCATTTTTATTTTTAACAGAATGTGTAGATTTTTTTATGTATGTACATTACCGGCCATAATTAATAGGTTAGCCCAGTGTTTTAAACAATAATGTATTTCATACTATTTTTTAGTACTTATTGCTAAGTGAATAATCATAAAATGAAAACAGAATGGTTCTTTTGTTAATATTGCACAATAACATGTGCATCAAATGAATTTATAAATATTTAATAATTACCTATATTGCAGTTTCATCAATGAAAAAAATGAAGAAAATTTAGGGTGATTTCGATGAGTTCATCTTTGCTTCCCTGCCTTGTAAAATTTTGCAAAGTAATAATAACAAATGAACCATTTTATTTTCATTTGGCAATAAATATTAAAAATAATATGAAATACATCATTTCTTTTAAAAAAAAACTGGGGTCACCTAATAATTATGGCTGGTAGTGTATCTAGAGTGATAGAATGTTGTTTTTTCATTTTTCAAACACCTTCAGCACATTGTGGCCATGTTTATAACTGATGCTATTGAATTTGATGTGTGCTTTTTCTTTTTTATTGTTAATGCTTTCATTATTGTTAGTTGTTTTATGTGTAGATTAGAATATTATAATTGCATTTTCTGCGAGAATGCTCTGGATGTATGTCGTGTTGCAGTAGATATCAGCTTGGAATAAGAAATTGAAGAGCTGAGTTTGAATTCCAGTTAAATTTGTTATATTCGCTGGTGTACAAGTATCATTGGGAAAGGTATTAATCTGTTACTTAAATAGCAGGACAGATTGGGTTCTATAGCCTTGGTCAGCAACCAGTCTACAGCAGAAAGTAATAGCAACCTACTGTGTAAAAATCCTCTTCCCAGTCAGCCATGTCTCCTTTGAGACATAATCACCCAAGTTTGTATCACATATGGCACTAAGCTGATGTTACAGATAGAGTGTAGTAGGTTTTCATGTGTTTAAATCAGTCCTAACTGAAGTATGGTCAGAGAGATATAACTGAATATAACAAACTAAACTGAAATTGGAAATTGGCTCTCTGTTTTCCAGTTCCAAGCCATGATCCACTGATTCTTATAGGGAAACACTCCTATTCCTCAGATCATGGACTCTCCCTCCTATACTAATAAGAGTTAACAGGAAGTTCTTGGGAAGTTCATAGGAGTTCAGTAGAACTACTAGGCAGCTGATATTAGTCTGCAGTTAGCCAAATACTAAGGAGTCAGCTTTCAGTGGAAGATTACCAAGTTCCTAACATTTTGGGTACATTAAGTTGATTAGCAACCGACATAGTACGATTATAACCTTCAGTGCGAAAACTACTCCACAACATTAATTCACCCATATCTCCAGGCTTATAGCTCCTGGTATTTCCACATGGTCAGTCATTGAGGTACTGACCAGGCTCAACATTGCTTAACTTTAGTCATCTTACAAAAACTGGTGTTTCAACACATTATGGCTGTAAGCCCTAGTTTTATTGAACAAAAGCAAATGTTATATGTTTTCAAATATAGGACCTTTGAGCTTCCAACTGGTAAATGATAGGTGTGTATAGATTCAAAATTTGAAATGCTAGATCAGCTGGTGCTAAAGTGGGTGGTTAGAACTTTGTTATGTTAATTATTTTAACATTATTGATAATAATAATGATTCTAGTGAAGTAAAGAAAATATTAAGGTGCAAATGAAAGTCTAATGTAAAATCAGAGTCAAGAGTAGTTAATGTTGCAGAAAGAATTAACCTACAGTAGGCATGAAATTTGGATGCAAAAGCCAGGGTGATTTTTCAGACATTTAAAAAGAAAACTTATTTGATATATTTAAAACTTTAATAAAAATTAGATAAATTCTATCATTAACTTCATTTGAGTCATTATTTTAGGTCAACAGACAAAAAGCTATTGATTGTTCAAAACATCATCTAAAACTATCTATTTGGAAATGAAATCTATTTTTTATCATGGAAATCTTAATTTGAAATTTTGAAAACAATATAAAAATAACATTAATAATTTACCTGCAGGTAATATATGGATGAGATATGATATACAACATCTCAGTTAAGCCTGTCAACTGTTTGAATCAATAATGGGCAGAAATGGATAAAAGTGACTTAGAGAAACATAATTGCTAAGGAAAAAATAAAGTAAAAATGACTTATTTCCAGTCTGATAATCATAACATTTACAGGCTGAAAACATCTCTAGATTTTCAACTTTAATTTGATCCTAAATAAAAAAACAATAATCAAAACAACTCACTGCATATATATGTGAATACTGTAGTAATGTTCTAAAATGTTTGTAAAAAGAACATTTTTTTTCATGCTTTAACATGACCATGACATTACAACATATAAAAAGAAATTCCATTTTGGATAATTTTCATGTTCTAATGAACACTAGCAACTTGTTAACCATTATATTTGAAGCAGAAAAAAATGTACAAGTTACATTTGTTACCACAAGTCACACTCCTGAAGATGACCTCAGAAAGAGGTTGAAAGTACTTGGGTACCTTAAGAAATGAATAAAAATAACATCTGTCAACATTACAGTTCATTTCCAACATAATTTGATTGGAATATGCAAAAGATTATCCGTGAATATGAACGGATTTTATTAAGAACAAGCAAACATAGTATTTGCAATTTATTTAATCTCATATTTTTAAAAGAAAATTTGCAGCCTAAATAAACAAATTATATATATATATATATATATATATATATATATATATATATTTAAACATGCATTCTGCTGAGAAGTACATTTTCTTTGTTAAGTTTTCTTCAATACGCAATCCAGTAGGCAAAATCAATGGGGCATCTACTCAAAAAAATAATGTTTTGAAGTAATGAAAAATAAATTGAATTAAAAATAAAATTCATTAATTCTTTAGAATATATATATATATATATATATATATATATATATATATATAAAGGATTAATGGATTTATTTTTAATAAGACAATTTTATTACTTTAAATATTATTTAAAGTAATAAAAATTATTTTATTTTAAAATAAAAAAATAGTGTCACTTGTGAAAGAGACACACATTTTTTTATTTTAAACAGTGTTTTAGATCTGTTTACCTGAGTGCTTCAGATATCCTAATAAAGAAGAGAATGCAAAAGAAAAAATGTAATAAAAACAGTCAAAATAAGAGGGTCATCTGTTTGAAATACAGGCATCACTAAAAACAATGTTTCAAGTAATACACAAATAAATCCACACACATCTATATATATTGACAGATATGCATATTACTCGTGATTACTTTAAATATTATATTTAAGGGATACACATGTTTGAGCAGTCATCCTTGCTATTGTTAAATAGTGTAAACCGATGTCTAATAGTCTGTGTATTTGAGGGTCTTGTGAAAGAAAATGTGTTTTCCTATATATATTCATGCATAACTAATTATAATGAATAATAATAATGTATATCTATATGTACGAGGAGTGTGCTAAAAAATTTAATCTATAAAATGGCCACTGATTTCAACCATAGTCTCTAGATGATTTTTGAATCTCCTGCATCTCTTCTGGATGGTCTCTTTGATAAAGTTGGCAAATGGTGCCATAATCCTTGCTTTCAGTTCATCTTTGGTGATTTGTTGGTCTCTCACTCCACTTCACCCTGCACATAATCAATTGGGTTCCAGTCAGGAGAGTTAGGTGGCCAGATCAAAGAGGTGATATGATCACAGAAATTGTTTGACTAGGTTCTCCTGTTTGTGTGACATGGAGCAGAGTCCTGTTGCCAGGCTAGGATTTTCCAGCAGCCACCCTTTTGATCCAGAGCTCTTGATGTAGGCTTCCATGTTAAGTCTGATGCCCTGTGGGAAGATGAATGGAGGAATAATTTTGTCATCACTAGTGATCACTTTTTTTTTTTTTATAATTTCACTTCAAGCAAGGCATTCCACTGCCACTATTGTGCTTGGGGCTACATAGGGGGAAGGTAAATAGAAAGAGTGGTTAGATACAGGAAATGTCAGAAGTTGGGTGAGAGATAGTTGGGTGGGTGGGAAGAGTGTTTCAAAGAATGGAAACGAGTTAGTTTGTTAGGAGGTGTCTATTGACCTTACATTTAAATTCCTGGAGATTGTAGCTGTCGGGGAAGCAGTTACGTGGAAGGGAATTCCACAGTCGGGAAGTGCGAGAAAAGAAACTGTTGGAGTAGAAGTTGCGGTTGCATTTTATCGGTTTCACTGTAAAAGGGTGGGATCTAATTGCTAGTCTAGTACCTCGTACAAATTTGAACCTAGGGGGCTCCAGTGATCTAAGTTCATCGGAGCAGAAGCCATGAAAGTATTTATAGAAGAGACACAGGGAAGCCACGTCGCACCGGTGAGAGAGAGATTGCAGGCGGTCTGCTAAGTCAGTATCGATCACATTACAGACCCTTCGCTGTACCTTGTCGAGAAGCCCAAGGAGAATAGCAGGGGCACCCGACCAGATATGGCAACAGTATTCAATGCATGGGCAGATGGTAGATTTATAAATGTGCAGGATAGATTCAGACGGAAAAAAACCTCTGGGCCCTGCACAAAGAACCAACTTTCATAGCAGCGGATTTAGCAATTGATTCGATATAGTCATTCCATTGAGGTCCACTAAAAGTGTGAGACCAAGGAGGCGTAGTGTTTTACTCTCTGGGAGGCAAGCCTGGTCCATGCTAATAGGAGGTAGGTGCGATTGTCTATGATGATTAATTGATAGTAGCTTCGTTTTAGAAGCATTAAAATTTACAAGCCATTTCTTACCCCAGTCCACTATGGATTGGAGGTCCTTTCCAAGCTCGGCTGCAAGGTTAGCTTTGTCGCCCACACCAGATTTTTGTAGGAGGCGAGAGTAAACTGTGGTGTCATTGGCGTACATACCTACTTGGGATCTTATGGTATCAGGGAGATCATTAATGTAGATCAAAAAGAGTGTAGGACCTAGGATAGAGCCTTGAGGGACACCCGCGTTCATATGGTAGTTCTGGGAGGCATGTCCGTTTAATACCACTTTCAATGTGTGGTTAGATAGGAATGACTGGATCAGTTCAAACAATTGTCCAAATATACCATAGCTCCGCAGTTTGCATAGAAGACCAGCATGCCAGACTCTGTCGAACACTTTAGAGATATCCAAGGCAACGGTTCGGGCTTCACTATTCCTGTCAAATGCCTGATATATGTACTCGGTGATGGTCGTTAGCATATCAGCAGTAGACCTGGTGAAGCGGAAATCATACTGCTTGTCCAAGAGGAGCCTGTGTGCTGTGAGATGCTGAACCATCTCGGCGTTGATAATGGCTACGAACACTTTGCCAAAGATTGGAAGAAGGCTGATAGGTCGGTAATTTGCAGGGTCCAAGGGTTCTCCGATGTTTTTAAATATATATATTCTTTCCAACAGGCAGGAAAGCAAGAAGCAGATAGGCAGAAGTTGTAGAGCTTAGAAAGTACAAAGGAAAGTTCAGGGGCACATTTCTTTAAGACTATGATTGGGATTCCGTCCCCTCCGCTCGCTTTGTGAGAGTCAAGTTTTGAGATTATCTTGGAGACAAGTGAGGGTGTAATATGGATGTCATTCAGTTGAGCATCAGTTCAGACACTTTTGTAATTTTTATTAGATTCATCCAACTTTTTGCAAATCTTCTGCACTGTCCTCAAATTGACACCCAAACACTCTGGAACATTTATCTTGGAGCTTCTGATATGAATGCTATGCAGTACAGCACGTTGTTTCCAAATTTGTAGTAGAGTGAATTGAGTCATGGTGCTCTTTTTCTACAGATGGTGCCCAACTGACCCTGCTATACTGTGCAAAAGACAAAATCCAAATCAAAGAATATGCATGAAATTGAAACATAAAATAGCAAGAATTTATTCATCTCACCCTGTGTATGGATATAGATAGATAGACAAATCTATAAAAAATATAAATACAGTGGAACCTGCCATATGCAACTCTATTTGTCAGGAACCACCTGCTATTAACAATCGTTTTTCTATGCACAGACGATTTGCTAATGTTAATTGACCCTTAGTGAGTGACCATCTGCAGAACTCGATCAGCAACTAACATCAACTAGTCAAAATCACTGATCAAGCAACTGCTTTACAAAAAAGAACATTTTGATTGTACACTGCTAACTTCTAAATTAGGAGAAACTAAATGAGTAATCTATTTCTTTTTGATTTAATCTAAGCCAGGAACACTTCTTCATTGTTTTGTGATTGTAGTGTTGTATCACACTGTTATTTCTTGTTGAAATGTACATTGTCTGAGTTCACCTCATGGTCAAATATTGTTTTGTTCAACATGCATTGCATTTGACATGTTCAAGAGATTTATTGCAGTCTATGTACTGATTTGGATAAATTCAGGAATTGGGAAAAATCACAATTACGTCTCTTTCTCAAATGTCTATCTCTTTCGTTTCTTTATTTTTTGTGTATCTATCTACTCTATTTCTATCTGGGTATATATCTATCTCTATCTCTCTCTTTCTCTACTCCCACCCATGATCACTGTCAGTTTTTTGTATGTTTAGTTTTTTTTTTCATGTATTATCACACATTCTCTTTTGCTATCACTCACTTCTAAGAAAAAAACTGAAACCATATACGTCATGTTTTTTAAAACCTACATGTTTTTTCAGAAATGGCCAGTACAGGCATGAAAATGAAAGCAATAACTGGCTTTTTTTTAAGTATACTTAATAAATATTTTTGTGAATAAATATTTTGGCCTCTTGTTGACCGTTGTAAATACATTTTTTAAAATTTTAAAATGAATTTTTCTGAATAAATTTCTTTAAAGTTAGGACATTTTCTTAAGTTCTCATTTATTTATTACCAGATTACATGGTAAAATTCTAATATGTACATTCTGATGAGTGGAATATACATTCCTGGCATAAATAGGTCATGACTATGAGTGTTTAGTGAGTGACCACCTGCCGTATGCAACCAGTTTTTGATGGCAGTAGGGGTGGTTGTATATGACAAGTTCCACTGTATATAAACATGTGTTCATTACATCACGATCTCAAAACATGAGACGTTATTCTTTTGCCTGAGAGATTTTGATTGAATCAGATATGTACCAATCAAATAGCACCACCAAGATTTGATTGAATTACTGCCCTTGTTGACTGATGTCTCACTAGAGGGCAGTATAAAGAATTTTGCATATGTATTGCATTGTATGTTTTGCTGTCCAAAAATTAAAATAGAAGAAAATGACTGGCATTAACTAATTGCACATGACATTTAGTTGCTTGGAATAAATGAAACAGATATTTGTTGTTAAACTTTCTGATTAATAAAGAGACATTAAAAGGATGCTTACCCAACACTTTTCAATCAGTATCATGTTATCTTATCTTTGAAATAATGATTTTCTGAAGCGGATCAAGTTGAGAAATTTTCAGCACTCTTTCTCTTAGTGTTACTCCAGTTATCTCACCCACACAAACACAAAAAGTTAACAATTTTTACCTTTTATGTTTCAGTGCTGATCTAGTGTGATCATAAAAACAATCTTATACCTTCTTTTTCTGATAAAGTTCAATCAGCAGAGAAAAATATCAAGGTTAAGATTTTCCAGATTTAATCAAATTTACTTGTCCATGCATACACTGTGGGTAACAAAAGTATTTAACACATCAGTTTTTTATAGATTTTAAAATAAAAAAATTGTTCAATTTGAATCATGCTTAGTTCAAATATCTTAATGAACATTGTCTAACATGGAGAAAAGTTGAGAAACATTGATTTTATGTATTTTTACTGCCATTTTTTTCTGCAAAGGTATTTTACATCTATAAAGGCAACTAGATGTTCATTTAATTGGCCTTGAGTCAAACATAGCCAAACTCCCTGCAATTTAAAGTTTATCATCAGAATGTTGGAAGAATAAAAGTGTTTCACATGTAAAATAATTTTAAAATTTACATGTATTTGTTTCAATCAGCAAAATTTCCATGTTTATTAAACTAGAACCACTTTAAAAATGAGATTTCAAAAAAGTGAAATATAAACAAAAATAAAGAGAAGGCATCAGTATGTAATAATGACAATATTTTGTAAATGTATAAAATGCAGCAAAATCCAGCAGGTCTTGTGGATGAAAAGAGCACAAATTAAAAAAATTCTTTATTCACTGACAATATTTAAAATAAATCACCCCAACCAAGGCAATAAAGTCTCTAAGATGTAGGGGATAGTATGAAGAAATGAAACATTATTAAGGGCAGAAAAGAATAAATTAATTGGAATTTAATACTTTCACGGCTTCTGCTCTGATGAACATAGCTCACTGGTGCCACCTATATATAAATTTACTCGAGCAACAAGATTAGCAACTAGGTCCCACCCTTTTACTGTGAAACCAATAAATTGTAAATGCAAATTCTACTCCAGCAGTTTTTTTTCTTGCACTTCCCACCTGTGGAATTTTCTTCCATTTACTTGTTTTCCCGACAGCTACAATCTCCAAGAATTTAAATGTAAAGTCAATAGTCATCTCCTATCTCACTAACCTGCATCCTCTCTCTCATGCTTCTTTCTCTGTCCACTCTACTCTCATCAGTAGTCTCATCCTTCTCTTACCCACTTCCTGAGACCTCTATAACCTGTTACACTTTCTCATAACTTTCCTCCTATATAACCTCCTGCAAAGCAGTGGCAGTAAAATGCCTTGCTTGGGGCGATATGATTATAAAAAAAAAATTAAGAAGACAAGAGATAATGAATGACATTGGATTTGAATTTTTGAAGACCAAAATTGACTGAGAAGCAAGAAGTTGGAAATGAGTTCCAGAAGTGAGAAATGTGAGAAAAGAAAATACTAGCATAGAACTTATAGTTACACCCAGCCATTTTAACAGTAAAATGATGAAACCTTGCTATCAATTAAGTATTATACTTAATTTCATAGTATCTATGTACAAAAGAAAGCTTTAATGGCAGAAAAAGAAAGTTTTTTTTTTTATCATATCATAACTGGCAATGAAAAGTGTATACATTATGATAGCCCTAAGTGCAGAAGATTGTGTAGTAGGACCGGCCATGTATCCACATCAGTGCCAAAGACAAAAATCTATGGTTCAAAGCATCTGCTCTGCATTTGGCAGAACCAGCTGAGTGTAATTTATTATAAATGGCTCAGACTGACCAAAACCAATAACTGAAATTGCTATCAATTACAATTGATGCATTTGAGCCAAACACTGAAGAAAAATGGTGATTTTGCAACATGACAATGCTAGGCTGCATGTTACAAAATTGGTGAAAACTTACTTGGAAATGCTGAAATGGAAACTCCTACCCCACTCACTATATTCACCAGACATTGCCCTATTCAATTATCACTTGTTTCAATCAATGGCACATTGCCTGGTTGGGCAGCATTTTCATTCTTATAAAGATGCAAAAAATGGGTCATGGTTAGCCTCAAAAATGTTCCTTTTTTCTGCCGTGGAATTCAAATGCTGCCAGAAAGATGAAAAAAGTAGTGGTTAATGACAGACAATACTTTCAGTGACATGTTTCTTACTGATTTTTGTGAATAAAACATTACTTTTCATGAAAAATCAGTGAGGTTTTAATATACATATGTCCAGAAAACCTATTGATACTAAAGTTGACCCCAGACCTCAAATGGAATTCATAAACATGCTCCATCACCAAAGATGCTAGTAAAATATTCAGTTCTTCATACTATTCCAGGAAATACCCGATTCCTTCCTGCTATACTCTATCTTTACAATAACTAGATCAGATTGAAAATGGAGTATTGCTGGTTTATCTGTTATTGAGTTAAAACAGTCCTCACTTTTCAGCCTTTGTACAGTTCAAAACATAGCCTTGTGGTTGATGAATTATTTTCAAAACTACAACCTCCTTTCCCACAGATATGTCTCTTGCTACTAGTTCAGACCTTTACAACTAATAACCGTCATGCCACCTACACCGAGATGAATATAAATATATAAATCTACCATTTGTCTGTGCATTTAACACTGTTGCCAGATGTGGTTAAGTGCTTCTGCTGTATATCTCAAGGCTCTTGACAAAATCTAAGAAGAACTGATCATGACTTGGCATCTTGACTCTAGTTATTTTTTCAGCAATGTGATATGACTTCCCTTTGATTTTTTCCCCAACTATTTCTCTGGCAACTGCTCTGACAAACTTTTCCCCTGAACCCCAACTGTATAAATTTATGCATGTTACTGAGTTTGTGTCTAGGTCCCATCCTTTGACTGTTAAAATAGTTAAATGTAACTATCTCTACTAATCTAACATTTTCTTTCTTCATATTTGCTATCTGTGAGACTCCCTTCCATTTACTTGCTTCCCCGATAGCTACAACCTCCAAAACACACCATCAACTGTTTCTTCTATCACCCTAAGTTCTATTTATCTTTTTGTTAACACAATCTCTACACTTTTATTCTCTCTCTCTCTCTCTGTAGCCCTCTTTTGCCCTAGTGACAGTCCGGCCTTGCTTGGGGTAGTATGTTTAAAAATAAACATTTCTCTGAATTTAAATTGACACCCTCATCAACATTGAAGGGACCTATAATTTTTACTCCTTAAAAAACTAGCCTAAAACATCATTGCCCTTTACAGCTTCAGACTGATTTATTGTTTCCATAAAAGACTGAACCTTTAGCCAGCCAATTGCATCCATCCAATGTAGCTCTACATTCACTAAAAGTTACTGTCAAGAAACCAGTTTCTACTTGGCTAAAGTTATGTTTTATTTATGAACAAAAGCTTGTAGAATTTTTAAGTGAATTTCACATGCAGTATTCCGATATTTCTGTAGAAATTTACCCAACCATATGAGTGCCATTTTGTTACTTTAACTATCATCATATTTCAGACAAATTCATGATTTCCCTCTTCCCAGCATCTGCTATCTTTCGGGCAGATTAAGTGGTCTAAGTGGTTTTAACTGGCTTCCAGAAAATTTTCTCCTGAAGAAAATTTTGTAGGATTGAAATAAGTGGTAATCTGAAGGTGTAAGTCAGCAGGTTTAGTATGATATCCCAGCCAAGTTACACCAATTTCTGCTTATTCTGCAACATTTGACATTGTCTTCATGGAAGATGACACCCTTTAAATACGCCAATTACAGATGCTTTTAACTGATCCAATTGAGAACAGTCCTCTTTCTTTCTTCTATGTGCATCTTTCAGGACGTAGGCAATCATGGCTTTCCACATCTTCCTATCCCTGGTGGCTTTTAGCATGCTTTCTTCTGTTACACCATGCAATCCCTTTTCTGTCATCCACCTGCTCAGGCTCTAAAAATAGGTTAATCACTGCTTTCTTCTGTCTCTTTTTACCTCTTTCTGGACTGTTAATATCAGGTTCTCCAAGCCCTCCTTCTTCATTGCCTGTCCCAGGAATTTTAGCTGTCTCTTTCTGATGCTCAGTATTAATTTCCTTTTCCTTCCCATTCTTTCCAAAACCTCATCATTGCTCACATGCTCAATCCATGATATCTGCAGCATCCTTCTGTAGAACCACATTTCAGTTGCTTTAATCTTTCCTTCATCTTTGATGATATTGTCCAGCATTCACTGCCATATTAAAGAACGGGCATCACACAGCAATCCAGTACATTTTTTCTTTGTTTCTAGCAAAATTTTTCATGTCTCTTAATACTCAGCTTCTGGAACATGTCCTTTGCCATGCCAATTCGTCTTCAGATCTCTGTGTCGCACTTTCTGTCTTATATGTAATCCTTTCTTGTTGCTCTTTTCAGCTACCTTTTGAAGGAGGTCTTGTAATTTCTGTGTCTGTTATGAGCACTGTATTCTGCGTACCTAATGTTGTTCAAATTATGGCCTCCAATTACAAATCCTGGCATAACATCTAGGCTCCTCAAAATAGTTTCACTGTTCAAGTTGAATAGATCTGATAAAAAGACACATACTTTTCTTACACCCCTTTTTATCTTTGTATATCTGCTGAATTCATTACCTGTCCATATGCAGGCAGTTTGCTGCCAGTAAAGATTCTTGATTACTCTAGGTCTTTTCCAAAATATGTCGAGGCTGCTGAGCATCTCAATTCCTTGTAGCATATTTTGTTGAACGCCTTTGCATAATCAATAAAAATAGATACAAGTCCTTCTTCATTTGTATTGCCCTTTTGGATAGCATCCTAATCATAAATATGGCATTCCTTGTTCCAGTGTCTTTGACAAACCCACACTGTTCTTGTCCTATCTTTGACCTGATTCTGCTTCTTGCTCTATTCATCAGGATTTGGACGATCAGTTTTTTCTAATATGGCTCATTAAACTGGTATTGTCTAAATTTAATCTCTGATTTTGCAGAAGGAGCTTATAATACATATTGCATATTCAATTCTACTAGGTACTCATTATCCACTTCTTTGGATGCCAACTGAATTTTGGAATGTTTAATAATTGATAATTTCATTTTCCCTCAGAAACATTACATTATGCATCCTTGTAAACAGTCTGTTTTTTCATTTGTAATCATTTTTTTCCAGGAACGGTTCATTTTTATGGCAGAGAATCACAGAGATTCACTTACTCAAGAACTTTCAAATGCCTTACAGTTATCATATAAGATATGTGGAGTTATTCTGCATTGCTCCATATTATTTGACATGGATAATTTTAAATTACCCTTCAATTTGTTCATTATCAACAACTGCATACCTGCCAGAAGGTTCTTCTTCTATGTGCCCTGTCCTTTCAGGACAGTAGGCAGATCATGGCCTTCCATGTCTCCCTATCCCTGGTGGCTTTTAGTACGTTTTTTTTCCTATTACACCACGTAACCCCTGTTCTGTTATCCACCTGCTCAAGCCCTTCAAATATGTTATCCGCCGCCTTCCTCTGTCTCTTTTTCTCTGTATTTGGCCTGTCAGTATCAGGTTCTCCAAGCCTTCCTTCCTCATTGCATGTCCCAGGAACTTCAGTTGTCTCTTCCTGATGCTCACTATTAATTTTCTTTTCATTGTCATAGTTTTAAAAGTTAAACTTTCCCCTTCTTTCTGAACCATATACTTGGTTATAATGCCATTTCTACAAATGGCACACATCCTTTTTGCTATTTGTAGAGCATTAATTCCTTTTTAAAAATAAAAACATTAAATAATGAAAATGTTTTTGATTTCACTCTATTTTCAATTTAATAAATAAGTATTTAAAATTCACAATTCACATAGGCAGAAAAAGTTCTGTTAAAATTTCACTATTCAGAATATGTATAGGTATAAATTTCAGTTATGTGTGAAGCGAAATCATGTGTCTACCTACTAAAAACACTCTGAATGTTTGTTCTGTGCCAATATTGTGATTGCCTTAATGTATTTAACAAATTGTCTTTTCTCTTTGTTTACATTTGCTACCAAAACGTTTTAAAATATTTTCTTGCTGATCAATCAACTTTTATTTGCTTATTATCCACTTAATTTTTGTCAGATTTCTTCTTGTGACATTTTTAAAACTATTTTTCTTATTATTTTGCCAATATTTTCTAATATTTTTTGATTAAGTTATGATTTTTCAATTTTTCTATGATGTTCAACATTGTATTCCAGTCACTAAATAATTTTACTATATCTTCATTCTCTTTCAAAGTTATACATTTCTTATGAACATTGGGTACTGTATATATATTTCAGAAATTAAAAAAGTAATTATCAATAACTTTAATATTATATATTTATTTACAATATTAACACTTTAGTTGTAGAAGAAAAATTTATTGTCAGTAGAAATATTAGGTAACTTATTTAAAAGTGTTAGGAATTCATAAGTCATGATCACTCATATCCTGAAGAGACATTGCACTTGAAACATGAATAAATACTAATGTTAACAGTGAGATTAAACATTGTATATGAAAATATCAGACAGTTTGTCAGAACAGTTTGCATTGATATTGGTTGAAATTTATAAAATCTTTGTAACAGGTGTGCTTGAAAGAAAGATTTATTTTCCCATTTGAATTTCCCCCATTATGGACATTATTATATTCATTTCTGTCCCAGGTGAGTACATATTCCACAAACCAGAAACTGTGAGTCTTTGGTTTTCCTAAATTAAGGAATGCGAGCTGGAGTTTCTCTCTGTATCTGAGAAAAATCTATTCACAAAGAAAAACAGTGCCATGGATGTATAAGATACTTGGAAGGCAAATTTAACCTCTGCCCAGGTCATGGTGGTCCCGAGTTAAAGAAAAGAAACTTTTAGTTGGTCTTCTGTAAAAAACTTAAATTGACTGCCACTTTAATTTCTGTATGTAATGAAATCATGGTCCATCACATTTCCACAAATGGGAGATTTTTTTTTTTTAATCATATCACCCCGAGCAAGGCGGTAACGCCACTGAAGTGCAAGGGGCTACGTAGGAGTGAAAAGATTGGAAAAGAGAAAGCCGGAGACCACATCCTAAACAAGGAACAAGGGATGAGCCTCTTCACCTGTTCAATAGATGTGGGTAGAGTGTGAACCAGGCAATAGTTGAGTCTATCTACTCCAATTGAAAAAAAAAAAGAAAAGAGTGAAAAGATTGGAAAAGAGAAAGCCAGAAACTACATCCGGAACAAGGGATGAGCCTCTTCATAAGTGCCTTCTGTATCCCTACATCTTTCTCTTCAAACAGGTTTTTGAGAAAAGAGGTTTTGCAAGTCCACCATGATCATTCTTGCTTGTGCTGATGGGAATTTTCATTCTAACCTCTTGTTAGTAGTGTGGAAATACAACATCTTGATTAATTGATTTCTTTTAAATATTTCTAATAAAGACAGATATTACAGGATGAAATTTATATAAACTTTTCATATAAAAATAAATATATCTGTAAAGTTTTATCAATATCACTTATTTAATCGCAATTTTATTGTAAAAACAATAAATTACCTCAGAAAATTTGACATAATATAAATCATAGTCATATTTTCATTTAATGCCTTTTCCAAACCAGCTATTCTTTTTTTTACAAAAATGTCCCTCTTTACTGAGCAAGATAAGATTAAGGAAATTTAATAATTGTCACAATTTTGATATGAGTTATGGCTAGCATTAAATGATGCTTTGGATTTCAGCAGAATATAGCCAAAGGGATGAAGATGGCATTTTCATTCAGATGGAAGCAGAGTATACATGTTTTCAGGAACAGGGACCACTTAATCAAGTCCTGGTAGTTATATGGCAAGATTCCACTCTTTGGAGTTAGAAAGTTTGTGTTGTCTGCTCAACTGAGTAATAGAAGTGATATCGCTACTTACTGATGCGTTTTCTTATCAGTGGTAATTCTCTTATCGATAGGGACTAAGACACGGCTGGAACTGGATTAAAAGTTACTGCACATTAGTTTCTGGCAATAAACTCAATAAGGAAGTTCAAACTACTGCATAAATCATGGGTGTAAGGATTCTAGACTCTAAAGCAGGGTACAGCTTTGGAAATCAGATGAGATAAGATATAAATGTTTGGATTTATATTGATTATTTACATAGAGATACATTCTGTTCAAGTACACACATTCAAATACTTACAGGTCTAATATATAATTATCATTTTCTGTTAGTGTCTATGTACAGAAACTACAAGAGGATTAAGAAGAAAATGGAAATGAAACTATAACTGTCAATTTATTTCCACTTTTGCTACATTATTTAAGCTGACCATTTCTACTAGTAATATCTTTATTTTGCATTCAGTCAGTTTGAATCTTAAGTAATTCCTATCTTCTGGAACCAATTGTAAAAATGAACACATCCTAACTAAGCATTCCTTAAATAAACCATTACAGTTGATAAAAAATGGTTATTTACAACAATGTTCAATAATAAAGGCAATGAATTCAGAAGGAAAAATCCCTACAACTAAACTTTTACTAAATGTAAAGTAATGTTGTGTAAGGGGATTATTAGGGTCTTAGATTTCTTAAAAGACAAAGAAACACTAAATGCACATTTATATGCCCAGTAGCTGGAACATGTTCATAAAAGTTTGGTTGAAAAGCATTCTGCGCTTATTGGTAGGGAAAATGTTGTCCATGTCTTTGACAATACAAAGCTGCATACAGAAAGAATAACACAAAAAGAAAATGTCTATATTTCTGAAATGAGGTCATATTTACAGTATTTACATTATTTGGATTATTGTCCTCATCTTTGTTGCCATTTGTACAACGTTTTGGCCGTTGTACACTCTGGCCTTCTTCAGGTAATAGAAATTTCAAACTGAGCCATTTATTACAATCACTTGGGTATATTATCTTCATTAAGGATACATGGTCCAGTGGATATAGACAGTGGTTAGTTCCTGTGACTTGACCCAAAGAATTGAGTTCAATACCAGGATTCAGCAGTGGTGAACAATTAACTTACAGGGTTAGAGGGAGATAACTCATGACTACCAAAAGAGTCACTACTATGCAAGGAATGAAGAGCATATACCCCAGTGACTGTAATAAAGGGCTCGATTCAAAATTCCTAGCCCCTAAAGAAGGCCGGAGTGTACAACGGCCAAAACATCATACAAATGACAACAAAGATGAGGACAATAGTTCAAATAGTGTACAAAAAGAAAATTTCGGAATTTCATTGGTTTGTTCTACTCTACCAACCAGACCATGAATCAATTGATTGTTACCTTTTTCAATGGTTATAATATGCTTTGATGAAATGAAAACTAGAATCAAGAAATTATTTTGAAAATACTTACAGGTATAAGATATAATTTTTTTTAGTGTCTCTGTATGTTCAGAATCTACTAGAGGATTAGAAATAAAAAAACATGAGAGACTATAATTGCTAATTTATTTCCATTTTTGCTACATTATTTAATCTGACCATTTCTACTTATATTTTATTTTTGCATTCTATCAGTTTGAATCTTTAGTAATTTCCATTTTAAGAAACTAATTGTAAACAGGAATGCATCATTCTAACTGAGCACTTCTCAAGTAAATCAGAACAGGTGATGAAAAATGGGTAATATACAATACTGTTCAATGCAAAAGGCAGTAGACTGTCAATGATAAACCTTCACAAACCTAAAAACTGATCTCCACAGAAGTAAAGGAATGTTGAGTGTATAATAACATCATTGTTGTATTAGAGTTTTTAAAACACAAAGAAACACCAAAAACATATTAATATGTCCAGCAGCTGCAAACATGTTCAAAAAAGTTTGGCTAAAAAGCATTCTACACTCTTTGATAGGAAAAATGTTTTTGTCAGTACTAAACTGAATGTAGAGAGAATAATACAGGAAAAAATTTTTGAATTCCGTCAGTCTGTTC
Organism: Ascarosepion bandense; assembly: GCA_037127315.1. Lineage (NCBI taxonomy): Eukaryota > Metazoa > Mollusca > Cephalopoda > Sepiida > Sepiidae > Ascarosepion > Ascarosepion bandense. Next base: position 862,146 of record JBBBDQ010001777.1, read on the forward strand.
TATGCCCCCAACCAGACATTGAACCAACCGATTGCTACCTTTTTTAATAGTTATGATATGTTCTGATGAAATGAAAACTTGAGTCAAGAATTTGAAAACTTTTTCCAATCAAACCTGTTAAATTCTAAATAAATGCATGATAGCTCATATAAATTTTAGTTCTTACTCAGTACTTACATGACTTATCTATAAATTGCTCTCTATTCTGTTTAAAATTTGCAATATCATGCAAAATTCTGAAATGTTGGGAGTGTGAGGCAGAAAGCAGATGCAAAAAATTGAAGGGTACTTTGGGGATTGCAGTCAGATGCAAAGTTTTGTAGAGAAGCCAGAAGAGCTTCAATCTACTCAGATCAGCCTTAATGTTGGATTTGTCTTTCAGTGGAGTGATTCATTTCTACAGTAATGTTGGTCATATATTTAGGAGAAGAAAACACCAATAGAAAACCTGCTAACTCAAGATATTCTCTCGAGTCCCTTGTTTAAAAGGTAAAATCAATAGTCTTTCTGCCAGAGTAAGAAAATCATGTATATCATTTTAGCTGCTTTGTCAGGATTAATTCAATTAAATTAAATTTCAACTTCTTATTCCTTCTTGTAATTCTTTTAAACTTTTTCTGATTATTTTCATCACTTATTTCCTCTATTCTTATCCTGCTTCTTTTTACTTCTCATTTTTATATATTTTTTTTACTGACTACATTTAGTTTTCTTCTGTTTTTCTTTCTTTCTTCTGTCAATCTTTCATTTTTCTATCTACTTTTCCTTTTTGCCCTTTACCTTTTATTTCATTCTTTCTTTCTTTCGTACACTCGGCCATTAATCTAACCGTTTTTCTTTCTACTTCCTATCTGCAAATTTACATACAGCTTTTCTTTTGTTCTGTTTGCTCTCTACCTTCTGTATCTTTTTTTCAATATTTCATTTATTATTTTTACACTCAAGCTTCCATTTTCTCTGCTTACTTTACTTTCTAATCCTACCTTCAATTTTATCCTCTATATTTTTTCTTTCATTTTACACTCAGCTATCAAATATACAAACTGTCTTTCTTTTACACTGTATTTATTCTCGTTTCCATTTTCCCTGCTTTTCGGTCTTTCTTCTTTCTCTCATATTGTCTCAGCTTTGTTTTCTTTCTTTCAACTCTATCATTAATTCTCTTTGCTTTTTTTTCTCCTTTTTTCATACAAACTTCCATTTTCTCTGCTTTCCTTTCTTTTTGTCTTTATTTCTGCTCAAACCTTCAATTTTATTTTCAGTTTTTCTTTCATTTTGCTCTACATTTCTTTCATCAACTCTATTATTTTCATAATTTTTTACTTTTCTTTCATTTTTTCTTCTTTATTCACTTCCTTTCATTTTCTCTACTTTTCTTTCATTCTTTCTTTTTACTCTCTACCTTTTCCGCTTTTCTTTCCTTCTTGATTACTCTCTTATTTCTATTTTCTTTCATTTTTTCTTCTTTATTCACTTCCTTTCATTTTCTCTACTTTTTTTTCATTCTTTCTTTTTACTCTCTACCTTTTCCGCTTTTTCTTTCCTTCTTGATTACTCTCTTCTTTCAATTTTCTTTCATTTTTTCTTTTTACTCTTTTCATTTTTGTACTTTTCTTTCATTCTTTCTTTTTGCTCACATTTTTATTTTTATCTATTTTCCTTTCTTTTTACTCTCTTTCTTTCATTTTTCTGTTCTTTCTTTTTATCTCTTCTTTTAATTTTCTCTATTTTTTAATTTTTTTTTACTTTCTTAACTTTCATTTTTCACTACTTCTTTTTCATTCTCCTTTTTTACTCTTCCTTTCATCTTATTTTTTTCTTTTATTCTTTACACTAGTTTCCTTTTATTTTTCTCTATTTTTCTTTCATTCTTTCTTCCTGCATTCATTTTTGTTTGTTCATCCTTATTTCTTTTCCACTTCCCTTTTCAATTTTTATTACATGATGAGGGATAAGGGTCATTTAAATTCCTTTGAATACCAAGAAACACAGCTTTTCTGGTGTAAACAGAATATTAGTTCTGTTTTCCAGTGTTTTCTTTCTTCTGTTTGTTTATAACCCCCATAAGAATGCATTTCACATTTTCGGAATAGCACAAGAAAGGCAATGAAATTTCTACAAATGGCTGTTTTAAACTGTAAAAGAGTGTTTTTTTATCCTTGTATGTGGAACTAGCAGATGTTAAGATTTCAACATGTGCCACATACTTTGTAACAAAAACTGACATTTTTTGTCCTTTTTGAAGAGAAGAGGGAAAGGAGCAAACAAGCCATGAGAAAGAAACATAATCTGATTTACATATTACATTTGTGTATATGTGTTCATTTGTATGTTCAAATATATGTGTGTGTGTGTGTGTGTGTGTATGTGTGTGCGTGTATGGTAGCAACATCTAAGTTATGGGTAGTAAATCACAATAAATCTCCCTCTGTATATATGTTCCTTCAGGATGTAGGTGACCATGAATTCCACTTGACTTGGTCTCTTGTCACTTTTACAATTCCTGTTTGTGGTATCCCTTCCAAAACTCGCTCTGCCATTCATTTGCTCAGTCCTATCAAGTAGGACTCACACTGCTTTCTGCTGTCACTCTTTCTCTCAGTCTGTTTTGTGAGTATTAAATTCTCCAGGATATCCTCCCTCATTACATGTCCCAGAAACCACATCAAGCTCTTCCTTATATTAAGTAAGAGTTTTCTCCTCATTTCCATCCTCTCCAACACCTCGTCGTTAGTCACATACTCAAGTCATGGTATCCTCAGCATCCTTCTGCAAAACCACATTTCTGCTGCCTCAAGCCTTTCCTTTATCCTTGAGAAGATCATCCAACATTTACTGCCATGCAGAAGGACAGATATCACATAGCAATCCAGCATTCTCTTTTGTTTCCAATAAGATTTTCCTCTCTTTGGGTACTCTGGTTAGCTTTTGAAATGCGTCGTTGGCCATGCCAATAAGTTTTTGGATCTCAACATCACACATTTCATCTACTGTCAGAATGCTTCCCAGGTATTTAAATTTCTTTACTTGTTTTATTTTAGTTTCACCAACCTCTAGGTGGCATTTTGGAGTCTTCTTTTTGCTGATGACCATAAATGCAGTTTTCTTGAAGTTTATGCTCCATCCTTTCTTCTTACTTTCTCTTGCTACCTTCTCTAGGAGGTCCTGCATTCTTCTTTCCATGATTGATATCAGGACTGTATCATTTGTGTATCTTTCATTGTTGAGAGTTTGGCTTCCAATAATGAATCCTGGCAAGGGTCTTATTTCCCTCAGAATTGTTTTGCTGTATAAGTTGAATAGATCCAGTAAGAAAACACATACTTGTTTTATGCCTCTTTCTGTTTTTGTACATCTGCCGAATTCACTTCCAAATTGTATGAAGGCAGTTTGCTGCCAGTAGATATTCTTGATTATCCTAACATCTTTTCCAAAAATGTCAAGGTTGTCAAGCACCTCTATCAAGTCTTTGTGTCGTACTTTGTCAAATTCCTTTGTGTAGTTTATACAGAGTTCCTTCTGCATTTCTGTTGCTCTTTCAGATAGCATTCTGAGCATGAATATTGCATTCCCTGTTCCAGTATCTTTAAAACACTGTCCTTCTTCTATCTCTGGACTAATTCTACTCTGTTCCCTGTTCATCAGAATCTGGATGATTAAATTACTGTTCAAGTTGGTCATTGCTCATTCCACTTTAGTTTTTAATATTTCTTGTCCATCTGTATTTTTCTGTTTTGTTGATTGCTCTCACTTGTTGTAGAAGAGATCAGCAATATACTCATCCCATCTATGAAGTATTTTTTTCTTTTTCTAGTACAGTCTTTTACTTTTATACATCCTGTTGCAGAGCAGGTCTTTATATCTACTCTGGCTCATTTGTCATTGAGTCATCTTTCTTTAGCCTGTTTGCATTTTCTCCTTATTTTCTTGTGCATTTTCTTGTATTCTGATCCATATCTTGGCATTTTTTTTGCCTCTTTTGAATCAAGGCCAATACTCTTTTCAGTGATCCACTCATTTTCCTTCCGACATGCTTTTTCCTTTGTATGATGACATTTGCCAATGTTACTAGAGTCACTCTTAGAACATCCTATTTTGAGCTTCCATTTCCAATTTGCCCTTCGTATTTTGTTTTCACTGTCAATATACACTTCCTGCAGGTTCAGGTCATTTATGAGTATTGTTCTGCAGTCTTAGGGTTGTGTTAGGTTTCTTTAATTGCCTTAGTTTTATCCTTTGCATAAAACTAGTATGTGGCCACTTCTGCAGTCAGCACCTGGGTAGGCTTTGCAGTGAATGACTGTGTTTCTGAATCTCTTGTTGATAGTAACATAATTTGGTTCTTAATTCTCTTGGACTTCTCCATGTACATAGTCTTCTTGGGTGTTCTTGAAACATGATGTTAATTATTATCTGGTCATTTGCTATGCACCACTGGACCCATTTCTCACCATGGCTATTGCGGTGTCTTAGTCCAAAATTGTCGACTGTTTCACCTTTTCTCCCTTGGCTGGAATTGAGATCTCCCATAATGATTCTGATGTCTTGTGATTTGCTCTGTGTCTTGGTATAATCAAGCATGGAGTAGAAAGATTTGATTTATTCAGAGATATATTGATTTACTAAGCATGATTTAGATGTGGCTCCTATATACACACACGCACATATATATAACTCACTAAATATATATATATATATAAATATATAGAGAAAGTGAGAGATGTCTTTTTCTCCTCCTCCTGATTCACTTAATCTTTCTTATTACTCTCCTTTTTTCATTTCTTTCTCTTTTATTATGCTTTGTAAATCACCATAAATCTCTCTCACTATATATATATATATATATATAAAGAGAGAGATTTTTTCTCCTCCTCCTGATTTACTTAATTTTTCTTATTACTCCTTTCTTTCATTTCTTTTGTTCCAGCTTATCACTTTCTTTTCCTCAGGTTTCTCCTTAGCTTCTTACGTTTCAGGTTTTTCTTCCCATTTTCCCTTATTTTCTGAATCTCACTCTTTTTGCATGTTTCCTTTTTTTTTTTTTTACTGATTTCCTTTTCTCCTTCTAATTTATTTACTTTTTCATTATTTCAGTTTTTATAACTTCTCTTTTCCTTCACTCCTTTTTTTTTTTACATCATCCTTTCTTCAAACCCTCCTATTTTTATCACCACTATAATCTTCATGATTAAGATCATTTTCATAACTGATCCCTCACCCTTGATTTTTGTCTAGTGATTAAAGTCTCCTGACATAAGCCACTAAAAAGATATGTTAGTTTCAACTGTAACCAACTGGTATTTATATAAACTCATACTGCAAAAATATAAAAAACTCTATTTTCCTTCATATAGAACACTCCTCTCAGCCAACAATTTAAATATTTTTTTCCTTGACACAAGAACTTTCTGGTCAATGCAAGGTGCTCTTTTTGACAATCAAACATTTGTCATTTTATTTCACTTGAATAAATGTTTTAGAAAATTTTGCGTGTCTTGAATTTTACACTGAAACAAACATTGCCCCCTCATGAGAAAAAAATATGTGATTCTTGTGTCTTTCTTGCTTTTGCCATAATGTTTAATTCTATTTCCTGAATTCAGAAATAATGGATTTTTTGTAAATTTAAGTGTACTACTAAATTGGCTACAAAGTCTCATTGTTTTAATGTTGAAATTGCTCGATGCAACAGTACGTCATATTCTAATAGTTTCTTCTCACACATGTCTCACCTTTGGAACCCTCTTTCAGTTTCTTACTTCCTTGCCACCTACAATCTCAAAAATTTAAATGCAACATAAGTCAACATTTTCTTGTCTTGCTGAATCCTGTTCTTTTAATGTTTATTCACCTTACAAAAGTCTTCTCATTCTCTTACACTCACAGTAACCCTTTGCATTAGCGGCATTATTGCATTGCTCGGGGGGTAATTTATTTTTTACAAATAATTTTCTTTCTAGTTTTCTTCATTTTATTGTTGTTTGATTTGATTCAGGGATAATCTTGAAGGGCAGAATTAATTGCAAACTGCTCTCCTTTACTTTCTTGTTTGCTCAGAATTTTCCTGCAGCTCTTCCTGTAATATATTAACTTGAATGGCAGATGAAATTGACAGATACATCCGGCCAGAGATAAGGTCAACAAGTGTGACAACCAGCTTGAAAAGCGATGTGATTGATAGATACATCTGGCTATAGATAAACTAGACAACATGACAACCCCCACCCCACAAAAAATGCATAGATGAAGAGGTGTTGCCATGTGGGTCACATGGGAATTTTAAGACTATATAAAGTCTATAAATTTGGATGAAAAAATAAACCTTTGTTGACTCCTTTGGGTGTATGAACATTTTTTGCCTGCACTACTGCTTTACATAGACATCACTAATGAAGAATAAAAATATAAGATTATATATATATATACATATATATGTGTGTGTGTGTTCTTTGTTGTTTTTAAGCACTAGTATATAATATTCTAATTCTAGTTTGCTTTCTTATTCATTTCCTTATCCTTCTGTTACATCTTTCCAATGAAGCTGACTAGTTTCAAAGAAAACTTTTCCATTTTATTAATCTTGTTTCATTTGTACATAATCTTCTTTTACAGGATAGATCTTTTAAAAGGCATTTTATTTTAGACTCTATAAACTTTTTAAAAGAATGTACTGCAATAAAAGATAAGTCAGATAAGAAGGAAAATTTTTCTAATCTTTGAATTAGAATAATAGACAAAGATATTTTTAGCATTGAAAAAATTCAACTACTAAATCAGTTTACATTTTGACCCTAACTCATAATACCAGCAGTTTGTTGGTCTCTAATGAATTATGTTTTACAATTATCAGAAGCTAAAACAGAAAACCCTTAGGATTGTTACTGTTATATTTATTATGATTTTTAAGGGTAATACAAATGATCATGATGAATATCATTTAATTTAAGGGCCGTGTGCCTTCAGCAAATTGACTCACACAGATTCTTTTTATATTCTGTGAATTGCCAAGATTCATTGTGAAATTGTTACTCTGTCACTTTCTCCTCAGGTTAGAGTTCAGAGTTTACCTCTCTTAGACTGGTTGCTACCTGAGGCCAAAGATTCCAGTCTACCCTGCTATTCAACTCTCATATGCAGAGAAAAAGGACAAATTCATGCTTTTTGAAAAGCAATGGTGCGAAAGTGAGTGCAACAGACTAACGTGGAAACTGAATTCACCTTACTATTCCACTTCATTCACTGACACCTCTGTAGAAGATAAAACTGTTTTGATTTTATTATTTCTCTTGTTACTGTTATGATTGAAGCTGATGAGATTATAACAGTGATGATGATAGTTGAGAGATACACTTGCATTTTGCAATTTTGTAAATAGCTTTATTTATCTGCAGAAGTAGAAATGAGAGCCAAATCATTTATAAGTCTTAAGATACAATAAGGTCTACAAAAAATCTCTATGGTTTGCTTAACTAATTTTCAACAGCACAAGAAAATCACAGCTATCCATTCATTCACCCCGCAGTCTGAAAAAACAGAGATTTTAATGCAGTTTACTCAACTATGTTCTATGCTAAATGTTTCTTGTGGAACCTTCTTCTTGCTTCCCATTCAACTTTGAAAATTTAAATGCAATGTCAATCATTATCTTTTGTCTTTTTATTTGTATTCTTTTCTTGTCCTTTCTCCTTAATAGAAGTTTTTCTCACATTCTCTAACATTCAGTAACCTCTTGTGTCTTAATGAATTTATTACCTTGCCTGGGGTGAAAGAATTAAAAATAAAAACTCATGACACTTACAACTAGCCAGGAATTAAACAAATTTGTATATTTTCTAACCTTTAATACTGTCATTGTCCAGTGGAGAGGCTTATTTTTTAATTTTTGCAATAAGAGTTTGCAACATGAAAGTATTTTGACTGACAAGCCATCATTTTCTTCTGTATAATAAAAACTGATATCTCTAGGTTGAAATAAAAAAAATATTTTTTGAAACTAGTGTGAACCAGATCTGTCTACTCTTTTGACTCTTGTGTAAAACAAAGTTACATCTACCTTTTTATTAATTCATTTTGATTTTTATTGTACATGACTTACATTTGATAATTGTTGCATCAATTATTAGTGACAGAATAAACTAAACAAAATATGTGTCATAATAACTGGTTAATATGGCAGTTTTCTCAAGCAGGAAATAGGAATTAAATTACAAACAATCTAAACTTAAATATAAACGGAACTTTTTCTCTGTGTGTGTGCGTCTGTGTGTGTATGTGTGTCCGTTACCGATAGACTCCAAAACGGCTAAACCAATTTTCTTGAAAATTTACACAGTGGTACTATAAGCATCTGCGAGTGTTCTTAGCTAGGTTTTGTGTTGAGGTACCCCTGATAAATATCAAAAATCAATAATCAAAAAAATCGGGTAATAGAAGGAGTGGTTTGATTTTATTCAAATTTGATACACTCACAAAGACATAAGAAATGATATTCAGAAGTTTCAAGGTTGCAGTTCTTACAATAGTGCAGAAAATCAATAATATATATATATATATATAAAAGGCAAGATGTTTGTGTCTGTCTCTGTTTATCTGTCTGTATATCTGTATTTTTTTCTGCTCTTTTATTTTAATTTTTGCTTTGGGTTTGGCTCTAAGAAGCTATAATTGTAGTTCTTAGTCTCAGACATGATACCATATACTCAGAGGACTTATTTAGCCATCAAAATTCAATTTATGATGAAAAAAACTTATTTGATATCGATACCAGGAAATCAAAATTTGACTTACATTCATTCATTTTTCTTTCAGTCTACAGTTTTGCTTTAACTGGAAACAACTATTGCTTTTTAGTCTTTCATGCCAACGTCAAAAGAGTCTGAGCTCCAGGACCATGGATTAGTTTTAAAGCTTTCATTACACCTGATCAATGTCGGGCTGTACTGCTAGATACATATATTAATATCTTATTGCTTCAGTAAACTAAAAAGAAAGAAAAGCAAAAGTAAGAAATGGTGTGTTGATAGAGATATCCTTTAACACACTAGATATGTATAAAGTCTTACTGAAGATGTTGGGAGACATACATTTAAGAAGAGTTTCTTGTTGGTTTGGTAGAATTAGGTAAGTCTTGAGAATCAAATTAACTTATGGTGTAATTTTTGTGTTGTGTTCAATACAGCATTAGATTTGCTAGTAGCCAAAATGCCTCCTAATATGAGGAGTAAACAAGATATATTCTGTCTCTCAGGTATTGTTTGAATAAAAATGTAAAAAGTGAATAAAAGATAAAAAGAGAGACTTTATTCTCTTTTCTGTTATATCACTTCATGTTCATTAGCAGAAGATCCTTGTCAGACAGGTGGAGTCATCATACATATTAAGTAACCCAATAAGGGCTGATATGTTGGCAGAGTAAAAAACATAGGTAAAATATAATTGATAGCATTTAGCAACGACTTGTTCACATATCGTATTTCAGATTTAGTTTGACTCCTGATGAAAAATAAGGGTTAAAATTTTCACGGTTAAACAACTAATAGTTCATTAGCATCAGAGACATAACTCTTTATGTACAAAGCTTGTAAACATTATTTTTTTAAAATTCTATGAAACTCAAAAATATATATGAAGCATTTGAAATTAGAAGGTACTTTTTACTGCAAAATAAAAAATGAGAAAAATCATGTTTAAAGTTTGTTGACATTTGAAGTGCCATAACTTTTATTTGAGATAAACAATTCAATTTTTTTAAAAGAAAAGCAAATACTTTAACTTACAAACACTTACACTTAACTGATTTTACATACATAGTGAAAAATACCCTCTCGTACTGAAGACAGGTATTCAGTAATATTTTTAGTTTATTACTTATGCCTATAAATTTTGATTGATTTATTTATTTTTTACCAAGATTGTAAGAATTGGGATAATAATGGTTTAGTGATGCAATTCTTACTAATTAACCTATAACTGGAGGTGGATCCATACCTTTCCCAAGGATATTTGGCATGTGAATATAATGAGCCCAACAAGAATTGGAACTTGGCTGTTCATTTAACATTTACAAGCCATTATCCATTAGACTACCCACACATTCAAGCTTACAGCACCTGGTTTTCCCAAGTGATGAATTTTTCTAAGTATGTTAAGCAATCTTGAATCTGGTCAACTTTACTCAACTTAGTGATCATACAGTAATTGGTGTTTCAACATGAAGTCACTGTAAGCCCATTATGCAATCTGTACATCAAAGATTACATTACCTCGTATCCCCAAGCAGTCACTCATCTAGATACTGACCAGGTAGGATGTTGCTTAGCTTTAGTGATCATACAGGAACCAATGTTTCAACATGAAGTGGTCGTATGCCATTATGCCATCTGTAGATGTTGCTTAACTTTGATGATTGTACTGGATATGGTTCTTCAACATGATATGGCTGTTATTTTTTGTTTGTTTTGTTTTATGGCATATCAACTTCCATGGGTCATTTATTGCCAACTAAATTTTTTTTATTTGTTTATTGCTGGTAATACCTTTTTCTTTCAACAATTTATTGCTGTTTTTATATAAGTTTTGTGTCTAGTAATACTTTTATATGGCTGTCAGCTCTTCTCTGTAAACATACATACTGACTGAGTGTGTCATGCTTAGTTTATACATGAATGCATATTGATTTTCAGTTTATGACATATCTGTAAGTATATATAGAGATTCCAATGTGAAAAATGGAAACATTCTAATTATGTACTAGTTAATTTAAATGAAGCATTTTGTATGAATGCTTATTGAGGATTAATTAAGAAATAGTTTAATTATTTTGTAAATTGATAAACAAAGATAAATCTCCAGATAATAGTGGAGATTAATGAATTATTTCATTCAAATATATGTTTGTAATTTTGGTGGTATACTTAAAGCACATGTTTTGTTTTTTTCTCATTGACGTCAATAAAAATGAAGAGTGTGAAAGAAAGAAATGATGTTAAAAGAGACGAATATAATCGGAATATTGTATGCATCTTGATTGGAAATGTCACATCAAAATAGAAAGTGTTAAGTGCTCAAAGTGGAAGCAATTTTTTCAGTGCAAAATTTGCAATTACGATGGCAAAACTTTAATGTTTCTCTCTAACAAATTCAGTGCAGCAGAAATAATTTGAATGCACCTATCCATTTGAATCAACAAAAATATGAGAAAATGAGAAATCCTTGAAAAATACTTTCAGAAAAAAACATACAGTTCAGTACAAAATAAATTGTAAATATTTTTGAAGTTCATAACTTCAGTTTTCATAAGAAATATCCTTCCAAGAAATCATAATTAAATATTGTTTTTAATTTTTGTGTCTTGCAAATATCTGCAATTAAACTATTTTTAAGCATATTTCAAAGAAAAAACAAACACTGATTTTCAAAAGTAAATGCCAATCATTATTATCTTTGGTTTATGATCATTTCTCCTCAGTTGCCTGGCTTAAATTCTTAAAGTCATAAACTTAATCAAGTTATTGCTAGAGATAGCACCTTAGGCTTTTTAACCCTCATTCTCATGCTCTATCCTCATGCTAAGCCAACAAGTGCAAAATAAGTTCAATGTCAGATTGCTTTTAGGTGGAATTTGCCATCAGCTTTCTTCAAGTATGAATAGATATTTAAATATTCTGGGAAACAAAGTTTTTAAATAATGAGGTGGGGAGCAGAAAAATTCTCAGCTTGACTTAACATAATTAGAAAAAAAAACATATTTTGTCATTTAGGAAGTGGGTAAATAGAGGACTTTTGAATAACTCCCTCAGAATATTAGCAAGTCATGTGACACCAACAGGTAAAAACCGTATTAACGAAAAAGACTGTGATGAATTAGAAAAAACACCATTAAATATAATAAATATATATATATATATATATATATATATAGTGCTCAGTGTATAATAACAGAGCTATAATTTATATTCATAATCAATATACATTTGTTTCCTCCCTGGTATCTCAACTCTGAATTTTAGAAAACTTTTCAATTAACACTTAATTATAATATTGTGCATGCAACTCAGAGTTGTGCTACTAGTGAGGAAAAAATATATGATATATATGTTGTTAAAAACAACCAACAAGAAAGATTTTATTAATTCTAGCTTCACTGAATGTAGAAAAGGTTTTTACTAATGTCTCAGTTGAAGAAATATTAAATATAATTAGTCTACAAATACCCATCAATCCCTCCTCCAAAAATTCAACCAGCAATTTTTGGGAACTACTCACTGTGTACACCACACAAACTTCATTTTATGGCCATAATGGCAATATTTACATCCAAACAATGTTAATATGGGAAACCCATTAGGTTCTACTTCCTCAAATTTTTACATATCCTACATTGAAAACAAAATGTTTAAAACAATTGACAAAATGAAGATTTATACAAGGTATGTTAACAACATTTTTGTTTTGATAAAAAATATGGACGAAATTGTAAATCTGAAATTAAATTATGAAAATAACTCCTTGGACAACAAAATATCCCATTTATTGATCTCAATATACAGCTAAAAACAATGAATTTATCACTTATGTGTATAAAACCCTGCAAGTAAGAACTCTTGTCTTATCTTCCCTCCATGCAATGTATCCTGACATACTAGTGCTCTGCAAAACTAATCTGAACCCCACAATCCCCTACTCTGATTTCTCAATCCCAGATTACATTCTTCTCTTTAGGAAGGAATCCAGCATTCATATGCATAGCATGTCAGCAAACACCTCCCTCTGACAAGAGGGATTTCACTTGAATCTCCTGACCATCCATATATGTGCCTCCATCTCACTCTAATAAACTCAGATGTCTTTTTTTTCTCTATTGCTCCTCTTCCCCTCCCAACAGTTTCTTGCTGGACAGTATATCTGATAATATAGATAAGGCCATTGCCTCTCACCCGTTTGCCAACATATTTGTGTTCAGTGACTTCAGTGCCCCCCATGCCAATTGGCTGAAATACATTGTTATTAATCTTGCTGGCATCCACACCCTGAACTTTGTAATTACCCAGTCTCTCATGCAAGTGGTGAACTTCCCACGTTTTCTTTGTATGCCCGACAAACAAGTTTCTCTGCTAGTTCTCTGCTTCACTTCAATCCCTGACTCCTGCCATGCCATGCAGCTTTGCCCTTTTTGCAACTCTGATTATGTGGTTTCTGTTAATATTTCTCTCCACTCTTCTTCCCCCAGGAACCTCTGACCAGCAGAATCTTTTACTGCTCCCAAAGGACAGACTGGGAGGTACTACAAGATTTTCTGTGTGATGTCAGGTAAAAAAAAATGTTTAGTCTCCCAGTTGAAGAAATGTTAAATCTCCCCCTGGGAGAAAGCTGGCATTGATGCTTTTATCCCAGCCAGGAAATTCTACCTTAAACCCCATTCATCACCTTCTTCTTCCCTATCTGCTTGGCTGCCATAGCCCACAGAAATCCCTACTTCCGGCTTTATTGGAACCACATCTCTGACAATAATAAGTGCCTCTACTTGTCATGAGTGTAAGAGAATCCTCAAAGATGGTAAGTTGTTGTTTGCTAGAAGAATGAAGCAGTGTATAGCAGCATGCAAGTTCAGCTTCAAAGACTACTGGCGGCTCTGCAAAAGTGTGCTAAACAGCGGCAAACATTCTGTCCCTCTTTAATCAATAAAGGTCTTCACAGCTACAGTGAACAAGGCTGAGTGCTTTGCTTGCAGATTCTCCTCCAACATCTCACTTGATTTGTTTGGAATATCCTCGCCCTATTTCCCACCTAGAACTGAGGCTTAACTGAGTGACGTTTATATTACCCCCTTGATGTTCTCTAAAATAATTTCACAACTTGACCCACATAAGTAGAGTAGAGGTGACAGAATCCTGATTATCATCTTAAAGAAATTTATCCCTGAATTCTTCTCTGTCCTCTTCAAACTCTACAATTACTGTCTCTTTGTGTTTTGCTTTCCTGCCTGCTGGTAGTCCTCATCTGTGGTTTCTGTGTTTAAAAACTCTGGCGAACCCTCAGACTCCTCTAATTATTGCCCTCTCTGCCTCCTACTGATCTTTGGCAAAGTGTTCAAGGCCATCATCAATGCTGAAGTGGTTCAACATCTCATAGCCAACTGCCTATTCTCTGACAGTATGGCTTCTGCTTCACCAGGTCTACCACTGACATACTAATGACCATCACTGAGTACATATACCAGGTTCTTGAGAAGAACACTGAATCTCAAGCTGTTGCCCTGGATATCTTCAAAGCATTTGACAGAGTGTGGCACACTGGCCTTCTGTACAAGCTACATCTGGATGTTATTTGGCTAAATCAAATTGTTTTTATCAAATTGCATCATGAAAAACATTTTGAATGAGCATGCTTCCAGATCCTGTCCTACAAATGCGGGTGTCTCTCAAAACTCTATCCTAGGTCCTATGCTTTTCTGATTTTCATCAATAATCTCTCTGGTGTAATCAGATCCCAAGTAGGCATCTATGCTGACCACCCAAACATTTACTCCCATGTTGCTAAGAAATCTGCCAAAACAAACTTTGCTGCTGCTCTCAAAAAAAACCTCCAGTTAGTGGTGGACTGGAGTAAGAAATAACTCATAAATTTTAATGCTTCTAAAATGAAGCTGCTATCCTTTAACCACCATAGACAATCTTTATGACCTGCCATCAGTATGGATCACACTTGTCTCCTTGAGAGCTATACACTGTGCCTCTTCAGCCTCACTCTCTCAGCTGACCCTAAGTGGAACAACTATATTGAATTAATAGCTCAATCTATTGCTAAGAATGTCAATTTCCTGTGTTGGGCCAGGAAGATTTTTCTCTTCTGAATCCATCATGCACATATACAAATCTATCATCTGCCTGTGCATTGAATACTGTTGTCATATTTCTGGCTGGGCACTCCTGCTGTTCACTTTTGATTCTCAACAAAATCCAAAGAATCTGCAATGTAATTGATCCTGGCCTGGCAGCTTGACTTCAGTCTCTCTCTTACCAGGGAGATGTGGCTTCCCTCCGTCTCTTCTACAAATACTTTCCAGCTTAGTGTGACACTATCTCCGGCAGGGATACTTTACTTTCTCCTGTGGGGATACTTTCCCTTGCATGGTTTAATACAACAGAGAGAGAGAGAGAAATTGATATTAACAATATTATTAGTAATGCTTTATTGCAATACATGATGTGAACTTATGTAAAAGAAAAATAATAATTTTAATACTATCAAATACTTGTAACACATGGGTAATAGAAAAATCAACTATTTCTGGGAAAGAAAAAGGAAAGCGATATAAATATTTCTTCTTTTGGTGTGTGTGGGGGGGGGTGAAATGGACATTTCACTAAGCTGAAAACGTTTAGCCTAAACAGATGTCAGAATTATTTGATGAGGTCACACAAGGCCAAGGTCCCTCGACAGACTTTCTGATAAACAAGTGAGTCTGTGGGAAATTGGAAAAAATCGGAATCCAATTTGAGCTGGTGAGATCTCATTTGTCGAGCTAAACGTCATCTGCAAATCGAGTGGGCAGAAGGTGATTTCATTGGCCGAGGGCTTCGAGCTGGCTGAATCTCCAGAGAGGATCGAAACTGGTTATAAAAATTTGGACTCGGCGAGAAAAGTTAGTTCTCTTCGTTTTTATTCAGTTATTCAGCTTTCTTTTGGAGTTATTCTGAGGTTGGCTGAATTACCATCTGCCGAAATGTAACGACTGTGGAAAGTGGTTCCCAGCCGGAGAGCCATGACCCATGGCTGGTCACCCACCATAGAACTTATGGTTAAAGAGTTAATTTCGAATGAAGCTTGCCTCCAATTAACTTAAAGAGTTAATTTGGAATAATGCGCCATTGACCTGAATCCTGAAAGAATGTTATTATTTTTTTAATTCATCGGGAAAATCGAAAATTCTGATTCTTCATTCAATCTACTTCGGTAAATTCCATCAAGTTTTGATAAGGACCCAAAAGGACTTTGCTGTTTTAGAAGTTACATAGAAAATTGACAACCCTGTTTATAGAGAATAGGTGAAAAGATTTTAATGAAATATGTAAAAAGACTTCAGTGAATATTTGAAGAGATCTGTTTACTTCAACGCTAACAAAACTTAGACAAGACATTTTATTTAAGAATTGGAAGTTATGATGCTTTAGCAAACTTTCTCTCTCAATTGTGACTGGCATTTTTGGCAACTGTATTATCATTTTCGACAACTGTATTCCTAGGGGAAAAAATAATTGTTTTTTTCTTTAATATAAAGGCATTCTTCGTAACTCTCCAGGTATGTTCAACCTTGTTCATTTATTTCATTAATTTTTTTTTTTGGTGCTGTGTTTATTTTTTTCCAAACCACAAGTGTACGCCAGTGTTCAGACTGGCTCAAAAAGGTGACTACTAAAACTGCACGACATGACCTTTGGGATCTAATCACAATGTGGGACAATGGCCCGTTGTTGCAAAAGACATCTTGTAAACCGGCTTAGTGGTGACATCCTTGGACAAAAATGACACGATCAGCAACAGAGACCAAACCAACCGGCCAGCTAGGTGGAAGTGTCACAACCGGAATTGTCATGACCGTCTGCAAGAACGAGCATCACATTAGACAGATGGCCAGCCCCAGCACTGAGGTGTCACATAGCTTCTTGATGACCCCCTGCATGAATTTACTCAAGATACTACTAAACTAGCAACAAGGTCCCAGCCTTTTACTGTGTAAGCACAACTTCTACTCCTCAGCTTCTTTTCTCACACTTTGCACATGTGAAACTCCAATTTGTATTCTTGTTTTTCTGATAGCTACAATCTCCTTGACTCCCATCCTTCTTCTCGCTTTACACTTTCCTCTCACGTAGCTCTCTTTACATCAATCTTCCCGTCCTTCTCTAACCTATTCTCCAGTACCTATTGTGACCTGTTCTCCTCTCTCTTCACTCTCTTATTATGTAACCTCTGTGCACCAGTGGCAGTTCTGACTTGCTTGGGGTAAGAAGATTATAAAAAAATAAAAAATTAGCCAATGCCTGGGAAGGTATCAAATGGCAGTAATAATGAACTTCTTAAATAGAGCACATCAAAATTCCTCTTCCCAAAGAATATTTTTGAGTGAACTAAAAGACATCAAACAAACATTAGTCAACAATAACTTTCCCAACTATATCATTGATAAATAAATAAAATTATACTTACAAAAAATACATGACAGTAGCAGAAAAAATTATACACAAAAAAAGAAAAACAAATCAATATATTTTATTGAAACCAAATGCACATTAATTATAAAAAGGTTGAATTTGGTATAAAAACACACCATAAAAACACCATTAAACACCATATTTCTGCCATAACATGTAAAATTTATAATATAGAAAATAGAAAACTGCAAACTTTGTTGCTTTTAATCAAAATAACTCCATCAAATTTAAACTAGTGATGACTAATATAGTGTAGGAGTTTCAATGCTCTGTACAAGATTGTGTTACTTGTCATAAATCTATTATCTATACTGGCCATACTACCACTTCACTGAGTAGATGCCTTCCATGCCACCTATCTAGTAATAATAGTGCAATCAAAAAACATTTATTAACCCATAATTTACAATGACCCTTAAGAAAAATGTTGGTTAAAAATAAAAAAATATTATTTAAATAAATATACCAAAGGCACCTCACGATAAAAGAGACAAGATATATCAAACAATTTTCACCTACCATTAATATTACATTATTTAATAGAGTAAATGGAGTTTTGAAAGTTTAAACAAAAAATAGACAGACAATCCCTGATGACAACTTTCGCACATCATGTGATAGCTTTAAAGAACTATCCTTTTCAAAAACAGAAAAATTACATTACACCCAAACATGAGGACATAAAAATAACATCCTTGAAAATGGCCAGTGAAGTGATTGAAAGCACTTTGAAATTTTTTTTTTATAATCATATCATCCCAAGGCAGACAGTTTACTGTGACTGGTACACAGGGAGTTACATAGGAGGAAAGTTATGAGAAAGGGACAGGTTATAGGGGGTGTCAGGAAGTGGATAAGAGAAAGATGAGAATACTGATGAGAGTGGAGTGGACAAAGAAAAGAAGCATGAGAGAGAGGATGCAGGTTAGTGAGACAGGATATGACTATTGAATATACGTTTAAATTTTTGGAGATTGTATCTGTTGGGGAAGCAAGTCAATGGAAGGCAATTCCACAGGTGGGAAGTGCAAGAAAAGAAGCTGAGAGTAGAAGTTGTGTTTACATTTTATTGGTTTCACAGTAAAAGTGTAGGGGCCTAAATTATGGAATTTATTTCAGCAAAAAGGAAGCATATAAGAATATTGGAATAACGAAATCAAAAATTAATCAAATCTTCCTTGTCTGTCTTTTTTAAAGAAGCATCTTTAAATGAAAGATTGCAGCCCAAATATACATTAAAATATATATATCGGATAATGATGTATAAATTTTGTGGGAATTTTTATATGTTAACAACTTTTTGAAAGCAAAGATGTATGACAAATAGAAAAAAAATTTTTTTGGTGTATTTTATCTGTTAGCACATCATCGAACTGGGTTTGTTTAAACAAACACAGTCTGATTAAGTCAGTGAAGTGCCATACACGATACACGCTTGGGCAATCATGTCTCAAAAGAGACATGACTGACTGGGCAGAAGATTATCCTGCAGTAGGTTGCCATTACTTTCTGCAGTAGACTGGTTGCCAGCCAAGGCTATAGAACCCAATCTGTCCTGTTATTTAATCCATTACTGGAGAGAAGAGATGGATCAATACCTTTCCCAAGGGTATTTGTGCATAAGTGAATGCAACGAATTCAACTGAAATTCAAACTTGGCTCCCCAATTTATCGTTCCGAGCTGATATCCACTGCACCACACCACACATCTCTATCTGATTAAGTAATTTTGCTAGAAAAAATATATTCCAAAAGTATATTTTGCTTTTGTTTCGGGATTGACTATTTACCCATAACTTGGACTCTAACAGGTTTTACCACCCTGAGAATAAGAGCACTTAAGGGGAGGTGGTTCCATACTCCTCAAAAACTCCTCTTTCCCGATAAGAAGTCTTGCTGCCAGTTGTAGTCTATTGTCATACCCAGGACTAAATATATTAGAGAATGACTTCAAAAAGTGTAGTAGCTGTGGTGTAATAGATCTATCAAGTTTTATTTCTGATAAAAGAAAACCAAGCATACTGTTTTTCATTGCATCTGAATGTTTCTCTAAGGTAGACTAAGCCAGTATTTTTGTAATACTTGAATCAATTGTTTAATTACAACTGAAATTTTCTTGATCAATCTCTGTACTTTAAATTAATTCAGTTTGACATTGTATAATATTCTTAAAATAACTTCTACTGCTGAACAAGCAAAACAACAAAGAAGCAGATAACATGGATGACACAATTATACCCAATAAAAGATGCATATCATTAATGTCTAGACTCCTTTATCAATAGATTTTTTAACAATTCCTCAAGGTTTAGGCATCCTTTTTTCTTTTCTTTACTAAACCCATGTTTATGCAGAAATTACCAGTGTTATCAACACAATAGTTAAACTAGGCAAATTATGATGTTATCAATGAGAGTTGGCAATGAATGAAGAAAGTTCTTTTTTTCTTCATCTGTCTACTTGTTTGTTTTTGCTCCACCTATTTGTCATTGGAGACTTATTTGTGTACGTGCACACGTGAAGCTGTAGAGGATGAGGTAAGCTGATAAAAAAACATTACAATAGGTCAGAGACGGCTAGACAATATCTCCTGGGAGGGGGGAATATGTTTTAACTGCCTCACCAACATCCTGCAGCTGATTTGATGAATATTTATTTATTTATTTATTTATTGTTTTGTGATGGGTTCTGTCAGCTGACTGCTTGTAGAGTAGATAGATTAAACATACACACAGGACTGTTGTTTTCTAATTGTTTCATGCCTCACCACCCTTGACTGAAGATTATTTTTATTGCAAACTGCACCTGTCTTATTTAGGCAAAGGGTATGTACTACATATCAGTACACCTGACTCACCTAGACAAGCAGATAGATGAATGAAAACAGATGGATAAGCATTGTTCCTTATTTAAACTGTAATGACCTGTACTGTCTTTGGTAAGTGCATTTTTCAGAGGTCTCAGGGTTATTTCTTTTTTGATTTGAGAAGATTTTGGAAACTTTAACATCGTATTCAATCCTGACAAAAGCTACAGAAGCAGTCAAAATAAAATATATAATAAAAGAGGATATATTAAAACCTCAAATACCAAAGAGAGATTATATCTATATGAGTTAACCTGTGTCATAAAAAATAATGGCAAAAAATTTATATCGATATGCCTTCTAAAATGACGGCAACATATATATTGATGTACCTACTATTGAATATCTTACATAAAGACATTAGAAAAAAAAGCAAAAATAACAATTCAAACCCCCTGAGCATGACAAGAGGGATATATATATATATATATATATATAATGGTCTTTATTTTAATAGAGAGAATATATATATATTCTTCACTACATGATGACATAATCATTGCAAAAAAATAATATAATATGGTGTTGTTAAAGAGCAAACAGGTGACAGGAACTTTCATAACTCGTAGTAAAGAGAACTAAGCCAATGCTGCCTCGCTATTGTCTCTCTAATACATTAATCAAACACTGTCTCACTATTGTCTCTCTCTCACCATAAGCTTAACAAGAAATATATATATATATATATATATATATACAATACAAATGAATATACAAATATATCGGATTGCAATATATTTCATTTCATTTTTCAACCATTTTTCATTTTTGTTTTGCTTCAATGTTTGGTCAGATCATTGTTAAAATGTTTTAAGATCCTGCATTAATTTCATCCAGTTAACTGTATTTCTTACAGACATCACAGTGAGTGCCTCAGTAAGACTTTATATTATAACGGATAGAAAACTATAACAGTGGTGATATCAGTGAGAATCTATATATATATATATATATATATGGATGTTGGCATGAAAAACTAAAAAGTAATAGTTGTTTCCAGTGAAAGCAAAACTGTAGACTGAAAGAAAAATCAATGGATGTAAGTCAAATTTTGATTTCCTGGTATCGATATCAAATAAGATTTTTTCGTCGTAAACTGAATTTTGAAGGCTAAATAAGTCCTCTGAGTAAATGGTATCATGGCTGAGACTAAAAACTACAATTATACCTTCTTAGAGCCAAACCCAAAGCAAAAACTAAAATGAAAGGGTTAAAGAATATACAGACATACTGGCAGATAAACAAACACACAAACATCTTGCCTTTTATATATATATATTATTGATTTTCTGCACTATTGTAAGAACTGCAACCTTGAAACTTCTGAATATCATTTCTTATGTCTTTGTCTGTGAGTGTATCGAATTTTATTAAAATCGGACCACACCTTCTATAACCCGATTTTTTCGATTATCGATTTTCAATATTTATCGGGGGTACCTTGACACAAATTCTAGCTAAGAACACTCCCAGATGCTTATAGTACAACTGTGTAAATTTTCAAGAAAATCGGTTCAGCCGTTTCAGAGTCTATAGGTAACGGACACACACAGACAAAGTTCCATTTATAAATAAGTTTAGATTTAGATTAGATTTATATATATGTGTGTGTGAGTGTGTGTATATATATAAATACATATATACACAAATGAATACACAATGATCTTTATTATAGCAGAGAGAACAGACCTGGGATCTTCACATTGTGGCTGGGAACCAACATAGCCTGGGAATATTATGTGGCATTTCTTAGAACAAAATTCTATTATATTAATTTTGTTTTACACTAATATTCACCCAATGCAATTCTTAAGACCCACTCAAGTGGAGGGTTACTGTGTGCTTGTATGAGCATAAGAAAAAACAAGAGGGGAAAGTTCATGGGGTTATGCAAGAAAGATAAGGATTAACCCTAGTCTTGAAAAGGTAGTTTCAGGAAAACATCCTGCAAGGTGTCTATCCCACAAAGCAGCAATTCTTGTTTTTTAAATAATTTCACCCCAAGCAAGGCATTCCACTGCCACTACATAGGGGAAAGTGATGCAAAAGAGTGGTTAGATATAGGAAATATGATAAGGAGGGTGATAGATGGGTAAGGATACCAAGGATGAGGGTTGGGTAGATGGGAAGAGTGTTTGAAAGAATGGATGCGAGTTAGTGTGTTAGGAGGTGTCTATTGACCTTACATTTAAACTCCTGGAGATTGTAGCTGTCAGGGAAGCAAGTATGCATAAGGGAATTCCACAAGCGGGAAGTGTGAGAAAAGAAGCTGTTGGAGTAGAAATTGCAGTTACATTTTATCGATTTCACTGTAAAAGGGTGGGACCTAGTTGCTAATCTACTGCAAATTTGTACCTAGGGGGCACCAGTGATCTAAGTTCATTGAAGCAGAAGCCATGAAAGTATTTATAGAAGAGGCACAGGGAATCCGCATCACGCCAATGAGAGAGTGTCTGCAGGTGGTCTGCCAAGTTGGTATCGATCACATTACAGATTCTTCGTTGTATTTTGTCAAGAACCCCGAGAAGAATAGCAGGGGCACCCAACCAGATGTGGCAGCAATATTCAATACACGGGTAGATGGTAGATTTATATATGTGCAGGATATATTCAGATGGTAAAAACTTCCGGGTCCTGCACAGAGAACCGACTTTCATAGCAGCGGATTTAGCAATGGATTCGATATAGTCATTCCACTTGAGGTCTGCTGAGAGTGTGAGGCCAAGGAAGTGTAGTGTTTTACTCTTTGGGAGGCAAGCCTGTTCCATGTTAATGGGAGGCAGGTGTGATTGTCTATGATGGTTAATTGATCGCAGCTTCGTTTCAGAAGCATTAAAATTTACAAGCCATTTCTTACCCCAGTCCACTATGTTGCCCATACCAGATTTTGAAGGCTAAATAAGTCCTCTGAGTAAATGGTATCATGGCTGAGACTAAAAACTACAATTATACCTTCTTAGAGCCAAACCCAAAGCAAAAACTAAAATGAAAGGGTTAAAAAATATACAGACATACTGGCAGATAAACAAACACACAAACATCTTGCCTTTTATATATATATATATATATATATATATATATATATATATATATATTATTGATTTTCTGCACTATTGTAAGAACTGCAACCTTGAAACTTCTGAATATCATTTCTTATGTCTTTGTCTATGAGTGTATCAAATTTGATTAAAATCAGACCACTCCTTCTATAACCCGATTTTTTCAATTATCGATTTTTGATATTTGTCGGGGGTACCTCAACACAAAACCTCAGAGATGCTTAAAGTACAACTGTGTAAATTTTCAAGAAAATCAGTTCAGCCATTTTGGTGTCTATAGGTAACGGACACAGACACACACAGACAAAGTTCCATTTATAAATAAGTTTAAATCAGTATTTGTTTGTTGTTTTTCTTTTGTTTGTGTCTAAACCTTGAAGTTATAAAAATTTTGGGTCAAGAAAACTCTTAAATACACAAGAAAACAAACATATAAAATGAGAATGCACATTGTTTAAGACACGGAAATTATGGTAAAGCTATTCCAAAATGATCAATAATTTTAAGTTAATTGTCAAAAGGATAATAGCAATAAAAGTAGTGAATTCCTCAAATAGTCAGTCATGTACTAGTCGATTCTGTGCAAACAGCAACCACATGAAGCATATTAATAACTTTGCTTCATTCCTTTTTATCTTTATTTTTTGTTCACTAACTTTTGATTTCATATTTTCTTGTCTTGGTATTTTTGTATAAGCAAAAAATGTTGCAGAAGGATGTATCGTACTGGAAGATTTGGACGACAGGTGCAGCTTCTTACATCAAGAATTGCTTCTTATCATTGGCAGATAAAAGATTCCTGCCAATCTTCAGATTATTTGAGTTTCAAATTTCGATTGCATTCGGAAAGCAAGAAGATTAAAAATATCCACCATTTCCCGTCTGAAAAACTGAAGGGAAAAAAAATCAAAGAATTTTAGGAAGAACAGATGTTTTCACAATATCAGATGTGCTTTTGGGAAAAGACTCAGGTAAGAGATAATTGTATTTTAGAATACTACAGATTTTACAAGAGTTTATATAGAGTGATTATGGCAGGCTTCAAAAGACATGTTTAAGAAAAGAAAGATAATTCCTAATAATATCTGAATTTAAATAAAGTTTCTATGATTGTGATTGATTAGAAAGTGGGTCCCACAAAACATATTCATGAAAAATAAGTCATATACACATACAAGTGCCGTCAAAAATGGCGGCAAAATATTTATATCGATATGGTGTCTAAAATTACTCAAATATATAGATGTACCTACTATTGAGCATTTTATATTAAGACGCACAAAATAAAAAGAAAAATAATTCAAAACCCCTGAGCCTGATGGGAAGGATATAATATGAAATGGTCTTTATTATAATAGGGAGAATATTTGTATATTCTTCACTACTCAACGATATAATCATTGCAAAAAATAAAATAATAAGGTATAGTTAAAGATCAAACTTGTAGAAAGAGCTTTCATAACAGGTAGTATAGTTTAATAACTGATAGTAAAGAGAATGAACTGGGCCAGCACTGCCTTGCTATTGTCTCTAATAAACTGAGCCAATGCTGCTTCACTATTATTTCTCTCTCCATGGGTGTCACAGAAGGAATATATATATATATATATATATATATATATACACACACACACACACACACCCACAAATACACAACATTCTTTATTATAATAGAGAGGACAACTATGGCCATTATTATAATAGAGTGGATAACTACAGTCATATACAGTGAATTCACAACTTTCTGGTGTGTGTGTGGTTTGGTAGGATAAGTGGGTATTATTTAATTTTATTCAATTGATGTTATATTGTTTTTTTGTCCCTCAGTGAACTGCTTGAAGTTAATTCATATCATTTCATTCTTTTTTGTTAATTAGTTCTTTACTCTACAACTGAACTTGAAATCATAAAATAGCTAACTAGATACACTTAACAACCTCCAGAATGTTTTCTTGAATGAGAATTGTATGGTATAATTTTGAAACTTTAATCTTAGTAAACCTTTTTAATCTATTTTTTTTATTCTTCACTAGCAAGCATTTTAACCCTCTTAGGTTATGAGATAGGATTTCAGAATTATATCATGTCATATGTTATGATATAACATTTTAACATAATGTGATCTAACATAACATATGATATTATGATAAAATGTTATGTTGTAATGTTATATAATTATAGCATTTTAGAAATGCACATTTTTGAAAATTTTTTTAGATAGTCAAAGGTTATAAATTCTGAATCAACAATATTGTAGAATTCCAGAAGGTTGCAGATTTTCGGTCCCTTAAGTTGATCATTTGATGAGAGTTAGCACTGTTTACTGAAATGCTGTGTTACCCAACTTCATTTAATTCTTCTTGCTTAATTTGTTTTCATGGCTTCACTTATACTGGCTTACAGACACATCAAATTCAAAAACTGTTTCTCATACAGTCACTGAAGTTAATCAATGCTGAGCTTGGTCAGTACCTCTATTGATAACTGCTAAGGAATAACAGTTGTTCTAAGTTTGAATGTGTGAGTAGTGTAATCAATAATGTCTCAAAACTTTTAAACAATGAGCTGAGTTCCAATTGCCATTGAGGTCAATATATCCAGTTATGCACAAATATCCTTGAAAAAAGTATGAATCCACACCTCCTTCTCCCAAATATGCATTAAACAATTAGACTTATATCACCAAACCATTTTTATGTCAAAAAACTATTACAATCTAAAATATTTTCTCCATCTAAATAACCTACAAATGATTGAGAAGCTGTAGAAAATGAGTGAATGAATCAATCAATCTTTTCTTGCATTTCTCGTCTTTGGAATTTCCTTCCGTTTACTTGCTTCTCCGACAGCTACACTCTAGAAGAATTTAAATGTAAAGTCAATAGTCATCTCCTATCTCACTAACCTGCATCCTCTCTCCAATGCTCCTTTCTCCATCCACTCCACTCTCATCTGTATTCTCATCCTTCTCTTACCCACTTCCTAACATCCCCTATAACCTGTAACTCTTTCTCATAACTTTCCTCCTATGTAACCCCCTGCAAAACAGTGGCAGTAAAATGCCTTGCTTGGGAGGATATGATTATAAAAAAAAATCAGTTCCTTCTGTTCATCTCACTGAAAGACTAAAAAAAACTAAATGATTTTTTACTTCTTGACTGAGTGACGGAACTCACAAACATATAACTAAGTACATACTCAACATAGGCTCAACATCTTTCAAAGTATTTTCTTGGGTGAAAATTGGATGGTAGGATTTTTAAAATTTTAATTGACAAAAACTTTATAAAACTTGTAGAGTTAGAAAAGATTGTTGGTTTCCTGTCCCTTCAGTTGATCATGTGATGGGTGCTACCCACCTGCAGATACATTTCAGATGTTCTCACAATGTACACCTGTGATACTTGTGGGCATATTACGGGCGACTCCAGTCTTAAAGTGTTCAAATTAGCCACTTAATCATAATCAAATAATTTGAGCAATATTTTTCTTTTTTTTAATAAGCTGAACAATAATAAACTGCTGATTTATATTTTCATTTTCATATTCATCAGGATTAGATTGAGCATGTTAAATAGGTTTTTCACCTGTTTCTCTTGCCTTCATCATGTCCTGCGTGTTCTAAGTTATCTAGGCTCTTTTTCCTCATTACGTGTTCCATAGAGATTGTTACAAAACAAAAACAACCAAACCTGATGTGTCTCTGAAATTTTTATTTTTTCTCTTTGATAATAAATAGTTTCACATGAAAAAAGAGCCTGGTAGACTTGAGCATTTATCTGTGAAGCAGGTGAAATCGTAGTTCTGAGTTCAATCCCATGAAACAGCGCAAGGAATAACTAAAAAATCCCTCGACATGAGCAGTTTAATGAGAACAATCTACCTCTGTAGATTTAATAAAGGGTTCAGTTTTAAATTCCTTTTAGGTTACCTGGATTGACATAGAACTGATGAAGACCAGAAAACATAGTGACTGAAATATTGTAATAACAAAAAAAATGATGAGAACAATAGTCTGCAAGTAAACAAACACCTGCGAAATTCAGAAAAAAAGTTTTATTGTAATTCCTATTTTTCTTAAGACTTTCTTTTTGCTCACCTATAAGCTTGGAAAATCCTTACTCACACTGTAATAAAGTAATGATATTAATAATGATAACATATTTAACCCTGTATTGTAGGGACCTACCTACAGATGGACTCATCCACACCTTTTTAATTGGCTACTAACTCTGAGTGAGAAGTCACTGAGGAGTAGCCACTGAGTGAGTAAATGAGTGAGTCAGGATGCCTACGAGAGAAAGTACTCTCCAATTCATGTTTACCTTTGTCCTACGTTTCCCAAGAATATATTATTCAACCTTATATCTGAGTCCGTGTTATCTTTCTATGGTCTTTCAATCATAACACCCTGTTATATCAATGTATTAGTTTTTTATGGGGGAAAATTGGTAGTATTTTGACTGTAATCTTACTGGTAGAACATCCAGCAAGTTTTTCAGTCTTAAATCTTTATGATTTATTTACAAAACTAGAATAGGAACAGAAAAAGATGACAGCATGTTTTCGTAAACCAGAATTAAACACCGTAAAATGCAATCAAATGAATCAGAAACAGGATTTATTTGCAGTACAAAGAAAAATAATTATCAATTTTTCTGGATATTATTGATAAAAAGTAGAGCAGGCAGCAATTATAATGACCCTTTTTTATTTTGATGTTGGTTTTTATTCTTTAATTTCTTCTTTCACCAAGATTAACAATCTCAATTTTATTAATCAAATTTATTTAAATTATTTTTTGATATCATCGGAATTCTTTTTAATGATTAAATTTCTAGCCATAACTCACCTAAACCACTTTCTACAGGAATAAAATAAAAATGAAATGAAAAGAAAAACAGAAAGATAAAAGAATAAATAAAATTAAAAAAATCTTAATGCAAAATCGTTGTTTGAAATTATTAAGAGAAAAAAGATTATAAAATCTCATTGATTAATTTTGTATAATATTTTTTTGCATTTAGCAAAAAAAAAAAAAAAAAATAATGGTACTGTCATTTCCAGCTGGTTTGTTTTCTAAGATGATATATAAGCTCATTGGGTGGGTCATTAATATTCAATAGTTTGTATATTTTGTTGTTTTAGTTGTCACTTACTATGATTATTTTATAATCTCTATGAGTAGCTGAAGTAATTATCAGAATTATTGAAAGTGACTTACATAAGTGAAGACTTATCTTTTTTTAATCCCTTTTACCCAAAACCAAGGCAGGAATGACACTGGTGTGAAGGCGTCTTCTTATTCTTTGTGTGCTGTGCCCCTTCAGGAGGTAGTTGATCATGGACTTCCACTTGGCTCTGTCTCTTGATGGTCTCAACATTCTTCCTCTTGGTATCTCTCCCAAACCCCACTCTGCCATTCATTTGCTCAGGTCTATTAAGTAGACTTTCCCCTGTCTCTCTTTCAATCTGTTCTGTTCAGTGAGTATTAAATTCTTTAGGCCCTCCTTCCTCATAATATGTTCCAGAAACCTCATCTGTCTCTTCCTTATATTAAGTATGAGCTTTCTTCTCATTTCCATCCTCTCCAACACCTTGTCATTAGTCACATGCTCAATTCAGGGTATCATCAGCATCCTTCTGTCAAACCACATTTCTGCTGCCTCAAGCTTCTTCTTCATTCTTGAGGAAATCATCCAACATTCACTGCCATACAGAAGGACAGATCTCACATAGCAATCCAGCACTCTCTTCTTTGTTTCCAATGAGATGTTCCTGTCTTTCAGTACTCTGGTTAGCTTTTGAAATGCATCCTTGGCCATGCCAATGTGTCTTTGGATCTCAACATTGCACTTTCCATCTACTGTCAACATGCTTCCCAGGTATTTAGATTTCTTTACTTGTTTTATTTTGGTTTCTTCCACCTGTAGTTGGCATTTTAAAGTCTTTTTTTTTTGCTGATGAGCATACATTCTGTTTTCTTGAAGTTTACGCTTAGTCCTTTCTTCGTGCTTTCTGTTGCTACCTTTTGTAAGACATCCTGCATTCTCCTTTCCATGTCTGCTCTCACCACTATGTCATCTGCATATCTTACAGTGTTGAGATTGTGGCAGTCAACGACGAATCCTGGCAGAGGTTTCATTTCTCTCAGAATTGTTTTGCTGTATAAGTTGTATAGATCCGGTAAAAAACACATCATTGTTGTACGCCACTTTCTATTTTTGTATACCTGCTGAATTAACTTTCTATCTATACACAAACAGTTTGCTGCCAATAGATATTCTTGATTATCCTAACGTCTTTTCCAAAAATATCAAGGTTGTCGAGCATATCTATCAAGACTTTGTGTCATACTTTGCAAAATGCTTTTGCATAGTCTATAGATATAGTTCCTTCTGCATTTCTATTGCTCTTTCAGATAGCATTCTTAGCATGAATATCGCATTCCTTGTTCTGGTATCTTTAACAAAGCCACACAGTTCTTGTCCTATCTCGGGACAAATTCTACTGAGAGCTTTGTTTATCAGAATCTGGATGATGAGTTTTGTCATGTGGCTCATTAATCTGATTGTTTGGTGCAGTTCACATTCCTTTGCACTTGGCTTCTAAAGTAGTGCT
The DNA here is from genome assembly GCA_037127315.1 of Ascarosepion bandense. Classification (NCBI taxonomy): domain Eukaryota; kingdom Metazoa; phylum Mollusca; class Cephalopoda; order Sepiida; family Sepiidae; genus Ascarosepion; species Ascarosepion bandense. Next base: position 891,905 of record JBBBDQ010001777.1, read on the forward strand.
ATGAAAATTGATCTACTTAGGTCCTCTGGTATATTGCTGCTGTTGTAGATTTCATTAATTATTTCTGTGAGCCCGTCTATGCCAAAGTCTTCTAAGGGCAGCAACATCTCTATTACAATTCTATTGGGTCCTGCTGCTTTATGTTCAATTTGGCTATTGCCACTTCCACTTGTAATATTTTTTGTTTGATCCATATTTTTTGTGGGTTGCTCTCTCTTGTCAGGGAAGAGATCAGCAATATATTCATTCCATCTGAAGTATTTCATTCTTTTTTTTAGGTAAGAGTGTACCATCCTTTGCTTTTATACATCCTGTTTCTGATCAGGTCTTTTGTCCTGTTAATTCCTTAATTTTTTTATGCATATCACCATATCTCTACTATGGCACATTTGTAGTTGAGCCATCTTTCTTTAGCCTGTCTGGTCAAGAATCTCTTCAGTGATCCACTCTTTTTTATTCTGATGAGCTTTTTTCTTTTGAGATGATGTAATTCACCAATGTCACTAGAGCCACTCTTAGTGCATCCAATTTTGAGCTTTTGTTTCCAATTTGCCCTTTGTATTTCATTTTCACTCTGTCCATATATATTTCCTGCAGGTTCAGGTCATTCATGAGTCTATTGTACTTTAGTTTAAAGGCTGTGTTAGGTTTCTTTAATCTCCTTAGTTTACATAAAACTGGTATGTGGACACTTCTGCAGGCAGCATCTGGGTAGGCTTTGCAGTGAAGGACTGTGTTTCATAATCTCTTGTAGATACTAACAAAATCAAGTTGGTTCTTAATTTATTCTCCTGGCCTCTTCCATGCCCATAGTCTTCTTGGATGCTGTTTGAACTAAGTGTTATTTACTATCTGGTCATTCAATGTACACCATTGGACCCATTTCCCAACACGGTTATTGCAGTGTCAGTAGTTACAGTGAGAAGAAAGTACAAGGGTTTTCAAAGAAAGGATTAAAGATGAATGGAAATTTTTTTTTGTTTGTTCATTTCCCCCAAGCAAGGCAATCCACTGCCACTATTGCACAGGGGGTTACATAGGGAAAAGTGCTGAGAAAGTGTGGTTAGTTATAGGAAATGTCGGAAGGAGAGTGGTACACGGATGAGGATACCGAGGATAGGGGTTGGGTAGATGGGAAGAGTGTTTGAGAGAATGGATGCGAGTTAGTGTGTTAGGAGGTGTATATTGACCTTACATTTAAACTCCTGGAGATTGTAGCTGTCGAGAAAGCAAGTATGTGGAAGGGAATTCCACAGGCGGGAAGTGCGAGAAAAGAAGCTGTTAGAGTAGAAATTGCAGTTACATTTTATTGGTTTCACTGTAAAAGGGTGGAACCTAGTTGCTAATCTAGTATCACGTGCAAATTTGTACCTAGGGGGCACCAGTGAACTAAGTACATCGGAGCAGAAGCCGTGAAAGTATTTATAGAAGAGGCACGGGGAATCCACGTCACACTCGCAGCAAGATTTGCTTTATCGCCTTCACAAGATTTTTGATCAAGGAGAGAGTAAACTGTGGTGTCATTGGCGTACATGCCTACTGGGGATCTTATAGCATTGGGGATATTGTGAATGTATATCAGAAAGAGTGTAGGACCTAAGACAGTTCTACGTTTTCGTGTGGTAGTTTTGGGAAGCATGTCTGTTTAATACTACCTTCAATGTGTGATTAGAGAGGAATGACTGGATTAAGTCAAACAAATGTCCATTTATACCATAGCTTCTCAGTTTGCATAGAAGGCCAGCCTGCCAAACTCTGTCGAACGCTTCGGAAATATCCAAGGCAATGTTTTGAGCTTTGCCATTCTTGTCAAGAGCCTGGTATATATATATATATATATATATATATATATATATATATGTATATATATATATATACTCAGTGATGGTTGTTAGCATATCAGCAGTAGACCTGGTGAAGCGGAAACCATACTGCTTGTTTGAGAGGAGCCCATGGGCTGTGAAATGCAGGACCACCTCCGCGTTGATAATGGCTTCAAACACTTTGCCAAAGATTGGAAGAAGGCTGATAGGGTGGTAATTAGTGGGGTCCAAGGGTTCTCCAGTATTCTTAAATATAGGAACTACAGAGGAAGACATCCAACAGGTAGGAAAGCAGGAAGAAGATAGACAGGTGTTGTAGAGTTTAGAGAGGACAAAGGAGAGTTCCGGGGCACATTTCTTCAAGACTATGATTGGGATTCCATCATCTCCGCTCGCTTTGTGGGAGTCAAGTTTAGAGATTATGTTAGAGACCAGCAAAGGGGTAATGTGGACATCATTCAGTTGAGCCTCAGTTCTAGGTGGGAAGTCAGGTGTAGGTACTCCAGACAAATCCAGTCTTGAATTGGTGGAGAATCTGCAAGCAAAGCATTCAGCCTTTTCCACTGAAGAGGTGAGAACCTCAAATTCATTGATTGGGGGGTGTATTGAGGTTTTACTCTTGTTAAGCATGCTTTTACAGAGTCGCCAGCAGTCTTTGGCACCAAACTTACAGTATGCTATACGTTGCTTCATTCTGACAGCAAACAACATTTTAGCTTTGTTGAGTATCTTTTTACACTTATTACGAGCTGAGGCGAAATGGCGCCTGTTATGGCCTGACGCATGGCTTTGATAGAACTGGAAAAAATGATTCCGGTAGTCAATGGCGGATGAGCAAGTAGGCGAGAACCAGAGAAATGAATGGGATTTAAGATGAAATTTCCTGGTTGGGATGAAAACATTGATGCCGGCCTTAACCCAAGAGGAGACCTCGTATATACAGTTATCGATGGGAAGACTAAAAACATTGTTCCAAGGGACGTCACACAGGAAGTCACGGAACAAATCCCAGTCTGCTCTTTGGTAGCAGTAGCATATTCTGCTGGTCTGGGTTTCTTTGGTAGAGTGGGAGTGGAATGAGATGTTTACAGAAACTACAGCATGGTCAGAGTTTCTGAGAGGGCAGAGTTGCTTGGTGTTACAAGAGTCTGGGATAGAAGTAAAGTAGAGGTCTAGTAGTGAGTCCCTTTCATTAGGGTTATTGGGGAAAAGTGTGGGGAAATTCATCACTTGCGTAAGAGACTAGGTGATTGAAAAATTCATGGTGTGGACACCAGCAAGGTTGGTGACAGAGTTTTCCAGCCACTTGGTGTGGTAGGTGTTAAAGTCACCAAACACAAATATCTGGGCAGATGGATGAGAAGAAATGGCCTTGTTGATATTGTTAGAGATGCTATCAAGTTCCGAACAGTCAGAGGAGGAGGGGGAGCAGTAGAAAAATAAGAGATAGCTAACCGAGCTTAGAAGTGACAGATGGAAGCACAAGAAAGAATGATCCAGTGATTCAAGAAATGTAACCCTAGCTAGAGGGAGGTGTTCACTGACATAAACACCAAGACTATGCATATGGACATTGGAGTCCTTCCTGAAGAGGGGAAGGTAACCAGGAATGTAAAACTCAGAAGAGGGGATAGAAGTGTCAAGGTTAGTTTCACATAGAGCTAAGATAGGTGAGTTAGTTTGAAGGAATGATTCTACGCTGTAAAAGTTAGTGCAGATACCTCATAAGTTTGCGAAGGAGATGCAGACAGGTTTGGGCATGTTGCATTTAAACTTCTGGAGATTGCAGCTATCAGTGAAGCAAGAAATTGGAAGTGTGTTCCACAAATGGGAAGTGTGAGGAAAGAAACTGTAGAAGAGGTGGCTACATTTAACTATTTCAATGGTAAAAGAGTGGGGCCTTGATGCCAATCAAGTTGCCCAGGTGTAGTCATGGTACCAGGGAAGAATGCTTATCAGAAAAGTTTCTACGAAAATACTTGGAGAAAAGACAGAGGGATGCTAAGTCAGGATCGATTATATTGCAGATCCTCCTTTGGATTTTGTCAATCTACAATAATATGGGATCCTAACTTTTTGGATTTATACAGTTAGTTTACTGAATTACAGCATCATTTGTGATTACAGAGATGTAGTTCTACCAACAACTCTTGAGAATGCCATAGACAAAGTGTTTGAACAATGAGGAAGTTTTTAGGAAAACAGAAACTACAAAGAAACTGATATCTACAATAAAAAAGAAACAGCTGAAATTTCCAAAGCACACAATGAGGAAAGAGGGCTTAGAGAATTTAACATTTGCAGGATATATTGAAAGAAAGAGCAATGAGTAACCAACTTAATTTTTCATAAATGGGAAACAACAAAAAGAGCAAAGATAATGAGAGAAAAAATTGCTTAGAGTAATAAAAGACAAGAACTGTGAGTTCAAACCCTGGGCTGGGAAGTGTACATGTGTACTCATTGGAAACAGAGTGAGCAATGCCTGATCAGTATTCAAAATTAGAACTAAATGAGATTTCTCTAGAGAAGGGAAGTAGAACGAGAACAGTCTCTCCTCATACATTAAAGGAAGAAGGGCACAATGGCCAAAAGGTTGTGATGAGATAAAAACAATTGTCTGAAATCATGATCAAAAGTCCCATAACCCATTAATTTCATCGTGGCACCACACATATACTGCAGCTGCAGTAGAAGTGGTAAATCTTAGGCAAGATTGACTGACAGAGCCCAACCCACTCCAGGCTGGTTTGAATGCAAAATTTATTCTCCATCTTCTAGATCGGTTACTACCCAAGACTACAGAACTCAATCGGTCCTAGAATTTACCCATAGCAGTGAAGAGAATAGTTGGATACATACCTTTCTTAAGGGTAAGTGAATGTCATGAACTTGACTGGAATTCAAACTTGGCTCTTTGATTCTTCAATCTAAACCACTAAACATTACACCACTGTGCCTCCAAATACAAATAATAAAGGGTTAACTTCAGAATTTCCTGTAGTTTACCCACATTAGCATATAACTGATGAAGGCCAGGGAGCACAACTGCCGAAATATAGTAATAACAACAAAGACAAGGACAAGAGTTCAGATGTCAATAACTATAACTCATTATACTAGAAGTTCAGAGGGAAAAACAGGAAATTGTGGAAAGTAGTAATAATCTATATCTTGAAAAGGTGGCACATAAATAAAGTGAAAATCATTTATCATAAGGTTTTTCAGTGGCTTTTGTTGAGGCAGAGCATATTTCTTTCATCTGATTTCAATTATTAGAAAACGTTAAAGATCTGTTTATAAACCTACCATGAAAACAGTAATATTACCACAAATAAAGCATACGTCACATGATTAGCATGGGGTGTAGCTGACATAACATATCAGCACAGGAAGTAGAATAAGTAAGGTGAGTTCAAATTCTGGGATCTGTCTCTTCTATAGATTAAACAGCAGGGTATGCTGAACTTTCTAGCCTTGAGTTTCAACCAGTCTAACAGAAAATAGAAAAGAAAATTATTTCAAACTTGAGAGAAAGTAAGAAGAAAAAACTTCACTCTCTTTCTTTTGGAAATTCATAGTGGAAGCTGTGGAGAGTCATTACACCTACATCCTGAAGGGATATAGCATTTGAGACAAAAATAATTTTTTAGCTAAAACATCATCAACTTTATCAAAGGATACCGAAACAATTCATTATGATATTACATTATTTGATTATTCAATGATTCTAAATGGATTTGAGCAAATGAAATCTGAAAGTCTTAATGAGAACCATACTTCTAAAAAAGCCTTGTGAACTGGCAGATAAATAGCCAAAAAAACTTAAAACATTTCAACAGCAGCAACAACTAAAATTGGTATCTTATATAACTCAATGATATAATGAAGATGTTGATTTCAACACGACTTCAAACAAAAGTTTGGGAAGGAAATCACATCAATATTAAAAAGAGAGATAACAGTGGAGTCAAGAATTTTATTTTCTTGAAAGATTTTATAAATTTTGCATGACAGTTGAGCTTGGTGCATTGTTAATTGATGCTAAATATTTGCCTATAAGGAAAAAGCCAACATTACCATTACTGCATGACACTGCCAGGTTTAACCAGATACATTTCCCTCCCTTTGTTGCAAGCAAGTTTAACCAGGTATACCTGAAATGAGTTGGCACTAAAAGCCTCAACATTCCACCTGGTAAATACAGAGTTATAAATCTTTATATTTTTCCATATTATGTTCATTAACTCAATGAGTATCTATAAATAAACATATAATAGCACTTTAGGTTTCAGAGAGGATGGAAATGAAAAGTAACTGATACTTAACATCAAGAAGAGACAGCTGAACTTTCTGGGGCATGTAATGAGGAAAAAGGATTTGGAGAATCCGATACTCACAGAGTAGACAGAGGGACAAGAGAAAGCAATGCATGACATACTTAATGGGTTTGAGCAAATGAATATCAGTGCAGGGTTTGGGAGGAGTAACAAGAAAAGTGTGTTATGAGCTAAAAATGATGGGGAGATGTAGAAATCCATGATTACCTACGCCCTGAAGAGACTTGGCACTTAGAGGGAGAAGAATGACTGTTGATTTATTGTCTATTATTATGCTAGTGTTAGGTTTATTATGTTATGATAGGACAATTATACTGATTAGAATATTTAGTTTTCTATTTTTATGTCTATAAAGATGGTGGTAATACTGCATCAATGAGTATGTATACTACCAGCCATAACTATTAGCTCCCCACCCAGTTTTTTTAAAAGAAATGTATTTCATACTATTTTTAGTATTTATTGCCAAATGAAAATTGAATGGTTCTTTTGTTATCATTACTTTACAAAATTTTACAAGACAAGGAAGCAAAGATGAACTTGTCAGAATCACTCTAAATTTTCTTCATTCTTTCACTGACAAAACTGCAATATGGGTAATTATTAAATATTTATAAATTCATTTGATGCACATGTTATTGTACAATATTATCAAAAGAACCATTCTATTTTCCTTTACAATTATTCACTTGGCAATAAATACTAAAAAATAGTAAGAAATACTTCATTTTTTTAAACACTGGGGTGGCCAAATAATTATGGCCGGTAGTGTAATTCCTTCAACTCATCAGGGAAGATGTAAGGAAATTATTTTGAATCTTGATATAATACATTGTAATTGCATTTTCTTCCTTTACTGTTCCCCCTCCTCTCCCAACTGCTCCCTTCTAGACAGCATTTATGACAATATAAATAAGCCTACTTCCTCCCACTCATTCGCTCACATATTTGTATTCGAAGATCTTAACACCTATCATGATGAGTGGTTTAAAGACTGTTACTGATTCAGCAGGCATCCACACTATGAACTTTGCAATTTCCCAATCCCTTATGCAAGTAGTGGACTTCCCCGCACGCTTTCTCAGAATTCCCTCTGGACACGCCTCTCTACTAGATCTATGCACCTCTGCACCTGATTCCTGCCAAGCTCGCAGCTTTGTCCTCTCGGCAACTCTGAACATGCTGTTGTCTCTTTTAATATTTCTCATCACTCTCACCCCCACCCAGGAGCCTCCTTCCTATAGGATCTCCTACTGCTACCAGAGAGCAGTATTTTGCTATGAGATATCCCTTGGGGAAAGCATTCGATCTCCCAGTTGATGACTGTGCCTCTGAGATTTCTTTCTGGGTGAAAGTTGGGCTTGATACCTTCATACCTACCAGGAAGTTTTGTCTCAAAACTCATTCCCCCCCTTGGTTCTCTCCTGCCTGTTCGGCCGCCATTGCTCACAGGAACCAATACTTCCGACTATTTTGGAAATATCTCAACAGTAGTATCTCAAGTAATATCAAAACTTGACCTCCATAAGACGAGTGGTGTTGATGGAATCCTGGTGATTGTCCTTCAGAAATGTGCCCTCGAACTCTCCTCTGTCTTCTCTAAACTCTATAATTACTGCCTTTCTGCTTCCTATTTTCCTGCATGCTGGAAATCTTCTTCTGTTGTTCCTGTATTTAAGAACTCTGCTGAACCCTCAGACACATCCAACTATCTCTCTATCAGCCTTCTACCAATTTTCAAGAAAGGGTTCAAGGCCATTATTAATGCTGAAATAGTTTACCATCTTACTACCCATAAACTATTCTCTGACAGGCAGTATGGCTTCCACTTCGCCAGGTCCACAGTCAACATGCTAACAACCATCACAGAGTACATGTTCCAGGCCCTTGTGGAGTCTAGCAAGGCTCATGCTGTTGCTCTGGACATCTCCAAGGCTTCTGACATGGTTTGGCATACTGACCTCCTATGCAAGCTACAGGGTTACGGTATTACTGGACGCTTGCTTGGTCTGATCAAATCTTTTTTAAATAACCGCTTGATGAAGGTCGTCCTGAATCGGCATGCCTTCACATCCTACTGTACAAACGTTGGTGTACCTCAGGGCTCGACGCTCTTCCTTATTTTCACAAATGATCTCCCAGACGAGATCAAATGCCAAGTAGGCATCTATGCAGATGGTATCACAATTTACTCTCGCACCAGTAAGAAATATGGCGTGGCAGACAACCATAACCTTGCTGTTGATCTTGAGATGGATCTACATTCTGTGGTGGATTGGGGTAAGAGGTGGCTTGTTAATTTCAATTCATCTAAGACCGAGCTGCTGTTTGTCAATCATCACAGGCAACCTCTGTGGCCCATAAGCATGGACCAAGTGAGTCTCCCTGAGAGCAATACACTGTGCCTCCTTGGCCTTATCCTCTCTTCTGATATCAAGTGAAACCATTACATTGAGTCAATAGCTAAATCCACTGCTAGGAAGATTGGGTCACTGTGTCAGGCCAGGATGTTTTTTCCGCCTGAATCCATCCTGCATATATACAAATCAACCATTTGTCCATGCATACAGTACTGCTGTCATATATGGTTGGGCACCCCTGCTGTTCATCTCAGTGTTCTTGACAGCTCCAAATGAGAATCAGTAATGTGATAGGTACTGACTTGGCAGCTTGACTCCAGCCACTTCCCCATGAATGGATGTGACTTCCCTCTGTCTGTTCTACAAATACTTCCATGGCTTCTGCTCCAACGAACTAAGCCACTTGTGCCCCTGCAACAGGTGTTTACTCATGCAACCAGACTGGCAGCTAGGTCCCATCCATTCACAATTAGATCAACCAAATGCAGATGACAATTCTACACCTGCAGCTTCTTTTTTTGCACTTCCCACTTGTGGAACTCGCTTTCATATTCTTGCTTTCCTGAGAGCTATAACCTCCAGGAATTTAAATGCAATTTCAATCCTCATCTCTTAACTACTTGACCCTAGTTCTTTCTACACCACCCTGTATATCTTTTCCATTCTCTCCACCTTTGAAACTGTCATCACACCTGTATTCCCATCCTTCTCTTGCTCCTTTCTGACTGGTTTGTCTTTCTCTCACTTTCCTCCTATCTAATCTATTTACTCTTATGTAGCCCCCTAATCTTTTTACACTTATGTAGCTTCCTGTAAATCAGTGGCATTACCACCTTGCTCAGGGTAATATGATTAAATATATATATATATATATATATATATATAAAAAGACAAAAGGGAAAACTGTTCTTAGCCAATGTGTTTTTCCTCTCCGGACTTTATCAAGACAAGAAAATGTATCACGTCATATAATAGATTTTCTCCTTGTTTTTTTTTATTTTGTTCCTGTACAGCCTGTTTGAATATGTTATATGTATATATACATATCATTATATTGAATATTAATATATTTATTAATAACAATTCTTATATTTCTTTTATCTTATTCAATTATTATATGTGATTATATTATAGCAATTATTACATTTATTTTATCTATTATTATTAGATCTGCTTTTACTGTAACTTATATTAATTCTTATAATTATTGCATGTCATATTAGCTTATCTCATATCTATTATATATTATACTTATTATATATACTTTTATAATTATTTCATGTTTTTTAAATCATTTCTTTCCCAAGCAAGATATTAAAGTCATTAAGATGTAAGGGGTTACTGAGTGTGAGCGAATAGGAGAAAATAAAATCATTATCAAGGAGAGAAAACAATAAAAGAACAAACATCAAGAAAATAAAAGATAGTGTTTGACATTGTATTTAAATTTTTGAAGAACAAATTTGACTGGAAAGCAAGAAGAGAGTTTGACAAGTGAGAAGTGTGAGAGAAGAAACTGTTAGCATAGAACATACGGTTCCATCTAGCCATTTCAACTGTAAAATAACAATGATGCTCTACTTCTATATCCTCATGACACTGATTTACCTGATCTTGTAGATCAGCTAAACAAAGTCAAACTCATAAACTCACATATGAAATGGAAGAACATTATTCCTTACTCTTACTAGATACCAAGAAACACCGTGTAAGCAACATTTTAAAATTTGATATTGATTAGAAATCAACCCACAAAAACGATATAATAAATTTTTATTCTCATGAGAACAGAATAAAATCCAATATCATCATCGAATTTTACTTAAGAACACTAAGAACATGCAATCCAGATTATTTACATAAAGTGTAGAAATATACTGGAAAATTTTCAAACTTCTCCAGTGCCACAATGATTTTACATCAAATGCAAAACAAAATGCCCATAAAATCATATAAAACAAAGAAAAAGCTGCTCCTGAAAAACCTAATGGACCAAAAAACTATATTTTTCTACCAACTAACTATCACATCTACAATCACATTCAAACTCAACATAAAATTTGTTACTACTTCATCCAAAATAATAAAAAACTTAGTCAATACTAAACAAAACACTAAGCTAAAACATGAAAGAGTTTTTTTATACAATATCAGTCAGTTAAGTGCCATATGTGATACACGCTTGGGCAATCACGTCTCGAAAGAGACATGACTGACTGGGCAGAAGATTATCCCGCAGTAGGTTGCCATTGTTTTCTGCGGTAGACTGGTTGCCAGCCAAGGCTATAGAACTCAATCTGTCCTGTTTTTTAACCCATAACTGGAGAGAACTGACAGATTAATGCCTTTCCCAACAGTATTTGTGTGTAAGCGAATGCAAGGATTCAACTGGCATTTGAACTCGGCTCCCCAATTTGTTGTTCTGAGTCGATATCCACTGCACCACAATGCACATCCTTATACAATACACAATATCTAAATTGTATAATTTAGATGACAGATTATACATCATACCCTGTATGTGTATATATACTCCCGATCAAAAATTTAAGACCACTTAAAAATCTTTAAAAAGAAATTTTTTTTACGGATAGATTTTAAACTCCTCCCACTTAAGGTTACCAATTCTACAATCTAAAAGGTTATGGAAACAAAAAGCTACATTCCAAACATTTTATTTAGAAATACACATTTTTATAAAATGAGGCGATTTACACACGATCAAAATTCTAAGACCAGGGGTAAAAATTGTTACATCTATGGTAATTCCAATGTTTTTAGTTTAGTTAGAGATTAGCAATCACTGCGTAAAGGTGTTACCATGCCTAAAGCAAGCAAACTTACCTAAGTTGAGCGTTCTCGAATTCCATAAGCAAGGTTTGTCACAGCGGGTGATCGCAGCTAAGGTAAATTGCAGTAAAACTGTGATTTGCAACTTTCTAAAGAACAGTGAGAATTATGGAAAAGCAAAATCCTCTGATAGGCCCCCAAAAATTTCTCCTGCATTGAGTAGGAGAATAAGACGGGTTGTTATGAAAGATGGGGGACTTTCTTCTAGTCAAATTAAGGCAGTCACAGATGCTGATTGCAGTCCCGTAACCATCAGATGATACTTATGACAAAAAAGCATGGTAAATAAAAAGTGTAAACAAATTCCTTGGCTGCTTCCATATCACAAAGTGGATGCTTAAAGTTTGGTCGTGAATACCAAACATGGAACGTTGAGAAGTGGAAGAAATTCCTGTTTCTGATGAGAAAAATTCAATCTAGATGGGCCTGATAGCTTCCAATGATATTGGCATAACAAAAACATGCCTCCTGAAATTTTCTCTACACGTCATAGTGGTGGAGGGTCCCTAATGGTATGGGGTGCCTTTTCTTACAGAGGGACGATGGAGCTCCAGGTCGTGCAGGGTTGTCAGACAGCGGCTGGTTATGTTAGCATGCTACAGAAAGCATCTTTGATGATGGAGAGACATAGTTTGTGTGGGGATGGATGGTTATTCCAGCAGGATAATGCTGCAATCCATGCTGCAAGATGGACCTTGACCTTTCTACAAGAAAATGGGGTCCATCTCTTGGGACATCCTGCATGCTCACTGAACTTGAACCCAATTGAAAATGTTTGAGGACAGATGACAAGAGATGTTTATTGAAATGGCAAACAATATTCAACAAAAAATGAACTTCGTGAAGCCATCTTCAGAAGCTGGAGCAACATCCCCCGCACCTTAATGGAAACGCTTATTTCTAGCATGCCCGACAGAATTTTTGAAGTCATCAAAAGCAGTGGAGGTAGACTTCATTATTAAATTTGGTTGTTGAATGTTTTCATACACTTTTTGTACAATTTCGTACAATTTTTGTCTCTGGTCTTATAATTTTGATCATGTGTAAATCGCCTCATTTTATAAAAATGTAAATTTCTAAATAAAATATTTGGAATGTAGCTTTTTGTTTCCATAACCTTTTAGATTGTAGTATTAGTAACCTTAAGTGGGAGGAGTTTAAAATCTATCTGTAAAAAAAAAATTTCTTTTTAAAGATTTTTAAGTGGTCTTAAATTTTTGATCGGGAGTGTATATATATGGGATCCTATCTGGGTCCTGCCTATTTGTGGAATTTTGTGAGTCTTCTATCTTCACACTGAAAATAAGCCATCCATGTATTATCGGTATGTGAACGATACTTTTTCTCTGTTTGATAATGAGGAACAGACCGACTCATTTCTTGCTATGTTGAATCAGTTGCATTCATCCTTAAAATTTACAGTTGAAAAGAAGTTCAAATGTTCTTTATCAAAAAATGTTATTGTTCACCACTGCTGTCGCTAGATATTGACCACACAACCTTTTGGGTGATGTCACTGGATCCAGCTCAATTCTATAAGTGATTTCATTTAAATATTTTTTATATTTTCATCATATAAGCAAAAACAATCTAAATGAAATTAGGTAGATTATAAGCACAAAACAGTTGTTAAAATAACAAATTCTTAGTGTTGCTTTTCTTTTGTGAACATGTTTAGAATGATTGTATCAATTGTCTAGAAATTCTTAAGCCCTAGAACTTGTACAGAAGTCCAGGAGGCCAAATCCTGTTAAATGCTTTTGAGATATCTCCAGCTACAGCTTGAACTTTGGCATTATCATCAAGTTATCAGAATGTTATACTTCACAGGAAAAATGTTTCATAGATTTTTCTGCAGAATTATCAAGAAAATGACCCTGATCCCTCAAACAAACAGAGACTTGTCAGGTTGAGAAAAATTGCAAAAAAGAAGTTCAAATGTTCTTTATCAATTCTTGATGTTTTTGTTCTTCAGACTCCAACTAAAATTGAAAACATCCATGTTTCGTAAAAGCCTATTTTGGGGATTATACATGCGGTGGGACCGATTTTGTCCTAGAAAAGGAAAAATAAATTTAATTAAAACACTTACCCACAAAGCATTAAATATTTGCACTGAAAGTTATTTGGATGTGGAGTTAGATTATATCCACAGCACCTTCTATATAAATGGTAATCCCAGTGACGTTTAGTGTTTGCTGCAGGATAAAATAAATTTTTCAAAGGATAATATATACTGTAGAAAAATGTCCAGTGTACTTAAGGCTACCTTATATTGGTTCACGTAGTGAGCAGCAGGCTAAGCAAATTTCTAGAGCAGTTACTTGTTATTTTTCTGCTCAGGTTAGGGTCCATCTTGGCACTCGTTCTGCTTTCCCGTCTATGAAAAATGACTTACCTTCTCCCCATCATATTTCTTCTGTTATTTACAGATTTATCTGTAGTTGTGGTAATGACTAAATGGGAAGGCTGTCACAGAGATTGGATTGTTGAATAAAACAGCATGTGCCACTAAGAACACTTAAAACGGATGTTCGTTCGTGTCAACTTGTGAACACTTCCGGTTCAGCCATTGCTGAACACCTGATAAACAGCAGAAATTGTATAAATGGCTTCAGTGTAGACCAGTTCATTGTGTTGTCTGGTTCACACTCTACATTCCATTTACGGACATTGGAGTCAATATATAGTAAGACCCGGACACCGTCTCTCTGCAAACAGAGAGAATATGCTATCGGACTCTATATTATTACTATTTAGTACCTGCCTGTACCCTGCCCATAATTTTTTTCCCAAGTATATCATGATTCATTTTCATCTTTTAATATTTTAAATGTTGAAAAATTGAATAAAAAAAAATCCCAGTTGACCCTGATGATGAATAGCGATTGAAACGGGTCAGTCATTTTCGTATTTCTTATAACATCTATTGTTATTCTATCATCTATAAATGCCTTTAAGTATGAAATTGACTTTATTGTTGCCAATATATATATATATATATATATATATATTAGAATTAATATAAGTAAAACTATGAAACTTAGTTGATTGATGTTACATTCGGCAGCCTATCTGCTGCAGAGTTTTATGGGTAGATCTATCCATTCACTTTACAAAAGTAAATTGCTGTTAACTTTACTACATTGCTGATTTACTTTTGTATTGAAGAATGGATGGATAGGTCTGTCTATGAAAATCTGGAGTCAGGTTACATCAATCATCTAATCATCAAAATGTTACTTATATTAATTTTATTATTGTTCTATCTTTGATACTGAGCCCTTTATTGTTAACAACTGCTTACCTAAATGCCTTTCTTTCAGTATCTCATCAACTGTTATTATTTTTTACTACATACTATCTTCGACACTGTCTCAATAAATATATATATATATATATAGCAAAGTGAAAAAGATGTTTTATTAACACATTTTGCTTTCATTATATTGTTAGGTATGTACCTTCAGGTCAAAATGTAACTGTCTTTTGTTAATGTCTGTTTGCTAAGTTGGCGTCTTCTCGTCGGAATGAAAGAACAAAACCTCATACTTTGTTTTTTTGACACATTGTCAATAAAATGCTTTTCCTTTCTGTTTCATTTCTCCACTTTTGGTATATTAAGTATATTAATTGTTAAATAAATTTTTTTCAGCATCAGTAGAGCTCCTACTAAAACAGTGTGCCTCATGACAAGAAGCAAACCTGTACAAGAGGCTAGAAAAAATATTAATTTTAGTTCTAAATCAAAGTTTCTAATCATCAAGGTAAGAAGTTACTTTGAATCTAAAAATAAAATTAAAGAATTTAAAAAATAGTAATACGGACCCAGTATGGGACCATAAAATAATGAGTCAACACTGTGGTAGGTCAAGAACATATATTACATCAACAAGAGATACAAACAGATACAAAGAGAAAGCGTAATAATAGCTTGGCTACAAGTGACCAACAGACAGACAGACTAGGCTGAGCTGAACTAAAGTCGTACTGGAAACTGGTGTCTCTGTCACCCTAGCTCTGTCCTTGAAAGTAATTAACTCTTAAATCTTAATCTTGATAATCTTAAAACTTGACCCTCACAAAGCGAGTGGTGGTGAAGGAATCCCAGCCATAGTCTTAAAGAAATGTGCCCCTGAACTCTCCTCTGTCCTTTCTAAGCTCTACAACCTCTGCCTATCTGCTTCCTGCTTTCCTACCTGTTGGAAATCTTCCTCTGTAGTTCCTATATTTAAAAACACTGGAGAACCCTCTGACCCTGCAAATTACCGCCCTATCAGCCTTCTTCCGATCTTTGGCAAAGTGTTCGAAGCCATTATCAACGCCGAGGTGGTTCAGCATCTCACAGCACACCGGCTCCTCTCAGACAAGCAATATGGTTTCTGTTTCACCAGGTCTACTGCTGATATGCTAACGACCATCACCGAGTACATATACCAGGCACTCGACAGGAATGGCAAAGCCCGAACCGTTGCATTGGATATATCTAAGGCGTTCAACAGAGTTTGGCATGCTGGCTTTCTATGTAAACTGCAGAGCTATGGTATAACTGGACATTTGTTTGAACTAATCCAGTCATTCCTCTCTAACCACACAATGAAGGTGGTATTAAACGGACATGTCTCTCAGAACTACCATACAAATGCAGGTGTCCCCCAAGGCTCCATCTTAGGTCCTACACTCTTCCTGATATATATTAATGATCTCCCTGATTCCATAAGAGCCCAAATAGGTTTGTACGCCAATGACACCACAGTTTACTCTCGCCTCCTACAAAAATCTGGTGTAGGCGTCAAAGCTAACCTTGCAGCCGGGATTGAAAAAGACCTCCAATCCATATTGGACTGGGGTAAGAAATGGCTAGTAAATTTTAATGCTTCTAAAACGAAGCTACTCTCAATTAACCATCATCGACAATCTCACCTACCTCCCAATTAGCATGGACCAGGCTTGCCTCCCAGAGAGTAAAACACTGCGCCTCCTTGGTCTCACACTTTCAGCGGACCTCAAATGGAATGACTATATCGAATCCATTGCTAAATCCGCTGCTATGAAAGTCAGTTCTCTGTGTAGGGCCCGGAAGTTTTTTCCGTCTAAATCTATCCTGCACATTTATAAATCTACCATCTGCCCGTGCATTGAATACTGCTGCCATATCTGGTTGGGTGCCCCTGCTGTTCTCCTCGGGCTTCTCGATAAGGTTCAGAGGA
Source organism: Ascarosepion bandense (assembly GCA_037127315.1). NCBI lineage: Eukaryota > Metazoa > Mollusca > Cephalopoda > Sepiida > Sepiidae > Ascarosepion > Ascarosepion bandense. Next base: position 908,488 of record JBBBDQ010001777.1, read on the forward strand.
GGGTCTGTAATGTGATAGATACCGACTTGGCAGACCGCCTACAGTCTCTCTCCCACCGGCGCGACGTGGCTTCCCTGTGTCTCTTTTATAAATACTTTCACAGCTTCTGCTCCGATGAACTTAGATCACTGGTGCCACCTAAATACGAATTTGAACGAGATACTAGATTAGCAACTAGATCCCACCCTTTTACAGTGAAACCGATAAAATGCAGCTGGAACTTCTACTTCAACAGTTTCTTTCCTTGCACTTCCCGACTGTGGAATTCTCTTCCACACGATTGCTTCCCCGACAGCTACAATCTCCAGGAGTTTAAATGTAAGGTCAATAGACACCTCCTAACACACTAACCTGCTCCCATTCTATCAAACACTCTTCCCATCTGCCCAACCCTCATCCTTGCTATCCTTACTCATTTGTCACCTTCCTCCTGACATTCCCTATGTCTAACCACTCCTTCTCTTTACCTTCCCCTATGTAGCCCCATGCACAATAGTGGCAGTGGAATGCCTTGCTTGAGGTGAGATGATTAAAAAAAAAAAACAAAAAAAAACTCTAGGTTAAGAATAAGTATAGGCAAAGAAGAGTCCATTATTAAGTGGGTAACTCCCCACAACAAATAGTAATAATATTGTTTCCAATTGTATTTTACTTAAAAGTGACTTATTACCAATGTTTTATTTTTTAACAAAATTAATATTGTTTAGCACTTGTTAAAACTTCATGCACACACACATACACACATGTATATATTCAAGAAATCTTATTGAAGAAGGAAACATCCTCAGATGGGATTTGAACGTGTGTTTTCCTTTGCAGGATAAGCCACAGTAAGTTCTGCTATGCTTTAACCATGTTCTCTATGGGCATGTGGCCAAGTGGTTAGAACGTCACATTTTTCTGATCATGAGACCTGGGTTCAAATCTTGCCCTGGTCAATTTTTCAGGAGGGGACTTCTTGATATTATCAGTCTGGAGGAGATAATCCCAGAATGTGGCATCTTTGGAAAGTGCTTAAAAACCATACAACAGGTTAACCTAAGACTTGTGATTACAATTGGATAAACAGAACCTTTGAGATTTGTCAATGGTCATGCTAGCACTAAGTTATAAGTCATCATGACTGAGGGTTTGAGCATCCTGGCCTAGTTTAGACTGTTGTTCATACTAGGTAATGTGCTCTCACCCAAGAACTGTAACTAATGTTCATTCAACATAGTTGCAGTATAAATCACAGCCAAGCTCTGTATAATAAATACGGAAGAGCTGATGATGGTTCGCCTGAAATAGGTCGATACCTCTGCTTAACCATGGAATAATGTGTCTGTTTTAATTTTTATATATATATATATATATATATATATATATATATATATATAATCACTGCAAATATTTTTAGTGAATACACATATTTGAGTAAATAGTTTCCTTTTTTAAACAGTGCTCATTTCATTTACAAATCTGTAAACTCAAAAAAATATAATAAATATATTAAATTTAATAAATCCGGTGTCCACCTTTGCAGGGGAAATCTGATTCACCTTTAACCACTTCCCTATGGTGATCTTCACATTTTAGCAAGGTCCTTTTTGCCTTAATGCACATTGACTCATTCAGATGTGGATATCCACTGAAATTAAATAATAAAAATGTGTTGAGCTGAAAAATAAAATACATTAATTATTTAGAAATTTCTTTGTTTACACTTCAGTTGAAAAACTAAGTAGATTTGGCTTTTAAGAAATATAAATGAGTGAATGTGCATTGTGGTTCAGTGGATATTGACTCGGAACGACAAATTGGGGAGCTGAGTTCAAATTCCAGTTGAATTCATTGCATTCACTTACGTGCAAATACCCTTGCGAAAGGTATTAATCCATCTCTTCCTTCCAGTTATGGGTTAAATAACAGGACAGATTGGGTTCTATAGCCTTGGCTGGCAAGCAGTCTTCTGCAGAAAGTAATGGCAACCTACTGTGGGATAATCTTCTGACCAGTCAGTTCGAGACATGATCACCCAAGCGTGTTTCACGTATGGCACTTAACTGACTGAATGAATGAATATTATATTAAGGCAAAGAGAATCTTCCTTGCATAGCGGTTGCTATGTTTTTCACACCCACATTCACTCCAAGTCATTTTACTCATCTGCGATTGGCTAATAAAGTACTACTGTTTTTTTATAGGACAATTTAACTATCGCAGTCGCCTTTTGAATCTTTCAGCTCTGAGCCTATTTACCTAATCTGTTTAGTACATGTGTAGTGATTGGTTAATTTTTAACCAATCACATATTTTTAATTTAAAATCAAGTTTTCCTGTAGTTCCTCCTTGAGCCTATATTTTTCTCTTATATACAGTGTCTTTTCACAAGTTCGTCAGTAAGATCCCAACTGCTATTCAAATCCACACCAGTCTTGCTTAACACACTTTAATGCACACACAAAGACTCAGAACTTTATAATTACAAACTTACATTTTCACTGTGAACATTTTGCCAAATACTACACTTGAACATTGTTGATTCAAAACTGTTATTTCACAAGACAAAGCAAATGTATTCTCTGTATTTTTCATTCTTATATGCAAACATTGTTCTCACAATTATTTAGAACATTTTCTTTACAGGAAAGAACTTTCTTCTCTCAGTTGACTGATCATCCTGCAGTCAAAGGGGAAACAACATTTTCTCCTTACTCTACATACATTGTGTACTAATATTACACACTTTGTTTTTCATTGTTGTATTTTATTTAATATATATACTTGTTGGTTACAAATTGGAATTGTTTTTATTATCTTGAATTGTATGTTGGACAAATTGTATTAATATAAATAGTAGAGGTACCTGCATATCCACTACACTTGATTGCTTATGGCATATCGCACTGAATATACCGGTTCTCATCCAATCACCGAAGTTAAGCAATGTGAGCCTGGTCAGTACTTAGAGGGGTGACCGCTTGGGGAAGTCCAGATGCTGTAAGCCTTCAGTGATGGATATGCGTTGTGGTGCAGCGGATGTCGGCTTGGAAAGAGAAATCGGTGAGCCGAGTTCAGATTCCAGTTGAGTACCCTGCATTCACTTAAGCACTGGTACCCTTGGGAAAGGTATTAACCTGTCACTTCCCTCCAGTTATGAGTTAAATAACTGGATGGTGCCTGGAGGCAACCCATCCAGTTTTGGTGTCACAATAAAAAAAACCCTTGGTAGCCCTGGCAAAGCATCTTGTATTCAGCTATTTGACAAGATTATGAATTTCGCTATAAAATATGCCAGGGTTCCAAATGCACAGGGAATACTGGAGAGGTGTAGTGAGTTCTATCTCGGCCAAGTCCACAAGATGACAACATCACTTGATTGTGAAGCTCTCCATAACCTAGTGGTCAAAGTATACAAAATCAGATGGTGACTTCTCTTGTAATGAGGAAATGCATGTTAAAATCTTGCTAAGGGTACACATTTTCTTTTAAGCTTTCTTTAATATGCAAGCCAGTAGATAAAATAAACAATGTTTAAAAAATGAAGCATCTACTCAAATGTGGGCATCCACTAAACATAACATTTGAAGTAATAAAAATATATCAGATTGAATATATATATATATCAAGTGAATCTATTTTTATGAATGAAACTTCTCTGTTTTGGGTCATTTAGATCAAAGACTTCAAAGAACTCTTTGATGTGGTGGATAAACTTACAAAGTGGATGTCTTTCATCAAAATATTCATATTCTTTGGTTGGCACCCAAATTAAATGAGTTGGCTGGTGAAGTCAGCTATACAAATCTTCTTCAGAACAGTTCCTTCATTACTAAAAAAAACAGCAACAAATGACTAAAGTTACTTTCTGGAAGTATTTTTAAATTCTTGCTAGTAAGCCTTTATTTGTTTCCTTTTTTTGCCCACTGACTGAATCAGTAAAATTAAAATGCTTTTTTGGATATTATAAAATTTACTTGGTCTTCTGCCACTCCCTTTAGTTCCTTTAATCTTATTTTTTTGTTGCAGACATATGAACATGCATATACATATATTAAAAACAGCAATATATATTAGTACATTAAATCTAAAAACGAGCCAACACCGACCGTGGTTTCACACAACGGATCCTCAGGGCCAGGCTAACAATTTAGATAAAAAATGGCAAATATATAGAGCTCAAAAGAAGAAACCAAATTAAATCTGAGTAAAGCAACCTTTATTACAAACCAAAAAAAAACAACACCTAAGCAAAGGTGTGGAGGTAGCAGAGTTGGTAGGTTGTCTTCTCCGATACAAACTAAATAACTTCCTGGATTTCCACAATCCCATTGTATCGGGATGACGGTCTGATTATAGTTGATTATAGTACACCCCAAATTTGCGACAGATTAAGGAAAAACTCAATAAATTCTTTAAAAAAAAATGGATTCACTATAGAAATTGATTGTAATTTAAAACTTAATTATTTAGGCATAACCTTGGATCTAAATACAGGAAACATTGCCCCTTACACAAAAACCAATTCTACCCCTATTTACGTGAATAAACATTCTAATCATCCTAACCATATTTTAAATGCTATACCTAAAAGTATAGCATATAGACTTTCCACTAACTCTTCCGATATTGTGATATTCAATAAGCATAAGAAGATATATCAATCTGCACTACTAAAAAGTGGCTATAAAGATAACCTTCAATGTACTACACCTAATAATGCTAAAAATAAGAATAGAGCCAGGAAAATAATCTGGTTCAACCCCCCTTTCAATAAGGAGGTTAGAACCAAAATTGGTAAAATTTTTTCACATTAATTGATAAACATTTCAGTTAAATAGCTGTCTAAATAAAATCTAAGCTTTTGGCTCACATGAGTCATCTTCAGAGAGGTTATAAGGATGGTAACACAATAACATCCACACAAGATAAAATCATCGCCGATCATAGATGTTATTGTGTTACCATTCTTATAATCTCTCTGAAGATGGCTCATATGAGCCGAAAGCTTAGTACCAATTTAATAAAAAATTATCCAAATGTTGGAGAATTTTTGTCTTTATATTCAACTGAAATTAAAGCCAAAATATGATGTTTAGAACAGCTCATGATTAAATATATACATATATATGTGTGTGTGTGTGTGCATATACATACATACATGTGTGTGTGTATATATATATATATATATATATATATATTCTCAAGCACACAGTGAGATAGAGATGCTATGAAAAATGTTTAGCTTGACATATTTATATCAAAATAGGGTGAACTAACTATTCATCTATTTTAATGAAAATATCTTTATCAGGCCAATTGATTTTTAGCAATATATTATATATATATATATATATATATATATATATATATATATATATGTAACTGCCATCTCTTCAATGTTCAGGTGATTGCTCATGGGCCTGCAGTTGATTCTGGAGACCAGCCTCATTCCTGTACATCTTTTTACATATGTGATGCATGAAAGGCTGTTGGAGAATCTTGAAAGTGACTTTCTCCTTGTAAACTCTTATGTCTCTCTTCTGCAAATTTAATCCCAAAACTGACAGAAATATCCTTCAGGCCTGTCATAATGACATTCACAAAGTTAGCATTAGAGTGCCTGTTTTCATGTGATCTTAGATGGCTATCAAATCTGGCATGAGATGAAACAACCATCCCACAGATGTTACATACAATCTCTTTTCAAATCTAGAGTTTTTTAATTTCATAAAACCTGTCTAAATTCAAAACGATTGCAAATATCAAAAACTAGCTTTCTCCAACTACAGTTATTTTCTACCTCTTTTTCCAATCTTTGACATTATCTTCAATGATTTTAAGGTTTTCTTTAACAACATCCTTGACATGTTTCTTGTGTTTGTGTCTAGGGTGCTTACCAAGCATGACATCATCACAAAACAGGTGCCTAAATAATTTCTCATCTTTCATTTACCTGAGATACCCTGACCAGTTCAGCTGATGGCAAATAAGCAGTCTCTTTCTGTCTCTTTCTATATATATATATAGTTATAACTCTATATAAATGTATTCAGAGCAAAGTAAAGATTATTTTCAGAACAAATTTAGCAAGATATTTCTCTTCTTAATTTGATTGATGATTTTTAGGGTTTAACAAATTTTTGCAGGTTATTTAAAGCCAGAAAATATTTTTGGATTGTAAGAATATTTTTGGAGATTGTTGTATCCTGAACAAGTGTAAATTTGTGTAGAAAGATTACCAAGTCAAGAGTAAAAGAATAAAAGGTTTATTCAGCATGAGAATTATTACAGATGAGTATAGTACTACCAGGGTCTAATCTGTAAGCAAGACTCACTTGTGAAAATATTTGTGTTCATTTATCCATGATAGACTTAGTCTACCATAGTGTTTATAGAGGATATAACAGAGATAGTAATATTTTACTAAAAAAAGTTTTACCAATAAACCCAAAACTTGGGTTTTAAGTGAATTCGAAACTTTTCCAAGGTTATTTGCATGTGAGTAAATAAATTTAACCCAACTTTCAGTTCCAAGAGATTATTTACACTACATGCACATCCAAGCTTGTAGCACCTGGTATTCTCAGTGAGTCAGCCATCTGGGTAATTAATAGGCTTGACATTGCTTAACTTCCATGATCATATGAGAATCAATGTTTTAGTGTGATAGAGGCGTATACCATTTCTGTTCTCGAGTAGAAAGATACCATGCTGGTGATTGGAGAGACAATAAATGTAACTATTTAGGTATATTTTGAATACATACAGATAAAGCGTCCATGACTGAAATATGAACTCACTATTGTAGGTATACAGGAATTCAAGAATAAACAAGTTCAAATTTCAATTATATTTTTTTTTTCTCATGGCACTTATTTCAAATATTATTAAATAAAGATCTGAAATAAGACAACAGAAATAAAATGAAACAAAATATGATTCTAAAATAAATACTCTTATTTCTTTTTGTCATTGTCTGCTTCATATTTTTCTTATTGCTTGACCTCTTATTTTTTAGAAAGATCATTTTTTGAGTGCAAGTGCATGAAAAATAAAATTAGATGTTCATTTAGTATGTTACTTGTTTATGTATGATTTTTCTAAGCCTGGGTTAAATAGAGGCACAGTAAAGCAATGAATAGTAGACCAGACTTTGGAATTGGAATGCCATGTTTGAAACCCATTTGAGCTTGATACTCTTGGGAATGGAATAAATCCATCTTTTTCCCTCCATCTATGAGTAAATAGCAGGAAAGATTGGGTCCTGCAACTTTTGGTGGCAACAAGTCTAGGAGAAGGATAACTCTGAATTCAAAACCATCAACCCTAGCAATGAATTAAATAGCCCTACTAGCCTGCAATTGACTAAATGTGGTGAATATGGCTACATCTCTTAAGATATAGAAATTAACACAGATTGACTATCACAAGAGTGAAAAGGCCCTGGTTCTAGATCAAGTTTTTCAGTGTCACAATCACTATGAAAATTGTCAACACAAAAATGGTTACCTATTTACTAGCTCGCGTTAATTAATTATTCATTATTTACTGTTTCAATTCTTTATTTAACTATTTACTACATGAATTGATTTTTACATATTCAGAAACTTATTTTTAGGTATTTACTAAATGAATTAATTTTTACATAATTATGAATTGATTTTAAGGTATTTACAGTAGAGATTAATTTTTAAATATTCAGGAGTTTATTTTGAGGCATTTACAGTATAAATTAATTTTTGAATGTCAAAGATTTTATTTTTAGGTATTTAGAGTATTAATTAATTTTTGAAAATCTAGAAATTTATTTTTAAGGTAATAATGAAATAAATTAATTTTTACATATTAAGGAATTTATTTTTAGTCATTTACAGTATAAATTAAATTTTATATATTTAGGAATTTATTTTTAGTCATTGAGACTGTAAAATAATTTATGAATTTTTACAAATTAATTTTTAGGTATTTGCAGTATAAAATAAATTTTGCATACTTATGCATTTATTTTTAAACATTTATTATATAAATGAAATTTTACATATTTAAGGATTTATTTTTAGACATTCACAGCAAAAATGAATTTGTACAGATTGAGTAATTTATATTTAGGCATTTACTAAATGAATGATTTTTGACATATTTAGGAATTTATTTTATTGCATTTACATTATAATGATTTATTTTTAGGCATTTCCTAAATTAAATAAATTTTTACATATTCAGTAATTTATTTTTTAGGCATTTAAAGCATAAAGTATTTTTTTTAAGTATTTACCAATTTATTTTTATGTATTTACAATATAAATTAATTTATAAATATTCATGAATTTATTTTTAGGTATTTTCTATTTAAAACAATTTTTAAATCTTGAAGAATTTATTTTTAGACATTTACAAAATGAATTAAGTTTTACATTTTGAGTAATTTATTTTTAGTCATTTACTATACAAGTTAATTTTTACATATTTAGAAATTCTTTTTATTCATTTACAGTATAAAATAGTTTTCACATGTATGGGAATTTAATTTTGGTATTCAGAGTGTAAAATAAATTTCAAATATATTGGAATTTATTTTTAGTCATTTACAGTACAAAATAATATTCAAATATTTAGGGATTTATTTTTAGGCATTTTTACATATTTAGGAATGTATTTCAAGGCATTTACAGTATAACTTAATTTTTAAAAATTTTGGAATTTATTTTTAGACATTTACAGTATAGGACGATTTTTGAATATATAGAAATTTATTTTTAACTGTTTACATTATAAATTAATTTCTACATACTTATGAATTGTTTTTAGTCATTTACGATACAAATTCATTTTACATATTTAGAAATTTTTTTTCAGAATTTACAATGTTCATAATTTTTTAAATATTTAAGAATTTATTGATATGCATTTATAATACAAGTTTAAAATTTTTTATGTATTTACAGTATAAACAAATTTTTCCCCTTTTTTGGAATTTATTTTTCTGCATTTATAAAACAATAATTGTCTATATTTTTGAGATGAGGTAATATTTATAGGATTAAGGTGCTAGGAATTTCTAATCTATATCCACTGGGCCATGGGATATAGACGTTGGTTAGTATCTGACCTGACACTTAGAGTTGTGAGTTCAATACTAGGATACAGAAGTGGTGAACAAGTAACTTGCATGGTTAGTGGAAGATAACTCATGACTTCCAACCGAGGCTTTACACAAGAAATGGAGTTCATATACCCCAGAGATTGTAATAAAGAGTTCAGTTTAAAATTTCTAGCAGCTGAAGAAGTCCGGCGCATACAATGGTCAAAATGTTGTACAAATGGCAACAAAGATGAGAACAATAGTCCGAATAATGTAAATACTACTTATAAAACAAATTAATTTTTTCATATTTAGAAATTTATTTTTAGACACTTCTAATACAAAGGAATTTTTAAATATTTAGGAAATTATTTTGAGCATTTAATATATAAAATATTTTTTCAATATTTATGAATTTATTTTTAGGTATTTGCAGCATAACAATTTTTTTTACATATTTAGAAATTTATTTTTAAACATTTATTATATAAATCAATTTTACAGATTTAAGGATTTTATTTTTAAGCATTTACAGTATAAAATACTTTTTTAAATATTTAGAAATGTATTTTTTAGATATTTACAGGAAAAATTAATTTTTAAAATATTTACAAATTTATTTTTCGAAATTTATTGTATAAAATAATTTTTAAATATTAAGGAAATTGTTCTTAGGCATTTAATATATAAATTACTTCTTACATATTTGGGAATTTATTTTTAGATATTTAGGGCATAAAATAAGTTTTTAATATTTAGGAATTTATTTTTACGTATATAGTGAATAAAATAATTTTTAAATATTTACAATTTTTTTAGGTATTTACTCTATAAATTGTTTCATATTTTGGATTTTTTTCAGGTATTTACTGTATAAATCAATTTTATATATTTAGGAATTTATTTATTGTCATTCACAGTATAAGTTATTTTTTAAATAATTTATTTTTATTCATTTACAGCATAAATTAATTTTAACAATTAAGGGAATCATTTTTGGCATTTACTATATAATTGGAGTAGATAGATCTATTTATCGCTCGGTTCACACTCCACCCACGTCCATTGAACAGGTTAAGAGGCTCATACCTTGTTCCCTGGTTAGGATGTGGTTTCCGGCTTTCTCTTTTACAATTTTTTCACTATTACGTAGCCCCTGCACATTAGTGGCATTACCGCCTTGCTCGGGGTGATATGATTAAAAAAAAAAAAAGCTAATCTTTAATTTAAATATTTTTAGCTATTTATTATGCAAATACATATTCTTCTATTTACAAAAATTAATTTTCAGGCATTTATAATATAAAATTAATCTTTAGCAATTTTTTATACAAATTAACTTTTGGCAATTTGCTATAGAAATTCATTTTTAACTAATTTTTGTATAAATTCAATTTTAGTGATTGACAACATAAATTAGTTCTTATCTATATTAGCTAACTAGTTTAACCAAGTTATGGAAAAATAGAGACAGTACTCTTCTTCCTCCAGCAGTTGAATAGCATTGGATGGCAACCAGTGTACTGCAGTAAGAAATAACAACCAATAGCAAGAAAATCATCTGCTTAGTCAGTCATAGTTTGAAAGAGAAATGATTGCCCAAGAGTATATCCTGTATGGCACTTAACTGGCTGACTGACTGGTACTTGCAGTAAAATATAAGGTTTTGGAGATCTGAAGAAATGGTTGTGCACCCTTGATGTATCTTGGAATTATTCAGACTGTTGTCCTCATCTTGGTTGTCATTTGTACATACTACCTCATCTCAAAAATATAGTCACTATACCTAACCATTTGTACATTTTTTTGAAAAGGCATCATATCACACAGGTTCATCAGACCTCTCACCAGCTCACCTGATACAGCTCATGACATCTGGCTTTTTCCAAAGCTAGACTTTGAATGGGATTAAGGAAAAGCTCTTCAAATTTCAGATCATCAGTTTTATACTTTCAACAAACTCATTTAGTACATCTTCACCTTGAGGAGTTCTTGAGCCATGTTTTGAGTGATTCACACTAAGAGAAATGTAGCTGACGGCCATTGTGAAATCAGGTTTTTTGGAGGGTTTTGGCAGAAGAGAAGGATTGTGAGATAAATTGGCAAAGGCACAAGGAGAGTACATTGAGAAATAAGGTAACATTTTCTTAAGCAGGTTAATTTTTAGTTAATATTAAATAACCAGATTTGATTTAGTTGCATATCAACACCACTATGGGTTATTTAGTACCAAAATATAAATATATTTTGTCATAATTTTATGCTTTCAACTACAGATATTTATACATCATTTCACACTCTCAGGGAAAAGGTATGTTTTTTTTAGATATATAGCTTGCAGATCATATCTCAGTCAGTTAAGTTCCATATGTGATACACACTTTGACTGGGCAGAAGATTATCCACAGTAGGTTGCCATTGCTTTCTGTAGTAGACTGGCTGCTAGCCAAGGCTATCAATCTGTCCTATTATTTAACCGATAACTGGAGGGAAGAGACAGATTAATACCTTTCCCAAAGGTATTTGTGCAGAAATGAATGCAAGGAATTCAACTGGAATTTGAACTAGGTTTCCCGATTTGTCTTTCCAAGCCAATATCCACTGCACCACAATGCACATCTGCTCATAATATATATTTTGTAATTTTACTATGAAAATGTATTTCCATATTTTTTATGAACTGCATTTTCATTTTACAGAAAAATATATTGTTGCAGCCCAATATGCCAAATACAGGTCCAGAATACTAGAATCAAGCAGATACAGAAATTTAAATATCTGGGAAATGTTATAACAGAAGACGGAAATTGTGACACAGAGATCTGAAGGTGAATTGGCATAGCAAAGGAAGCATGCCAGAAGTTGAGTAAGGTATTAAGAAACAGGACCATTTTGCTAGAAACAAAGAAGAGAGTACTGGATTGCTATGTGATGTTAGTTTTTCAATATGGCAGTGAATGTTGGACAATATCTTTGAAGATGAAGGAAAAACTTGAAGCAATTGAAATGTGATTCTACAGAAGGATGCTGCGAATATCATGGATCGAGCATGTGAGCAATGATGAGGTCTTCAAAATTATGGAAAAAAAAAAGGAAATTAATAGTGAGCATCAGGAAGAGACTGCTGAAGTTCCTGGGACATGCAATGAGGAAGGAGGGCTTGGAGAACCTGATACGAACAGGCCAGATAGAGGGGAAAAGAGACAGGGGAAAGCAACGGATAACATATTTGAAGGACCTAATCAGGTGGATGGCGAAACGAGGTTAGCATGTTATAACAGGAGAAGGCGTGCTCACAGCCACCAGGGATAGGAAAACGTGGAAAGCCATGATCGCCTATGTCCTGAAAGGACAGGGCACATAGAAAAAGAAGAAGATATTGTTGTTCATTTTGTTATGAAAATGCACTGGTGATTTTTGTTTGAGTGTTGACTATTTACTCAAAACCAGGGCTGCAGCAGGTGCTTCTACCTCTGGCCAGGGTGAACCTGGGAACAACAGCAGTTAAGAGGTGGTTTTACACTCCTTAAAACCTCTCATCTCCTGATCAAAAGCCTTTATGCCAGAGATAGTTTATTATCATACCCAGGCTTTCTAGATAGACTTTGCACTATTGTCCACATGCTTTTGTTAATATCATGACCTAACAGTTTTGTCTTCTAGCTTTTATCAGGCATTCATTGCAATAATCTTTTCTTACAATCATTGCAAGTGCCAAAGATAATATTAAGGAATAAAACAAATTATAGGCTGTAGCAATTAAAAGTTGGAGAATTACCATAAGTATATATAATTATTACAAGTAGATCATTTTACTCTTTTCTCTTTAGATCGTAATTGTAATGGTGACATTTTGCAATGTAAGCAAAGTATGTATCGAGATTAGTGATGGGGGGAAACACCAAACCGATTGCTCTCCCAACAACTACAGAGTTAATACGCAGAGAGGGGAAAGAGATGGGGCATATCAAAATATAGCACTTCCTCAAAAACCACAGCAACTTTAGGAAACAGAAATGCTTACAGTACTGACTTTACACGACACCATGTCTTGCCATCTGCCAATTGCTGATTTTCCTTCTGCTTTTATTGACATCTTACAAAGACCCGGATCTTGACCAGTTAGGCCCATATCTAGACATGTCAAACACTTCTGCTGCAAACAAGAAAAACCCTGATGTAATTGGTGTTGACGAACATGTCCACATGTGACTCTTTTGCATCTATACAGATGTGCGTTAACACGATGAGATTAACTATTTCCTTATAAAGAAACAGCATTTATAACCAAACAATTGTATTAATATCAGCTCAAATTTATGAAATCTTTTTCAAATATATTTACATTAAAATCGATCTTCTCTTCTATGTGCCCTGCCTCTTCAGGACGTAGGTGATCATGGTTCTCCATTTCTCCCTCTCCCTGGTGGCTCTTAGTATGTTTTCTTCGGTTATACCTCGCAAACCCCGTTCTGTCATCCACCTGATCAGGCCCTGCAAATATGTTATCCGCTGCTTTCCTCTGTCTCTTTTACCTTCTATCTGGCCTGTCAGTATCAGGTTCTCCAAGCCCTCCTTTCTCATTGCATGTCCCAGGAACTTCAGTTATCTCTTCCTGATGCTCACTATTAATTTCCTTTTCATTGCCATTCTTTCCAACACCTCATTTTTGCTTGTATGCTCAATCCATGATATCCGGAGCATCCTTTTATAGAACAAAATAAGTTTCTCAAATTTACTTTACTGCTTTTTCTAATTCATGATGAGGAATTCCTTTCTAACTTTTTGTTTGAGATCTTGATTATGTTGTTATTTTTTTTTATTTCAGTAACATGTGCAGATTATTTTAGTTTCTAAAATTCTTCAAATGATGTGGTTTCTCTTAATTAGCATAATTCTTTCTTTGTGATTCTGTAGAGCCAGTTTATAAGATTCAATAAAAAACAATCTCCATTCAAGACACATTGTATTCATTTGCTAAAATCCAGTTTTTAATCACTGATTTAAAAAAAAAATCATTGTATACAGCATCTAGATGAAGAAAAATTTTAGGTACATGAATTAAAATTAAAGAGATCTAAGTAACCTCCACTTACAAAATTAATTCGTTCTGGAAGTTGTTTTGTAATGTGAAAATTTTGTAAATAGAGATGCTTTTTACCCTATAAATGCCCTAATCACTTCCAAGCCTCCGAAAATTTGGACATAGATTTTTTACAAATTATAAAAATGCATCAAAACAACCTGTAACAAATACATGTTAGAATTATATAACTGCACAATAAACATGAAAATGAGAGTTGTACATAATGTAAAGAATAAAGAACAAAGAATAAACTAAAGAATAAAAAATACATTAAGTTTCTTGAAGTTCGAAATGACTTGTTGGTCTCTGGGTTGGAGGATAGAGGTGGTGTTAGGTGGGAGGTACAGCACCTTAATAATCATCTTTGAGGCCGGGTGAGTGGGTAGGAGCTTTATCAAGAATGAGGAGGCACTTGAGGAGGCAATGAGGTGGATTCTAGGATGTGTGAGTAGCAGCACGTATTTTAAAATTTTCAACTTTCATATCCTAAAATTTCTTTTATAACAAGAGGCAATATTTTTCTGAAGAGGCCTTTCGTAACCTGAAAGTTTTGTATGTATAGCCTTTCGTAAGTAGAGATTCCACTGTATATGTTTTAAATAGTTATTAAGATGAAAGAAAAGAATACTAGAGTTATTACATTTGTGGGTTTTAGTGTTTCTTATGCAAAACTTACTGAAATAAATAAATGTCTATATCAGAACACAAAATAAATAACTTGGAAAACTTCTTCCGGGTAAGGTTTTCATAACTGAACCAGATGCTCCTTCAGAAACAAAGCTAAAACAAAACCTATATATATATATATATATATATATATATATATAGGCTGTGTATTTTAGTTTACAAGTGCAATTTTTTTTTGTTTTATCATGACTTTATTTTATATTTTTTGTTCCTTTAGTGTGGAGACATTTTAGGCTGGGATTTTGTTTTACAATATCACATTCTTTTCTTTTTGCTTTGTTTATTTCCCCCTTTCCTTTGAGTCAGGGAGCATATGTGTCAATGAAGAAATCCCAAAGAAAGAAAGACATCTGATCACCGCTGCCTGTATTGTGGGTGCCTCATGGTTTGCTGGGTGTGACAAAAAAAGCTGTCAGAGTCGTCTGGGCTGATAGGTAATCTTCCAGACAGACAGAATGAATACCAATTGTTCTTGAAGACTTTATCAAGCATTTTCTTTTATTTCTGTTCAGTTGATGCTTTCTTTATTATCTTGTCTTTGACTAGCAATAAAATAGTTTCCTGGTTGGACAGTTTGTTTGCATTTCAGAAGATCTCATAGTTTTCTCTATTTCTTATTTAATGCTGGGTTGATTCTTATAGTCATATATATGTGCATTTATGTGCAGGCGTGCGAATGAGCATACATAATTGCTTTTACAATCATATGACTGCATATGGTTTCTCTCTCCCACACATACACAGATATATATATATGTGTGTGTGTGTGTATATATATATATATATATATATATATATATATCTATATATATTCTCTTCTCTTCTCTTCTTATGTTGATTTTAGCTTACCATTTATTGTTTTCATTTGGGTATTTCTTTGTTGTTGGTTTTTGATTATATCTTCATGGTAGGATTGTTTTTAATTTTACCACAAAGTATCGATAGTAATTTCTGAGGTAGAAGTAGCAATGACTAGCAAAACAGGGAGGAGGAAAGATAGTAAAATAACAAACTAAGAGCTATTAGAGATAGGTAACTGTGGAATGTCATGATCAGCTGGCCCACAGCAAAAGAAGAATGATAAAATTAAAATAAAAAGCTGAATTAGATTATTTAAGGTAATAAGATATTTAGATACTGTAGATATAAAAATTTGACATCTAAAGGCTGAGTACCAGTGTATGTTCAACAGCTCAATGTAGATTTGACAGCATTGAATATTACTGCCATGTGATGTTTCAGATACATAATTTAGAGATACTGGACAAAATCTAAAGAATATTCAGTAATCTTGTTAAAGTTGACCTGAGATCTCAGGTTCAGTAATTTTCCACTGCTTTAATATAGCCTCCCTATGCCTTTTCTATAAACATTTTCATGGGAATTGTTCTGATAAGTTTTTCTCTTTGATAATTTTATGAATTTAAGGTAACCATAAATTCTATGCTAACACTTTCTTCTTTCACGTTTATCCCTTGTCGGACTTTCTTTTAGCTTTTTGGCTTTCAATCAATTTAAAAAATTTAAACACAATGTCAATCTTTATTACCTGTTTTTTTGTTCTTTTGGCATCTCTCCCTAATAATGTTTATTTTAGAATTAACTTCTTGCATTTTAGTGATTTCCTTGCTTATTTTGGGGATAAAATATATAAAAAAAACCTAAAAAGAAGCAACATTTCTTTCATCACCTTTTTATATATAAAACTGACTCACAATAAAACCATTGTTGCAACAAAAAGTATTATAAGTTTTTCCATCTTTTCTATTTATTTACCTACTATTAATGTGATACATATTTCATATTGAGTCTTTGATAAGAGATTATATATGTATATAAATCAATCAATAAATCTATAGCCTAATCATAGAAAAAAAGCATTTATTTTACATAGAAAACAGTTTTTCAGCATAGCCTTTCTTGCTAGTGTATCTATCACAATGGGTGTTTAATGGCCACATTATACAGTAAAGATTTCAAATCAAAATTCAGTTAATAACTTAGTGATGCTTATGCATGCATCTGTATTGGCATCAGTGTCCACACTTCTCAAAATTACACATACATTATCCTGGATATTGAATACTTTTACCCTGGAAATATAACATTCCTTAAAAGACTATATATTATTTTATTATTTTCAACTGTATATAACTAGCAGTATAGCCCGACATTGCTCATTGTAATGAAAGCTTTAAAACTAATCCATGGTCCTGTGTCTGAAGAATATGTGTGAAGTTTGGTGAGAATCGGATAAAAATTGTGGATTTGTATAAAGAACATACAGATAGATAAACAGACACATACACAAACATCTTGCCTTATATATATATATATATATATATATATATATATATATAAAATCGATTTTCTGCATTATTGTAAGAACTGCAACCTTAAAACTTCTGAATATCGTTTCTTATGTCTTTGTCTATGAGTGTATCAAGTTTGATTAAAATCGGGCCACGCATTCTATAACCCGATTTTTTTGATTATCGATTTTCGATATTTATCGGGGGTACTTCGACTTACAAAACCTAGCTAAGAACACTTGCAAATGCTTATAGTACAACTGTGTAAATTTTCAAGAAAATTGGTTCAGTTGTTTTGGAGTCTATAGGTAACGGACACACACACACAAAGTTCCATTTATAAATAAGTTTAGATATACATTTTCTTTCATCTCTGGGGAGAAAAAATGTATTTGTCTATATTTCTGAGATGAGGTATTTTGATTATTTTGATTATTTACATTGGTTGGACTGTTGGACTTGGTTGAATTGTTGTTGCCATATTCATGACGTTTTGGCCTTTGTATTCTTCAACCTTCTTCAGGTGATTAGAATTTTGAACTGAACCCTTTATTTCATTCACTGGAATAACTGATTACAAACATCAAGATCGTAATATGAGCTCAGGTAAAAATGTTTACTGAGACATTAGGATTTTAAGTCACAAAAACTCATACACTAATGCCCTTAAGAACACATGGCCCAGTGGATAAAACTGTTGGTTCGATCCAGTGACTTGACCTGATGAGTTGGCTACAGCATTGGTGAACAAAAAAACTTAGAGATTTAAGTTAAATGGATATAACTGAGACATCTGGAATCAGCATGACACAAGAAACTAGAACAATCTACCATAGTGAATGAAATAAAGGATTTGGTTAAAAATTCTAATCACCTGAAAAAAGTTGGAGTGTACAATGGACAAAACACAGTGATTATAGAAACAAAGATGAGGACAACAGTTTGAACAATGTTAATAAACATACATTTTTTTTAGCTTTGTTACACATTGAGAAGGATTTCATTAGCACCAGCACACAATGTGCAATATTATATATATATATATATATATATATATGTAATGAATGAAAAGTTTACTTATTGTTAATCAGAATTTTAGAGAATCCGAAATCCACTAATCAGGAGACAAAATAATTTTAAATTATTTTTATACATTATATTTTTCTTAAACACAAAGTTATTATTAAATAAAATCCTTTGAATTTGTTGTTTTAAAGACATTAGTTTGTGACCAGGGTTTCAATCTCACTCTGATCAATTTGGTTAGAAGCTGTGACTTTTTGATAATATCAACCTGGGGAGACTATCTCAGCATGTAGCACATTTGGAAAATGTCTGAAAATCACATGACAGACAGACAGGCATCCTTGGTATTTTAATGTTTACACTTGTTTAGACATTCCGATCTGTCTGTGCATTTCTTTCTCCTTTTAAGTATCTGCTAATGAAGCATGCTTATATGTCTAGACACATAAATGACCGAGAGTGCCTAAGTACTTACATATTTGGAAGCCTTTATCACTGAAAGCAGTTGTGGAAATGTGGAAATGCCAAGATGTTTGTTCTAAGGGCAAAAGAAAGCATGTATTGCTGCTATTTTTTGTATGCATTAATGTTACACACATGGAAACACATGTGTCAATAAATTTCAAGCATTAACATTGAGTATTTCATAATATGTCATGCTGACATTTCAAAAAGGCTGAGCTAATTTTGATTAAGTTCAGTAAGAAGATTTTCAAAATTGGAAATTAGTGAAAATATGAAAGAAAGACTGATATACATGAAATAATGTACTGATCTATAGATAGACAGAACTGAACAAAATTAGAATCACTCAATGACAAAGAAGAACAGATTGAGATAGATATAAATCAACTTAAATGGATAAACTGATAAATATAAAAGGACTGAGGCATAGATATATATGAAGCAAAGGAGACATCTATATATATATATATATATATATATATATAAAGGGAGATTAATAGATATACATGAAAGGACTGAGATGTAGGTAGTGATAAAGAGACTGAAACAAATAGATATGAAGGAACTCATGCGTTGATGCATAAAAGGACTGAGGCATTAATAGATATGAAGGGACTGAAATGTTGGTAGAAATCTATTGATGTCTTAGTTACTTTATATGAAGAGATTGAGACATTTGTAGATAAAGAGAGACAAACATGATAGATAAGTAAGAACTGAGACATCAATAGATATATAGGGACTGAGACATCAATAGATATAAAGGGACTGAGACATCAATAGATATATAGGGACTGAGACATCAATAGATATAAAGGGACTGAGACATCAATAGATATAAAGGGACTAAGACATCAATAGATATAAAGGGACTGAGACATCAATAGATATATAGGGACTGAGACATCAATAGATATATAGGGACTGAGACATCAATAGATATAAAGGGACTAAGACATCAATAGATATAAAGGGACTGAGACATCAATAGATATATAGGGACTGAGACATCAATAGATATATAGGGACTGAGACATCAATAGATATAAAGGGACTGAGACATCAATAGATATAAAGGGACTGAGACATCAATAGATATATAGGGACTGAGACATCAATAGATATATAGGGACTGAGACATCAATAGATATATAGGGACTGAGACATCAATAGATATATAGGGACTGAGACATCAATAGATATATAGGGACTGAGACATCAATAGATATAAAGGGACTAAGACATCAATAGATATAAAGGGACTGAGACATCAATAGATATAAAGGGACTGAGACATCAATAGATATATAGGGACTGAGACATCAATAGATATATAGGGACTGAGACATCAATAGATATAAAGGGACTGAGACATCAATAGATATAAAGGGACTGAGACATCAATAGATATGTAGAAACTGGGATGTCAATAGATATAAATGAACTCAGATGTCAAGAGTATCCATTAAAAATAATGTTAAACAAATAAAAATTCTTAGATATGAAGGGCTTGAGATGTCCATAGATATGAAGGAAATGAGATGTTAATAGATATAAGGGGACACAGAAATGGACAGATATAAAGTGACTGAGATAAATATCTAGATATATATGGAGGGGCAGTGGCATTGATAGATATGAAAGTACTGAGATGTTGTTAGACATAAATGGATGGATTATGTAAAAATTGTCTGAATGTTTTTCTTTTCCAAGCACTTTCCACTATACTTTAACCATTATCAAGTATTAATTTTGTTATAGCTCTACACCCTTGTGCAAATGAACTGAAACAAATGTTTTCCTAGAATTTTTGACACTTTTCCTGATCACAAAATGTATCTTTCTAGGATCTTTTACAATATTCCTGAACAAAAAATGCAGAGAGACAACATATGTTCGGCTCTTAGCATTGTTTTTCTCTTCTCTTCCAACTGCATTTTCCTTTGCATTTTAGACTGATGAATCATTTTTTTTCATCAGCTTGAGGACATGACTAACAATTGAAAGGCTGACACTAACAATATCTGTGATCTCTCTGTAAGGCTTGCCAGTCAGTTTGGCAGTGTTAAAATTTTCATATGCTTTCTTAGAGTAACGTGCATTGCAGACAATGGTTGTAGTACAACTAATCCACAGTTGAGACAATAGTGTCTAGGCATGATAAAAATCTGATGCAATCATGGATAACAATATTTTTCAAGGCCAAACAAATTTCATCATACACCCCAAAAACACATGATCTAATCTGAGAAAAAACATAAATAGAAATTGATTACACAGTGTAACTCCAGTGGGTCTAAAACTGAATGTATGATAAAAGAAAGGAAACTAAAGAAGCTGTTTCAATTAATTTGCACAAGGGCATAGATACATGCACAAAACTATCTATTAACATAAAAAATAAAATAAAATTTATCCTTGATAATGGGTAAAAGTATAGCAAAAAGCTCTTGGATAAAAACACGGACAATGTTTATATATTTTATCTACTGAAAAGAAAGAAATTAGAAGATCACTTGAAGTATGTAAAAATCTCAACTACAGCATCTTGTCTGTCATTTTTAATGAAACTTGTATAAAGGAATAACTGTTGCCTAAATACATTTTATATATATATATATATATATATATATGACTGTTGCTTAGATATGTTTTATATATATATATATATATACATATATATATATATATATATATACAGCCTTTGAGATTTGAAAAAGAAGTCGAGAGTGAGGGAAAATTTACTCACCCCCAAATCCTTTTACTTGACCAACTCCATTTTCTTAATAATCGCCTAATGTAAACATGGTGTGAATCGCTGACAGAAAACAAAAAATTAAATTTTAATTAAAATTTCAAATGTGTTAGAAAGGATTTAAAAACTTTTTAAAATAACAACATTTCATCTTTCCTCTTAATAATAGCATAAACATTTTCATGATAAAACTTTGTTCTTATTAAGTTTGAGCCCTTTCAATATCATAATATGCTGTTTTTTAGAAATTGAGTAGAGGTACCTAAATTTGTAGTTTTTTTCTTCTGTTTGACTACAACCTCCATCTTATAGATGATAAAAATAAATGCAAAATCTGATTTTCTCAATGATTTTCTATATAAAAAACTACTTGTATAATTTCTTTTTTGGTGCATGGTTGAAAGTAGTATGTGTAATTTTTTTTTCTTTCTTTCAAATGTTTGTTTTTACTTTTCGTAAGCAAGGAGGAAATATAGATATTGAGTCAAAGGTGATATTTTTTCAAATGAGTTTCTAAAAATCTGTGAGGGTCTTTAATCTGGGTGACAGAGACATTTTGGCTCTACTCTAGAAGTGTTAAATGAATGATTACACTGACCGGGACAATAAAACAAGACGGGAGCTTGTCAATCAAAATTCCATTTGTCAGATCTTGCTTTGATAATTGTTGGATGTCACTCTCTTTTGTTTAATCACACATTTCAATGTAAACCAGAAGCCATGCATAAGACCAAACAGTTCATTAATGTCATTGTAGGTCATTCTAAGTAACTTGTGAATTTTCAATGGCATACTTTTGGGTTGTAAAAAGAATCAGATTTCCTTTTTCTAGATTTGAAGGGACATGTTTCATTGTGAGATTTTTAATCGACCGCGACTGAGCAAAGCAATAAATGTTAATCGCCCAATTAAGTTTTTAGTCAACTGAGTCGATCGGGTGAGTGAAATCTCAAAGGCTGCATATATATATATATATATATATATATATATATATATATATATATATATATATATTGTAACAAAGTTGTGGAACTGATAGGTTTTTTAACCTGCTGTTCATGCATTTACTTTTATAAAGAGTGCTCGATACAAATGCAGAGCATTATATTGTAATAGTTGTTACAATGGTTTATAAATTCATAGTATAACTACACAAAAATTTTGAGTTTTTTGGTTGCCTCTCATCGGGTGAAGAAGTTGGAACTTCTTCACCCGATGAGAGGCAACCAAAAAACAAGGTTAGCTTCGAAACACGAAAATTTTTGTGTAATGATACTATGACTTTATAAACCATTGTAACAACTATTACAATTACAATATATATATATATATAATATATATATATATATATATATATATGTATGTATAAAGCAGATTTTAAGTAGACAGCAACCAACCATGACTGTTAGTTTCATTCTTTTTCATGCTATCATCAGGCAGTTGGTGACTGTAGTGTTTGAAAATAGAAACCCTTATACGCCCAGGTATGTCCAAGATGGTAAGAGTGTAGCCAGGTAAAAATACCCATAAACATCATAATAGAAAAAAAAATCAGAAATGATTTACTGGTGAGACAAGAAATGCTTGATGTCATCAGGGGAGTTACATTCCTTAGTTCCACCAACTCTAAACCTCACAATGAAACGGATTCCATAAAAACACTGAATTTAAGCAAGATTGAGCCTGGTCAGTAACTAGATGTGTGACTGCTTGGGAAACTCAGGAACTGAAAGCTTATATGTGCAGGTGGTGTAATGGATAATAGCTCAAAATGGTTAATTAAAGAGAAGAGATCAAATTCCATTTTGGTTTGTTATATTCACTTACACCCAAACAATCTTAGGAAAGGTATGAATGCAACTATTCTCCCCCAGCTATGGGTTAATTAGTAAAATATGTATCAGTAAATTATTATTATTTGTCTATAACTTGTATCAGTAAATTATTATTTATCTATACTTCTGCGATGAGGTAATATTTACACTAGCTACATTATTCGGACTACTGTCTTCATCTTTGCTACTATGTTTACAATGTTTCAGCCATTGTATACTCCAGCCTTCTTCAGGTGCTAAGAATTTTGAACCAAACACTTTATTACAATCACCAGGGTATATCATTCTCATTTCATGTGCAGTGCTACTTCTGGTATCCATGAGTTATCTTCCTTTAACTTAACTATGCTATTTATTCAGCAGTAGGGAACAAATAACTTAGCAGAGTTAAGTTAAAGGAAGATAACTCATGGCTACTAGAAGTAGCAGCACACATGGAATGAGAATGATATACCCAGTGATTGTTTCAGTTCAAAATTGTTAACATCTGAAGAAGGCCAGCATGCATAAGGGCTGAAACATTGTAAACATGACAGCAAAGATGAGGAGATGAGATCTAAAAATATTTTCTATCTTTAAATAACCTCTAAAGTGTTAATAAGCCATAGAAAACGAATCAATAAGTGTAAACCTCACAGCTAAGATCTACCAAGCAATATACACTGAGACAAACTCCTTCATTTCTTTCATATTCCATTAGTAAGAAGGAAGTTCGACTTGAACAGTTTCTTTCCATGAACTGCTTATCTTGGGAAACTGACTCCCAAGAGAATGCTTTTTTTGATGACTACCATCTTAAACTTTTCAATTTTAGGTTTAAATGTTATCATTCACACATATCCACATAAATTGCATCTCTTACACATGCCACTCACCTGCCTTGAGTGTTTTTTGGATCGTCTACAAAGTGAACATTAGTATAAAAAAAATGTAAATGCCAAATTTTACAGTTATTTTCTTGTACTAAGATGTCCATGGCATTTTACATATTCCACAATACATATTTCTTTACATGTTCGTCTCTTAGCTTTCTTTCTTCTATTTTGGGCTACAATAAGCCTAAGTAAAAATAATTCTGACACATCTTTACTTATCTTTGTGTAGTGAGTTAATATTGCTGTTTTAATATTACGCTTTTATTCGCTAATCTGTCCATTAAGTGCCATAGGTGATATATGCTTGAGTGATCATCACTTTTTATCCAGGACTTACGAGGCAGTAGATTTTCCAGCAGTAGGTTGCTATTTCTTTCTGCATTAGGCTACAGAACCCAATCTTTTCTGCTATTCAACCCATAGGTAGTGGGAGAAGAGATGAATTAATACCATTCTCAAGGGTATTAACACGTCAGTGAATGCAACAAATTTAAATGGAATTTGAACTCGGCTCTCTGAATTCTTATTCTGAGCCAATATCCATTAAAACACAATGCATGTTATTCACTATTAAGAAGACGTCAGGAACTAATACTTAGTCTTTCTCAGTTTGTATAGATAAACAAGGGAACCTTTAATGCAGGCCTTTTGATAAAGTAACTGAAAGAGAAGTTCTGTTTCATGTAATATATTGCTAATACCTTGACAACCAAAGAATTTCTGCTACATTTTTCTTGTCACATCAATTTTGTGGCACAAGCAAGCAGGAGGTATTATAAACAGACAAATATTTCTCAGTACCTCGAAAAATGCTGCATATGGTTTCTGCAGGACCATTCATCACAAATGTAGACACAGCTCACACACACATACACACTTGTATCTAGCTATATACAAGCATCCGTAACATTTATATATTTATATGAATAGACACATATATATGTATGTACAGATACACGATTTATATATATATATATATATTTGAAATGAATTGTTTGAACATTATTTTTTATTGATACTCGTATTTAAGTAGATATTCTGTTTTTAATGAAACAGTATTATATATTTATTTCTACCGGCCTGATTATTTACGATAAATTTTTATTATGAAAACGTGTGCCATTCAGCAGGATTTGAACCTGCAACCCCTATCTATATAGGGGAAGCTACCATTTGATCTGGTAATGTTTTAGACCTCTCAACCACGAATAGCCTCCTGTCTAAACGAGGTTTTTATCAAGCCTATATAATACAATTTTTGATCTATCATAAACAAACATATCTGCTCTGAAATGTATCGTAATGTCAACAAATGTAAACATGTTACGGAAATCAACAAATTTTAACGGAACTTGTTCATAAGCAATTGACAATTTGAAATGAATTGTTTGAACATTATTTTTTATCGATACTCGTATTTAAGTAGATATTCTGTTTTTAATGAAACAGTATCATATATTTATTTCTACCGGCCTGATTATTTACAATAAATTTTTATTACAAAAATGTGTGCCATGTATATATTTGGGTATACACAAAGTATGCATACATACATACATACATACATATATGTTTTTTTTCTTTTCTGGTCAGAAATTATGTAGAAATTGTCCAAATGTTCTACATGTTCAAGCATGTCAACTATTCTTTTAGCCATTTATTTTTTACTTTTAAATGAATATCTAGACTTTTTTTAAAAATTTTTTGCCCATATATAATACAAAATAATAGATACATACATAATTATTACTAGATATATTTATCAAAATACAATTTTGCAATAATATTTCCCATCTCTTTATATATATATATATATATACACACACACACACACACACACACACACACACACACAAAATTCTTATTAACATAATTTTTTCTGGATAGCAATGCAATTAAATGTACCACTAAAAGAATTTTAATTTCTTTAAAAAGTGAAATTCATAACAGGTCTTAATTGAGTAGACCTACTTAAGAAAGATTGTGCTTTTCTTAGAAATTTAAGGTATATCTTTTTAGACAAGGAAAACGGTTTTTATAATGGAAATAACTTGTCTTTACCAATTCATATATATATATATATATATATATATACACACACACACACACACAAAATTCTTATTAACATAATTTTTTCTGGATAGCAATGCAATTAAATGTACCACTAAAAGAATTTTAATTTCTTTAAAAAGTGAAATTCATAACAGGTCTTAATTGAGTAGACCTACTTAAGAAAGATTGTGCTTTTCTTAGAAATTTAAGGTATATCTTTTTAGACAAGGAAAACGGTTTTTATAATGGAAATAACTTGTCTTTACCAATTCATATATATATATATATATATATATATATACACACACACACACACACACACACACATAGATACTTGTAAACTTCATGTTGCAGGTGCTACTAAACATTCATTCTGTCACTTATAACTTCATGGCATGTAAATGGTTCATAAACTAATAGTGTCATAAAAATTTAGGGTTGTTTCTCCTGTCAGTAGATTATGTGTATTATGGAACATTTTGGATTTCTGAAAGGTCAGACCATTTAGCTATAACTGCTTAGTATGCTAACAAATGTAATGATATACTCTTGACAAAAAAAATCCCTAGAGATAGCTACATCTTTTTTTATACTTCTAAAAACATTTCAGCATTATACTGAGATATATACAAAAAAACAAATAAATAAATAAAAAGAACTTATAAATGATTCATCAAAAACTGTTTTTGCGTATGTTAAATATTAGAAAACCAGATTAGTTTTTTGTTGGTTATAATGTTGGAACTATGACAGTGAATGGCTGGAATAATTACTTAGTTTCTCAGTCATGCTACAGTTCAGTGTTCAAGACTCAGTAAAACAAGTATTTTGAATAAAGATTTTCCATGTATTTCAAAATATTTAAGATGATTCAGTGTGTATTTCTTAACTCAACAAGAACAAAAAGAATCAGCACTTAATATAGACATGAAAGTAGCTGTTTAGTGGCATGCTAGTGCGGACAATTAAATAAAAACAATAAATGAAAAAATAATAATGAATAAAAATAAAAAAATAAATAAATAAATTCATTTTCCTATGGTGTAAGTTATAAGAAAACTGGAAAGAATTTCTGGTGACATGTGCGATTTCATGACCTTACTTCCATAAAAGATAGAATCTTTTTCTTTCTTGTTTTGGCTTGAACCCTGCAGTAATAGTGTTCCCACTGAGAAATGTTAGCTTCCCCTGGTCCACTGATGATTGAATTCTTTCCACTTACTAACAACATCACTGAATGTGTTTTAGCAGTCCTACTTGGAAGAGATATGTATTATAGTACAATGGATATCAGCTGGAAATGAGAAATCAAAGGGCCAATTTCGAACTTCAGTTGAATTTGTGACATTCATACATGCATAAATATCCTTGGGAAAGGTATTAATCCATCTCTTCTGCCTGCAGCTATGGGATAAATAACAGGAAAGATTGGGTTCTATAGCTTTGGATGGCAACCCGTTTACCTCTGAAAGTAATGTCAACCTTATGTGAAAAACCTTCTGCCTGGTCACTCATGGATTGAAAGAGTGATGATTGACCAAGTGTCTATCAAATATGATGCTTAACTGACTCAAAAGTAAATATTTTGCTATCCCAACTCAGCAAAGCTGATTAAGCTCAACCATGTTTATCCATTTGTATACTTACTTCCCATGAATCATTTCAGAATGAAAAGAAAAACAGACATACTAAAGAAATGTTTAACTTTTTTTTCAATAAAGTCAATGTAAAAGGTATAAATGTTTGCAACAAAAAAAGTTATTTGTATGATTCTTCTATCTTGTCTATATTTTCTGAAATGAGGTAGTATTTACATTATTTACATTGTTCAGACTGTTGTCTTCATCTAAATTGTCATGTTCACAATTGTTCAGCTGTTGTATGCTTTGACCTTCTTCAGTGATTTGAATTTCAAACTAAAATAAAGGGTTCAGTTTGAAATTCTAATCACTTGAATAATGCCAGACCGTATGACGGCCAAAATGTCATTAATATAGCAATATAGCTGAGGACAACACTTTGAACAATGTAAATAAGTCTTTTCTATCTTCCTTGTTTATACATTGAACATGCACCAATACCCAAGAAAAAAAAACACAAAACCCACAATTTTGTTAACATTCACATTCTATTCAAGACTATGACATAAACTTACTCTTTTCTTTTTCTACTCAAAATAGACAAAATAATGGAAACACTTTAAAATTTCAAGCAAATTTATTCCAATATGGAGTAAGACTGCCTTTGGTAGTAATTACAGTTTGTATTCTGTGTAGGACTGACTTATACAAAGTTTGAATTGTTTCCAGAGGAACTTTTTTTCCCTTCAGTCTCCAATTCTTTCAATGATGATGTTAGAGGACATCGACTCCCCACTTGTTTTTCTAGAATGAATAATAAATGTTCAACGATGTTGAGATTTGGGGACTGTGGCGGCCAAATAAGATGTTCTACTTCACTAGAATGTTCCTCATGCCATTCAGCTACAACTTTAGCACTATGAATGGGTACATTATCATACTGAAAGATGACACTTTCTTCTAGATACAGTTCCTGAACCAGAGGATGAAGCTGATTACTTAAATTTTTTAAATAGTCCTAACTGATTTTAATAAACTCATTTAAATAATATCTAAAAAAACAACAATTTTAGCAAAATACTGAAATACTACTAATATTAAATCAACAAATATGTAAATAGACAAGCTTTTGACTGGACTGTTTAATCAAAGTTTTCTAAATTATGTTATTATGGTACAAGGTGTTTTCATTATGTTTTCCAACACCTATAATCGTGATAACATGTTGTCTCATAGTCTATATATTTCTTTTTTTGCTATATATTTGTTACAGATGAAGAGAAAACTTGAGGTAGCAAAGATTTTTTTGTATCAAAGGAAGCTACAAAATTATGGAAGAAGCATGTGAGCAATGAGGAAGTTTTAAAGACATTTATATCTAGAATTACAAAAGACTTCATATTTTGGGGGCACATAAGAAGAACAGTGAGCTTGGAGAATTTGACACTTACATGAGTGATTTACTGAAAGAAAGAGGTACATAGGAAAACATGGAATAACATTCCTAAGAAGTTTGTGTCAGTGGATGACAAAACAGAGAGTGGGAGGGATAGCCAAAAACCAAATGCTGCTAAGAGCTACAATGGATACGAAATTGCAGAAGACCATGATAGCCCATGTCCTGAAATGGCAAATGATAGGTGCATGAACATCAAAACTGTCTACTGCAGAATTTTAGAATGCATTGGTAGATTAACAGCAGTGGGTATGACAATTGAAAACCTTAACCATTGATTTGATGGCTGGAGACAATCAACTGTACATATATTTATCAGCAAAAGTAAAATGACAGGCGGACACAAAATTTAATAAAGAAACTAGATGAACTGTTTTGTGGCTCTGCACAATATAAGTCAGAATCATTCTCTACTCTATTGAATTTTGCTAAGAAGCAAGCAACAACATACATATTATCTTTTGAATCTCACAAAGTTATAAACAGAATATTCAGGAATCTATTTTTAATGATTTTCATATTCATTTTACTTGTCAGTTTATACAGATATATATATATATATATATATATATATATAAAATGGATTTTCCTGTTATTTAGGATGTGTGGAAACATAGCAACTCAGTTCTTAGAATTGAGCAGCCAGACTATTCATACATATGATTTGATTACCGTAGTGAAGGCTTTTGCAGAAACAACCGCACTTTTTGAAACAGTCAAATACCATGAAAACCAATGCAAGAAGGCCTAGTCGGTTTGACTATTTTTTTAAAAAATCATTTCACCCCAAGCAAGGCAGAACTGCCACTGGTCTGCAGACGGTTACAGAAGAGGTGAGTGATGAGAAAGAGGAAAAAGTTACAAGGGAGTCAGAAAATGAGTAAGAACAGGATGAGTATGCAGGTGTGAAGAGGGCTACATGAGAGTAGATTGGAAAGGAAGAACAACATGATAAAAAGTTTTTTTTCAGGGAAAGTATGTGAATCAAGAAGTTAAGTGATGGCAACAGAACTTTGCATTTTAATTCTTGGAGATCGTAGTTTTCAGGGAAGCAAGTATATGGAAGGGAATTCCACAGGCAGGAAGTGTGAGCCAAAAATCTACTAGAATAGAAGTTGTGGTTACATTTGATTGGCTTCACTGTAAAAGGTGGGGGCCTAGTTGCTAGTGTAACAGCTTGAGTAAATTCATGCAGAGGAGGCACCAGGGAGTTAAGCTCTTCAGAGCAGAAGTCGTGAAAGTATTTCTAGAAGAGACAGAGGGAAGCCACATTACACTGGTGAGAAAGTGACTGTAGCATTTATTTATTTATTTGGAGGCAGAAGATATGGATTCATATTGTTCCCAAGGATATTTAAATCTAATCTCTCTAAACTTATTTATAAATGGAACTTTGTGTGTGTGTGTGTGTGTGTGTGTGTGTGTGTGTGTGTGTGTCCATTACCTATAGACTCTGAAATGGCTGAACTGATTTTCTTCAAAAATTTACACAGTTGTACTATAAGCGTCTGTGGGTGTTCTTAGCTAGGTTTTGTGTACCCCCGATAAATATAAAAAATCGATAATCAAAAAAACAAGTTATAGAAGGAGTGAAATTTGATACACTCATAGACAAAGACATAAGAAATGATATTCAGAAGTTTCAAGGTTGCAGTTCTTACAATAGTGCAGAAAATCAATAATATATATTTAGAAGCTTTCATTACACCTGAGCAACATTGGGCTATACTGCTAGTTTGTATATAAGTCAAAGTAACAAAATCTGACCATCAGACCTAGGTTTGATTCTCAACATTGTGCACATCATGTGACACAAAGTCCCTGAACAACCTTCCTCACGTTCTGAACTTAGAGTTGTTATTCTCCTTGACCAGTTGCCACTCAATACTATGGAACCAAGTCTGTCCTGCTATTTACCTATAGCTGGATGGAGAAGAGATGGATTCATGCCTTTCCTAAATGAAAGTTGACAATTACTATGTCTGTATATAGGTGACAAAAGTTAATTTAATCAAGTTTTATATAGGTGTGTATCTGAACAACTAGAGTGCCAGCATTCTGACTATGAGACCTGAGTTTGACTGCCAACATAGTTAATTACTCAAAGAAATAACTTCTTGGTGATATCTCCTTAGGGAGAAGATCCCAGTGTTTAGCATAACTGGAAAGTGATGGAAAACATACCACCAGTTGATGTAAACCTAGTGTAGGAAATATGATTGGACACCATCTATGATTGTGCTTATATGTAGTCAGAATTCTACACCTAATAGGTGGAGTGAAATCCTTTATCATTGGTTGGCAATTTATCCTGAGTAGATGACTCAATAATAATACCCATCCTCCAGAAGCCTGATCACTCGTAGAGATGTATCAGTCTGAAAAAAACACATGATGACTCAACTTTTCATTGTATTTATACTACATTTTATATCTGTGTTAAAACTGTTGATAAACAATCCAAAGGTTTTTTTTTTAAATATTTTTGTTAAAGTACTTTTGACCAGCTCAGATATGATAAAGAATGAAATCTTTCAATATGGCAGATAAATCTGTTTAGCTATATCCTGACAATTTTTTTAATTGTAAATTTCAAATTTTTGCCTATAGCCCAGTTCAAACACCTCCCCGGTTTTTTTTTTAACAAGAGTTGAGGCTTATTCCTTGTTTTCCCATTTAGGAGTGGGTTTCTGGTTCCTTCTAAAGTGTACTTCAATTTTAAACTTCTAATGTCTTGGCTTGAACTCACAAATTATTACAGGTCTTAACAATATACTCAGCACTCAGTGTGTCTGGGCTAATCTAACCAGGTAATGGGCAATCCTACTTTGGCTGGTCCTAGATCAAAACAAACACAATGTGGGAAGACTGGTTAAGAGTCAGAAAGGATTGGTCAGGATATGCCCTGAGTCAGCAGATTATACTTTAATTAAAAATAACATAACCTTTTAAGGAGGAAGTACTTTAAAAATATATTTATAGCATAACTACCAACTGTATACACCAGATTAAAACATTACATTACTTCTGCATTTCTCCACAAATCTATAATCCATTAATTTAAAATATGAATAGAAATAATTAAATAATTACCAGATAGTTCCTTATATTCACAACATTGTAATATTGTTTTCTCTATAAAAAACTACATTCTGTTTTACTTCATGATCAATTTAATTGTTTTCTTCATATTGTTATCTATATTTTTCTCCCTTTTATTATATATTATTATAGTTTTTTATTATTTTATTTTTATTATTAGTATTATTTTATTTTTATTACATACTATTATATATTTTTGTATGTTATTTATATTATTATTCTTCTTCTATGTGCCCTGTCCCTTCAGGATGTAGGCGATCATCGTTCTTCATGTCTCCCTATCACTTGTGGCTCTTAGTATGTTTGCTCCTGTTGCTCCTGGCAACCCCCGTTCCATCATCCACCTGATCAAGCCCTGCAAATATGTTATCCGCTGCCTTCCTCTGTCTCTCTTTCCTTCTATCTGACCAGTCAGTATCAGGTTCTCCAGGTCCTCCTTCCTCATTGCGTGTCCCAGGAACTCCAGTTGTCTCTTCCTGATGCTCAGTATCAATTTCCTTTTTGTTGCCATTCTTTCCAATACCTCATCGTTGCTCGCATGCTCAGTCCACGATATCCGTGGCATCCATCAGTAAAACTGCATTTCAGCCGCTTTCAGTTTTATCCTCATTTTCGATGATATTGTCCAACATTCACTGCTGTATTGAAGAACTGATATCACGTAGCAGTCTAGCACTCTTTTCTTTGTTTCTATTGAGATTTTCCTGTGTGTTAGTATTTTGTTCATCTTCTGGAATGTGTTGTTTGCCATGCCAATTCACCTTCGGATCTCCGTGTTGCACTTTCCATCTCCTGTTAGAACACTTCCTAGGTACTTAAATTTTTGTACTTGCTTGATTCTGTTATCTCCCACCTATATTTGGCATTTTGGGTTGTATCTTTTGCTGATGACCATGCACTCAGTTTTCTTAAAGTTTATTTATAGTCCCTTTTTGTCACTCTCCACTGCTACTTTCTGTATGAGGTCTGTAGTTTCCTTTCCGTGTCCGCAATCAGCACTGTATCGTCCGCATACCCTATGTTGTTCAGGTTGTGGCCGCCAATAACAAATCCTAGTATGTCATCTAGGTTCCTCAAAATATTCTCGCTGTATAGGTTGAACAAATCCAGTGAAAAGACACATCCTTGTCTTACGCCTTTTTCTATCTTTGTGTATTTACTGAAATCATTACCTGTCTGTATGCAAGCAGTTTGCTGCCAGTAGAGAATGGTAATATTGTAATGATATAAAATGGTACTTTATATGTCATTAATTATAAGCTTATTTTAATATTTTTATATATTACTTTTATTACTTAATTATGATATTGTATTTTTATACATATTATTCCATTGAAAAATTCTAAGCATTAACAGCTTATTTTCAAAATTTATTTATTTATAAAAAGTCTGTTTAATACTTGTATACAATATTTCACTAGAATTTTAAATAGAAATGTATTTTGGTTTATCATTCCTACACAGACTAACTTTACTGACTCATAAATGCACACATTTATTTATGATTCTCTCATACACATACCTTCATACATGATTGTCTCATTTTATTTAAAAAAATCATTCCATCACTTGACATGTGCATACATTATTTCACTACAGTTTTGAACAAAAATGTATTTTGTTTTGTCATTCACACATATACTAATGTTACTGATGTATAAACACAATCTAAAGTTTAAATATGCTTGACACACATTATTTTCACATACATATACTTACATTCATAATAAATGTAGTGTTTTTTATTACACGTGGCTCACACCCTTAAACAGACATAAATTTTTCCTTTGCATTTAAAATATTCATCCATTACTTTATTACCAGTGACAAATATCTGATTAATGAAATCAAACCTTAATCAACATACTGTCTCCATGGATTTAAAAAAAAAATTTAAATCATCTTTAAAAAATCTCTCTCTCTCTGAAGAAGCTAGTTAAAGTGAATTTTTAGATTAAAGACACTTTTCTTACCTATTCTTTACTTATTCTATATATATAGAATTTTATAATCATTTCACCCCTAGCAAGGCAGTTTTACTGCCACTGGTGTGCAGGGAATTACATAGAGGGAAAGTGATGAGAAAGAGGGGCAGGTTATAGGGGGTGTCAGAAAGAGGGTAATAGAAGGAAGAGTGGTATGATGGGGTGGAGTAAATGGAGAAAAGAGTTTGAGAGAAAGTCAGTGAGATAAAAGATTGCATTGGAGAGAGGATTTAAAAACAAATGAATATTTTCATACATTTAGGCTGATGAATCATTGTTTAATTTGTTTATCGCTTATCAACCCTTTTAGGTTATTTTATTCAAAGATTAAGAAAGGGAATTCTTATTTTCAGAATTCAAATAAATTCAAATTGTCTGAAGTTCTTTGTATAAAAAATGTTCATGAAAGCAAGAGTTGTTTGTACTTTCTTGCTTTCAACCCAGTCTTACAGAAATAGAAAAAAAAAATTATTGTGGACTTGTATTTAAAAAAATATCATCCCAAGATTGACACATAAATATACAGAAACTGCACTTTTGTGCTTATGTGCAGGAATGCACAGTTGGTAGATGATATTTATGCACTCCCAATGAAGTTATGATATTGAGCCTCCAAAGCTTCTTCTGCATATTGATTTTCATCTATTCATGGCTTGCAGTCATATCACGTTGAATACATTGGTTCTCACTCGATCATCGAAGTTAAGCAACATTGAGCCTGGTCAGTACTTAGATGGGTGACCGCTTGGGAATACCAGGTACTGTAAGCATTTAGTGACGGATGTGCATTGTGGTGCAGTGGATATCGGCTCGGAAAGAGAAATTGGTGAGCCGGGTGCAAATTTCAGTTGGTACCCTTGGAAAAAGTATTAATCTGTCCCTTTCCTCCAGTTATGGGTTAAATAACAAGGTAGGACTTAGGGACCCTGCCCTTAAAACAAATCCCAATGAATCTTGAAACTCGAAAAAGAAAAAGTATTACTAGACACAAAATTTATATAAAAACAAAAATAAATTGTTGAAAGAAAAAGGTATTACCAGCAATAGATAAATAAAATTTAGTTGGCAATAAATGACCTGCCGAGGTTGATATGCCATAAAACAAAAACAACCAACCAACAATCATTTATTCATATAAAATACTAATATTATTGTAACCTAACTATATACAGTAATCAATCATAGGAAATGTAGGTGAACAATTCAACTAGGAAAATTGAAAAAAACAACATATCTAAACAGAAATTAGAGACCTGACATAAAAGAACATTTCAACTTAAATAAATCAACAACATTTTTAATATTGACTTGAGATTTTTCTTGTTAAAAAGTTGAATAGTTAAAACACATTCAATATAATGAATAAAAGATAGTGAATTTTATATCATGTTTCTTGAGATTTAGCAACAGTACAACAAATTCATGGATATGGACAAAAAGGCCGACAGAATTACATGAAACTCTGTTAAAATTTTTCATCCTTTAATAATAGTCTAAACTGTAAATTACTTCCCTACTAATATCAGTTTGTTAATCATTGTTTTAGTTTAGTGGTATATTAACCATTATATATTATTTAATGCTGAAATCTAAATATTTTGTACACATTTTTTAATTTTTGGAAATAATAATGGTTTTAGTGGCCTTACTAACGTATATACTTGTGTATCATGTGACTTTTGAAGACATAATTTTGAAGTGAATTTTAAAGGGGTTGCATCATACATTAGATATACAATGAACATATAGTGGGTTCGTTCCCCATACTGGCCAATGAATATGTATGTTGTCAGTTTTTGATGTGCGTTGTCATGCAGTGGATATCGACTCAGAACAAGTAATCAATGAGCCGATTTTGAATTCTAGTTGAATTCCTTCCATTCACTTACACATAAACACCCTTGGGAAAGGTATGCATCCATCTCTTCCTTCCAGTTATGGGAAGGAAGAGATGGATGCATATCCTGTTATTTAAACAGGACAGATTGGGCTTTCTATTTTAATGGCAACCTACTGCATGATATCAGCTCAGAACAAGAAATCGAGGAGCCTAGTTCAAATTCTAGCTGAATTCATTGCATTCACTTATACGCAAATACCCTTGGGAAAGGTATTAATCCTACTATTCCTTCCAGTTATGGGTTAAATAGCAGGACAGATTGGGTTCTATAGCCTTGGTCGGCAACCACAGAAAGCAATGGCAACCTACTGTGGGATAATATTCTGCCCAGTCAGTCATGTCTCTTTCGAGACATGATCGCCCAAGCATGTATTATGGATGGCACTTAACTGACTGACTGACTGACTGCAGGATAATCTTCTGCCCAATCAGTCATGTCTCTTTCGAGACATGATCACCCAAGTGTGTATCACGCATGACCCTTAACTGACTGATACTAATCTTATATTTTGTGTATGATGCAACCCCACTTAAAATTAACTCCAAAATTAGGTCCTCAAAATTCACATGATACACAAGTATACATGGTGACCCATCACTAGAGATTCATACCTTTCCCAATGGTATCTAAATCTAAACTTATTTATAAATGGAACTCTGTGTGTGTGTGTTCGTTACCTATAGACTAGATACTATAAGCATCTGCGAGTGTTCTTAACTACGTTTTGTGTCGAGGTACCCCCAATAAATATCAAAAATTGATAATTGAAAAAATTGGGTTATAGAAGGAGTGGTCCGATTTTGATTAAATTTGGTACACTCACAGACAAAGACATAAGAAATGATATTCAGAAGTTTCAAGGTTGCAGTTCTCTTTCATATGTGTGTGATGATTGGTTTATTTTTAGCCAGTCACATAATTTTTTTAATGGAAACAAAGTTTTTCTCATGCTTGCTATTTGAGCCACTCTCTGTCCTTATAAGTGGCAACCTTTCGAAAGTTAAGCAGTAGACCAACAGGCTGGCTAAAGGACTACATGTATGTCTCTCCCTCTACTCATACCTTACCTAACACACACACAGACACAGAACTTTGTCTTCTTTCTGAACATTTTCACCAAGAATTTTTGAATTTTGAACTCTTGACCAAAATTTCTATCACTTACAATTACATTTAAAATAACTGTATTTTTTATGTTATTTGTTCTTACATGAAAATCCTTCTAACAATTATAACAAACCTTTTCAGCACAAGAAAAAACTTTCTTCATTTAATTTATTTTGGTCAACAAACAGTTAAAGGGAGACAACTTTTTCCTCCTATTTTATGTATACTATTACATGCTTTGCTTGTTTATTAAATAGACTTTATTTATGTTGGTTACAAATCAGAGTTGTTGTCTTTATTTTTCTTGAATATTATGTTGGACAAATCGTAATATAAATCATAAAGGACTAAAAGTCTTCTACATCAGTGTGTCTTAAGAAAAACATTAAAACAAAAAAAAAAATTGTAAAAAATTAACCCCCGTTCCAAAAAAAAGTGTTATTTTATACTATATTCAAGGTTTCTACCAATTCTACTAGTTTATATAATTTGAAAAGACATTTCAATATAGTAGACTTAAGCATAGAAATTAAGCAACTTCTTGACTAATTGTTGCATAAAACTTAATTGGTCTAAGTGATGGGGAAAAACTTAAGCTGATTATGAAAGAAACAATTGTTCAAATGTTATCTTGGTTTTGGGAAAGAAATGAGTTTTTATAATCTTTTCACCCCAAGAAAGGTAACAATGCTACTAGAATGCAAGAGGGCTACATTGAGTGAAAGTGACTGAAGTTGAGATGCCTGGTCAGAAGCAATTGTATTACAGACCCTTCTTTGGTCTGACAGACAGAATCAAAGAGTAGTATCTGTTCTCAGATACTCACTTCCTGCTCGCTGGCCGGGATTGAAAGCAATGACCAGCTAAGACTAGCTTTTGACAAGCTATGACCAGCTTTGTACTCAGTTACTGCATAAACGGTGTCTGGATAATCTTTGTCCAATGGCCTGAGCTGGATTTTGTCAAGAATCTTGAGATTGACAGCAGGGGTATCAGACCAGATACTGCAACACACTTTTTTTTTCTACAAATTCTGTTTGTACTCTTATTATAGCAGGAGTATGACAAAGAATTATATCTGATGTTTCCAATGTTTTCATCGACAAATTTTCTTGGTTTTTCTTAAACTTCTAAACATTATCCACAAAGGTTTTTTTCTTGTAAAATAATGCATTTCCTGTGAAAAAATTTGAGAGAACATCAAAACCAGAGTGACTGTTAAGGCTTTCAGCATAGCATTAAATCAACTTCATAAGATGTACCTTCACCAAAAACATGACATTCTTCAAACCTCCAAAAGTTAAAACAACTTTTTTTTGTAGAGGCCAACTTGATTAGATGTTAATAGAAGTTCTAGAATAACAATTACTGAGTGAATGATATTTCTCAGAAGTTAACATTTTTTTATTCAAAATTTTTCCTGTTAAAGTAACCAAATAATTTTATTGCATGTCATGTCATGTCACTACAGTTTTTTAGGCAATCGTGATTCTTCACAGATTCTTTTTCTTTATGATCTGTGAATTACCATTCTTAGGAAAGTTAGTTGCATAATATTCCTTTGCCTTGTCCATGGTTTAGAACTTATAATAGTTATTCTCTTAAACTTATAGCTACTCAAAGCTAGAGAGTCCAGTCTACTCTTCTATTTAACTCATAATGTTAGGAAGAATAGATTCATGCTTTTCCCAAGGGCATTTGCAAAAAAGTGAAATTTGAACTTGTTTTGCTGATTTCAATTTCTGTTTTGATATTTATTACACTACCCCCTACATTTTTATCTAAATCACTTTATAAGGAATTAGGAAAATAGATGTTTTTAATAATAGAACTGTTTTTCACCCACTCAGTGTATAAACTATTTTTTCCTAAACTTATGAACTGTTCTATCAATTTAAATTTTTCTTTTTTTTTCTTTACTATGTCCATTTTGCATGTATGTTAAATGAAAAAAGAAATTGCCTAACAGAAGATAAGAGAAACATTTATGATACGAAAGAGTAATGCAGGTGCCTGCAAGGAGAAATTAGATGAACACTGTGCCTTAAGGCAAGAGGAAATTTACCAATTGGAAACATCATGCAGAGAAAAACAACAAAGACACATCATACAGCTCGGAGGTTAGAGCAATTGATTTGCAGGCAGCTGAATTTACTGTTTTATACTCTGTCTTATGCAAGAAAGGTAAAGCAAGCAGGTTTAAAGACAAATTCAAATTTATCTGGTATAGGAATAACCTGTAAATCTTTGTAAAAATAATCTACTGGAGAGATGAAATGCTGACATAGTTGTTGATGTATCCCAGCTACTGGTGATACAAGCCCTGTTTGGTCAAACTTAATGTTGTAGTAATGCTGCTAGTTTTGACAAAAAGAGACAGTTGAAATTTCTAGATGTAATGGGTAAATAGGGCTAGGAGAATTTGACACTCACAGGAGATACTAAAGACAAGAAGGAGAGAGGGAAACAGTGAGTAAGTTAACCAAGAAGCTTTTTTTGGATATGGATGGAAAAACAGAGAGTGAGAGAGATGGAGGAAAAATAAACCATACTGAGAACTATGAAAGATAGAAAGTTGTAGCAAACCATAATCATTCAACTCCTGAAGGGAACCAACACATGAAAGAAGGACCCACTGGTCTCTTTGGAAAGGTTAATTAATCCAGATATTTGTGAGACAAAACTTAGCTTGGCACACAACCATAATTGACCTAAAGAAATTGTCTCATTAAATGCAAAGCCTTATTTCTCAACAAGAACTTCAACCCTTCTAAGCAGATCAGACTTGAAGAATCAGGCAATTTATTTTTGTTGGTTTTTAACTTGTACCACATTTAATGTATTTTACAGAAATTAAAAAAGTGGTTGAGTTGTTCTATTTTCATCATTAGGCCTGTTTAGTTTTAATAAAGTTTTAATAATTAGTTTTATTTATAAAGGTTGCTTTTAGATTTACCATCCTGTTACCATCACTCTTTGTTCTTGTTCTGTCATCCATCTTGTTAAGTAGGTTGTTTATTGCTCCCCAGCTGCTTCTCCTGCCTTCAGTAAGTCCTGTAAATATTAACTTCACAATTTGTTTTTTTAACATGTACTTTCTAAAGATGGGTAATCATGGTTCAATCTAGTTTCCTGTTATTTTCTGTTGCAAATAACATTTAACACTTTAATATCTTTCTTTGTTCATTCACAAAGACTTCTTGTGAAGATAGCTACATCTAAGTAGATTGGTTACTCACTGCCTTCAATATGTTCTGTTAATTTTAAATTCTCCAAAGCTCTCTTTCCTCATTCTGTGTCCCAGAAATTTCTACTATCTCTTTCTGACTGGAAATATAAATGTTCCTCTTTTGCCTAAAACTCCTTAGTTGTTCACATGTTCTAAATATGGTATTCTTAACTTTTGTCAGTCAAACAACATCTTTGTCTTTTCTTCATATGCAACATTTTTCTGTCTCTTAATACATCTTTTAAAAATTTTTATCAACACTCATATATTTTTCTTTATTAATTCAAACTCTTGAGTTAGATTTAAATGAGAAACTATTTTTTTTAAGAAGGTAAACATGTGAATTTCATGAAAAACAAAGCTTTGCACTGTTTTGAAAGAAGGCGCTGTGAAATACTGAATCTGTCAAAAGTGGTTTGTGAATCTTGTTTTGGGGGATTTCTCACTTAGTAATTTTCCAACTGATAACTATTGATAATTAATAAATCAATGTCATGTGACATGGAAGATCACCAACTTTAAATATTCAAATCAAATGTTGAAAATCACTTGAACCAGTTATGTTTGATGTGTTTCTCCCATGTGCAATTTGCTACTCAAGAGAAGATATTGGTGAACAGATTCTTCTGACTTCAGTCACTTTGTCATCAACATGATGTGGCTTCCCTCTGTCTTTTCTACAATTATGTTCATGGCAACTGTTCTCACAAGCTTTTTTTTTTTCTTTGTGCTTCAACCAGACAAAATTTATATGTGCTACTACATTGTAATCTAGGTCTCGTACTTTTACCATTGAAATTTATGAGTTGTGCCATACATGATATACATTTGGGCTATCATGTCTCAAAAAAGACATGACTGACTGGGTAGAAGATTTTCATGCAGTAAGTTGCTATTACTTTTTGTGGTAGACTGTGTAGAAGTCAAATAACTTACATTTCAACATAGCTGTCTCTTTTTGTCTCCCTGAAGGAAGGTGAACATTCAAGAGTGTGAGACTCACCTTCCTGATGTTTCCAATTAGCGTCCAGTTGGCAGACAAAAATAAACAGGGTTGTAACTGAATACATGTCCCTATGTTTATTTAACACTTTTTACAGTGTTTGTGGCACAAGGCCGAAAGAAGGGGGGGAACAAAACTGAGGATGGTCTTCCGTAACTATCTTATACCTAGCTAATCTCTTTCACGACCCAGACATGTGTTACAATATGTCTCAATCACCACAAAAACTTGTCCATCGACACTCATACTGCCGTACACCAAAATACCACAACGCATACCGGGACCTAAAAAATTACCCAAAATGAACATAAAAATTTTGACAATATACAATATTTACAATAACTTTTACAAAAATATATAAAAATTTTCACATGAAATGACAAGGGGGAGGGGGCATGACACAAATCCCCAAATAAAATCAAACTAAAAACAACAACATAAACTTTGTGTTAGTTGGACCCAACCTACCCTCAAAACAAAGAGGTCGCTGTATTCCGCCCAGAGGACGAAATCAAGAAACTCTCTTTCTACAGGGAGTGGAGAGGCGAAAAGAAATTGGACTGGGGAAAATAAAATACTGGCACAGATGAGATAAAAACGGGACATAAAAAATTAACGGAACCTGGGAATCTCAAACTGAACCATAACAAAAGATACATGGCCAGGGAACCGGCCCGGACATCACACTCATTCACATTAACTAGGTACACAAATAGGGACTTACCTTAACCAAGGGGAGGGTTCCAGAGGAATCCAACCCGATGTGACTACCAGATCTAAAAGAGAAAATCAAGGCTAGCCCCAGTCACGCGAACCAGGCTCGCCACATTTACCCACCTTTTGCTGAACTCTGTCGGTGGCAACCGTTTCCGATCAGTTCTAATCTTCATTTTGAGTTGGTACTCAAAATATCGGATTAGATCCTGATGCGAAAGACGGCCACCCCGCAAGACTTCCTCCAAACGCGTCGTCCATATCACCATTCGAGCCGTGGCCAGAAGCGACAGAAACACCATCCGTTTCACTCTGGTGTACGGGGGCGACACATTATCACAGGCGTATGCACGATCAATGGACACGAGTTCTCGTGGCGCGATGCGAGCAGTCAACTCGCTGACACGATCCCACAACGGGCGAACGCGCGAACAATGGAAGAAGGCGTGCGCCGATGTCTCCATTAAGCCAAGGTTGCACCGTTCACAATCTGGCAAATCCGCCAGGCCCATTATGAAACGCATGTCATTGAGAGACAAGGCGTTACGAGCTAGTCGCCAGGTCAGAGAAAACTCAGAGTTGCTGAGCCAATCCGATCCTGGCGCCCAAGAAGAGAGTGATACTCCTCCTCCATCAAGCCGAGCTCCTCCCTCAATCGATCCTTCGCGACGCCCTCCACTAATCCCCGATAGAAGTGCCTCCTAGGCCGAGAAAGGTCACTAGACCGTGGAATGGCCCACAAGGCCCTCCGGCACTCACGGATGAAAGCCGGTTGCCCTCGAAGCTTGCGGCAGTGCAACAAGACCGGGGGAGTGATAGTGAGGCTAGGGAACGCGTCCCTCACTACCCCCGTAAGCAACGAGTCTTCCATTAACGCACGACTGAGAAATGCCAACCTCGAGGCGCGCCGATGGCTCGCCAAGTGCGGCATTCCCAGTCCCCCCCTGACATGGATGTTGGTAACAGACACGTTTGTCGACGTGATGTCTGCGTCCTCTCCACAGAAGGGAGAATAGCAGACGCTCGATCGCCTCCTCACGCTCCTCACAAAGTGGAAGTACAGACAGCCGATAAAGGACCATGGGGAAGACGTAAGCGGCACACGCCTCCGCCAGGCCCTTTACGGAGAGACTCCATCGACGCCAAGTTTCGACCAATGCGCCGACCTTTGCCTGTATATCAGACCAATTCTTCTCCAACTGTAAGTCCGGACCGAACCAAATTCCGAGGATTTTGACCGGTCCGTCCGTCCAGTCGAAGGGCCCCGGGAGGGGAATCCCCTTCCAGGCACCTAACCGCAAGCCGGAAGACTTGTCGCGGTTAATCTTGGCCCCTGTCACCTGTTCGTACCTTTCAAGCGCCTTCTGTACCGCTCCTATGTCCCTGCGGGAGGACACAAAAGTCGTTACGTCATCGGCGTATGCGGAAACCCTGGCTCGAGCACCACCAGGGATAGCGATTCCACATAGGGCCAGACTGCACGACCTGTCTCTAAGCCGGCGAAGGAGGGGCTCCAATGCCAAAACATAGAGTAAGGACGACAGCGGGCAACCCTGTCGAACCGACCTAGACAGCGCAAAAGCGCTCGACAGCTTTCCGTTCACCTGCACCACAGCCGTGGGGGAGCGATACAGGAGACTAATCCAGCGGCAGAAGTCGGTTTCGAATCCGGCAGCCTGCAGGACAGCCGCCAGGTAGCCATGGTCAACCCTATCAAATGCCTTGGACTGATCCAAATTGATCAGCGCGGCCTCATCGTCGTCTTTTACACCCTCTAGGATCGTGCGGGTCAAGTGCAGGTTGCTCTGAATTGTTCGGCCCTTCACAGCGCAAGTCTGATCAGGTCCCAACAGAGACTCGGCAACTAGCTGCAAGTGATTCGTCAGGATCTTGGCCAAAATCTTTAACTCTGTGTTTAGCAGAGTTATGGGCCTGTAACCGTCTAATTCCCTCCCAACATCCTTGCCTTTTCTCAACAGCGTGACCACACCCCTGGTGAACCGACTGGGGATGGACCCCTGACGGAACCAGTTGTTGAACACAACTGTCAAGATAGGGACAAAGATGTGCGACAGCCTCAAGTACAATTCATAGGGCAAACTATCCAAACCTGGCGACTTGCCACTGCCGACTCTCTTCAAAGCCGCGTAGACTTCGTCCTCCGTAATCTCTCCTTCGCAACTAGCCACTTCAGCCAGCAAAAGCCGGGGAAAGTCAGCCAAATAGCTGCGAAACTCCTTGTCGCGGAGACCAGGCTCCTTGGTGAAGCGGCGTTCGAAATGCTGCCGAAA
Organism: Ascarosepion bandense; assembly: GCA_037127315.1. Taxonomy (NCBI): domain Eukaryota; kingdom Metazoa; phylum Mollusca; class Cephalopoda; order Sepiida; family Sepiidae; genus Ascarosepion; species Ascarosepion bandense. The sequence continues at coordinate 953,016 of JBBBDQ010001777.1, forward strand.
CGCCTCGCACATGTCATCAGTCGACCTAAGGGTGTGCCCCTCCGGGTCTCGTATCTCGCGGATGTACCGGTCACCACCTTGACGGACTTCCTCCTTGCGCAGTTGTGCGCCCATGTTCACAGCTTCGGAAGACATCTTGCTTAACTTATGTCTAATTACCTGACCCATGTAACGATCGCTAGTCGACCGCTCAAGGGCCTCCCTAGCTAATGCTATCTCTAGGGGATCCCCACCAGCCTCCGCCCGGGAAAAATTAGATCTAAGTGTCTTCACCTTGACAGCCTTAACTAGGTTGAGCCGTTGGCTGTATTCAGTGGTGAAAGACCTAATCCTATCCTTAAGACTAGCCCACCACCTATTCCCGATGACTCCCCCAGTTAACGCCCGCTGAACTACAATTATCAGCTGGTCCCGGAAGTCCCGCCTGTCCAGTAAGGACTGGTTGAACTTCCAGAAGCCAGCCATTCTAGCCCTAAATTCTAACACCACACGGGCACATACCATTTTGTGGTCCGTGTAGCCTAACCAGTGGAACGTCGGGCATTCTAAGAAATCTATATCGGCCTCTCTCACTAACATTCTATCAAGGTAGGAAACCACCTTGGTAGAAGGCCAACTATTCGCCCACGTCCACATTTTCCCACCCGGATGATCGACTCGGTATCTATCGACGAGACCAAATTCGTCAATCAGATCGACCAGGCTACGATCACCACTCCTCCCGCTAGAACCCCACCCTCTATCCAATTTGGGGTCCAGGATGGTATTCCAGTCTCCAACTAGAACTAGTCGCTTGGAATCGACCAGGAAGGGCTCCAACAGCCGGAAAAAGTCGACACGCTCCTCTTGATCATTGGGCGCATAAACCGCAACCAGACGAAACTTCTTGCTTTTCACTGCAACATCGGCCATGATCAACCGGCCCTCGGCACCGACATGGACAGGGTCGACCTCCGCGTCCAGGGTACGCTTGACCAGCAAAGAAAACACCTCTGGCTTGCCGGTTCCCATATGCTGAATAGACGACAAAGTCGTTAGCCAGCACACAAGAATCGACGTCGCAAACAAAGTGAGTCTCTTGGATCGCGGCCACATCCACGCCGAATGACAAGAGGTCACGAAGCAGGCAAGCCGCCTTACCCCGATCCCTCAGGCCGTTCACATTCACACTGGCTAACTTGATAGACATCAATTAGATCTACAATTAGAAAAAGGAGAAAATTACTCGTGGTCACATACCGGATGAAAATCTCTGGCAGATGGGACCCCGACGGCCTGTCCAAGGGACCCTGTACCAACATCGGACGTAATCCGCCCGTCTTGGACAATCCCGCCGACGTCCGTAGGGTAGGTTAGTTTAACTACCCTATATAGAGAGGGATGGAGAAGAACAGGGAACCTCCCTGAACAATTTTTTTCCATTTTTTTGAGTTCAGGAGTATCACTCCTGTACACTGTAATGCCTTTTTCCTTGTATACCTTGCTGGCTTCTTTGATGTGCTCCCAAACCCTTAGGTTACCCCCCGTGCTACGAACCAGGGTAAGCACACTGGGGGCCTTCGGGGAAGTTAGCTGGGTCTTCAGTGGATTTGCCATCCACTGAAGTCAGCTTCAGCAAAGGCTTAAGCAATGCGCGTTTTTGCGCTGACCAGTCCTTCATCAGCTCCTTTTTGCTGACTTTGAAAAGTTCTTCCCCCTGGGGAAGAGCTGTCTTCTTTCTGGTAGTTGAGGGGGTAGGTGAAGGAGAGGGAGTGGGAGAAGGAGTAGGGTTGGCTGTACTGTCCTGTGACAAGGGATTCTTGGTCAGGGGAGTCAATTTAACGACAGGGGATTGGGAGTATTTTGCTGGTGATGTTGGCAAGCTCATAGCCTTTTGAGCGTATGAGGCTCTTTGTCTCTCGGGTGATGCAGGCAGAGAGGACGCTTTAGCCGCTCGATCTTTGCACCTGCTCTTCCTCAACACCTTGACATTCTCGACCTGTTCCTCGTCGCTCTCATCTCTCCCATGTTTTAAAGACGCTGCTCTCCGTGTTGATGTCTCCATCTACTCCTCCATCTGCTGCTCCTTTGAAGGTTTGGTTGGTGGGACATCCTGCTTGGGAGGCACTTTATTTGGTGATTTCCGTGGCAGAGGTGACTTTTCTTCCAATCTTTTAGGTACTGCAGGGGACTTTGCTGGTTGTGCCGGATTCTTGAGTTTTCCGCCCTTTTTACCGGCTGTCTGCCATGCTCCTTCTTTAGCCGTTTCTGCTGACTTTTCCGGCAAGTCTTTGCTGACTACTGCTGCTGCTGTAGGTGCTGTCTGCAACGGCTGGGCTTTTGGAGCCTTGGTTGGACACGCCTTTGCCACGTGATCTGTGGCTCCGCAAGCCCAGCAAGCGGGCCTTCTCCCCTCTACGACCACAAATATAGAACGACCTCTGCAGGTGAAGATGTTCGGTATCTCTGTGAATTCCTTGTGAGACACCGTCACCTGCAGAGTCATATCGCCCGTGGCGAAACCTGCCTTGGAGATGACGCTAGCCACCTCTGCCACTCTGCCGAATCTGGCAAAAAACGCCCCAACATGGTCAGTGGAGATATCCATGGGCACCCCATGTAACGTGACCCGTGTCTTGCGGGTGCCCATGTACTCAGTTTCGATTCTGAGTGACTTTGTCTCTCTCGTTGTCCCTGCTAGCTCCTTTGCCTCCTCCACAGTTCCCAGCAGAACGTCCCACATTGCGTGACTCCGTCATGCCACCATCTTTGCCCGGATGTTTAAGGACTTGATAGTCTCCTCCAGTACCTCCCTGCTGACACCCACAAACTTGTGGGTTTTGAGGTCTTTAGTTAGCAGGGAGATGATCCGTGGCTCTATCTCTTTAAGACTCTTGGGTACAGATAGTAGTTCCATGCCCGATATGTACTGCTGGTACCTCTTTCTTGCCTCCTCATAGTAGGCTTCGTCCTTCGTCTTGTTGCCTCCACTCCACGCCGCGGTGGAAGGCAACGGAGATCCAACCGTTGGTTGACTTCTGCCATCCTTGGTAAGCGGTATCTCCTCGTCCACCTCACTGATACCAGTCCTTGGTACCTGCCAGTCCCCTTCTTACGCTCCACAGTATTCGTCTGTGAAGGGAACTGGACTTTCTGGCCTTACCTCGGCCATTGACCTCCTGCCGATGGAGGCTCTTTGGTCGCCGAACGAAAACTCTCCCAAACGAACGCCAAGTCAACCGGACACCCGACAACGATCGCCAATGCCGAACACAACCTGAAACGAACTCAACCCGACAACGAACGCGCCAGTGTAGTATGAGCGGAACAGATACTACACTTTGATCTTAGTGAAAACACCAAGAAGAGCCACATACATGTCCCGGTGGCCCAAAGACAAATGGTGGATATTGTGCTGAATATTTATGGAGCTCAATGCACATACTGAAGTTATCAGCCAATCACTGCTTATGGAATAGACTTGCCTGTAACAAAATGGAATCTCCCACAGGTTATTATTTAAGCCACCTACCAATTTTCCCTGATGGATTTTGGTCAGTCAGATCAAACTTCTATTGTAGTTGAGTACTGGCTGGTTCTTCCACAAGATTCTTACAGACTGATTGCTAAATAAGCCTCTACAATTTAATCTGTTCTATTTAACTCATGGTTGTAGGAAGAAGTGATGAATTAATACCTTTTTCACAGGTATTTGTGTGTAAGCAGGGCCATAGCTGATGCTAAAAAAAAAACACTGGGCACAGAGAAAATTGCCCGGATTTATTAGTTGACAATGTGATGACATCATCAGTGTCATCTGTTTCCAGAAACTATGATTTTTGCAGATTTTTTGGGCTATTTCAATGGAAATTAGGCAGAGATTGTGAACAAAAGCAGGAAATCGGGTTCAGATTTTCTGAGTATAACCAGTCTTTTCTCCCAAAATTAATAAATAAACAAACAGATTTTTACTGCGTTCATTCGGATGTTTTCTGAGTTTTTCTTTCTTTCTTTGTGAATTTAGTTTGATTTCTGACGAAGACATTTTCCCTTGTCCGGATTTTCACTATGATTGCACGGATCGGCCCGGACCCATGCCCAGTGTGCCTGGTAGTCAGATATGGCCATGTGTATAAGGGAATGCAACAGTTAAATGTAACTGTATCTTCAATTCCAAGTAAAAATGCTGGATGCTACAGAAAAGAATATAAAGGAGCTTGTAAAATGGATATCATGGCTTGGGGTTTTGAAGCCACCAAAATCAAGTATCTAATGAGAGTTGATTTTACTTTTTATGCTAAATCATCGAAGAGAAAAAAACTTCTATTTCGATTTTTGAGTTTAGAATATGTTTCAGTATTTTTGTTCTCACATCATACGTAATATTGTTAGTAGTGTCTGAAAAGAATACAAGATTAAATTTTTCATACATGAAATAATTATTTATTTGTTTCTGAACTCTGTCAAATAAACATAACCAAAGTTCAGCTGGGTTCAATTCCTGTTTATGTTGGTTCACTCTCCAACATCCTTTGAGTCATAACACTGCAACTGATGCTTATGTGGTCATCTTCTTAGATCAACCCTTACAATGAATACAGTAAACAGTGGGGTTAACCTTATTCAACTCTAGTTAGATCAATCTTCTGGATGAATATTAAATTTGATTAGTACTTTTCTTCTTTCACTGGCCATCTGCTGGGCCAAGGACAAAAAAAATTATAACCAACCCCCTCTGTTCTGGCGATTACTGTCACACTGACATTGATATTAAACTGACCCAAACTCTAAAGAGGTTGGGTTGGTGCAATGCTAATGCCGGCGTATCAGTAATCACATTGCCTGACAAAAAACAGATTTTTGTCTTTGGCCCATGTGTGTAGGTATGCCTAAGGCCCTCTCCACATTAAAACCATCTTGTGTCAAATCCAGTGTTGCTGAGGAGGCCAGATAAATATATCTGGCAATCTAACTTGGATCAAAGTATAGGATCTGTTCTACTCATCTCTAATGGTAGTAGTCATATTAACTTACAAGTTTCATTCACTTAGTCATTTTTAATCATTGATGTAAGAAAGCGCTTGTATACAGCTGATTATTTAGTTATTTTGGAATGAGTTTGGTGCTCAGAATGTTAACTATATGAAAATCTTGATCTGATGAGGCTTTTCATGAACATGAGTCAAGTACTTAGGTTAATGTTTTAGTTTTTAAGTATCTTCTGGTGTTCAAGAGTAGTGTATTCTATGTTTAATTTCCTTATCTCTCTTTTACTAAATTAATTATAACTGATACATTCAAGGTTTGACTAAATTTCAGCAATTTGCTTTATCCTTACTTTTGCAACACACTTTTTGCATATAAATACACTATACATGCAATTAAACAGTTGTGGTTTCTATGCCTACACTTTGTCTTTCCTTCCCATTTCAGATTCACTTTTTGTATTGCTTTGAACAGAATTAGGATATATTCCATTACTGAAACACATCATTGTTTATAAGTATTCCTGTTGAAAAAAAAATATTCACTGTCACAAATCCTCACTCTACTTCAATACCCTGGACAATGTAACAACAGCACAATTTTCACTAAGAAACATTCTACCTCCACTTGTCTTGTCGGACTTATTGAATCAGGCTGCCACTGTTTAGCCAAATCAGTCAATCCACACATCAAATTAAACTACTACAAATTGGTGAAAATCCAGCCAATCCACCCAGAGGACCTGTTTCAAAAGCAAGGCACTTTAACCTTTACTTCTACATTATTTTTTCTTTTCCATGCGCAACCACAAGGTAACTGATCTTTGTTCTTGGTGGTGGCAAAAAATGCATGCAACCCTTGTTTTTTTTGTCCTCTGCAGTAGTTCGCTACAATTTTAAGGGGAATTAAAAATGTCCCATAAATGGTTATGAAAGTGGTGCAAACTGAGTTTCACATTCCATTGACAAGAAATTCATCTTATCTCTTTTTACTCTGGCAGTTTATTTCTGTTAATAAAAACAGTGTAAGCAATGAGTGTCCAGGATAAGAAGACAAGATTGTTACTCATATGATATCACAAAAAATATATCATTCTCAAGTGGTTAATAAATATGAGAAAACAAGATGTTTATTTGATCTTTTTTGTTTGGTTGGAACTTACAAGAATAATTTTCTTGACAAAATTATTGATGTTTATGTAGTTGCATATAACAGACTTTTAAAATGTTTTTGTAGAAAGACTTAAAATGTCAGGTAACATGAAGTACGTATCTATTTTTTCCATGACAGAATACTGCATAAGGATCTATGATTTGTACAACAAATAAATAAAAAAAAATGAAGCATCTGTATAGTTCTGCTTAGTGCAAGTCAAAATTTATTTAAAAGTAGATAGAATCTAAATCTATTTATAAATGAAACTTTGTCTCTGTGTGTGTGTGTGCGTGTGTCCGTTACCTATAGACTCTGAAACGGCTTAACCGATTTTCTTGAAAATTTACACAGTTGTGCTATAAGCATCTACAAGTGTTCTTAGCTAGGTTTTGTGTCAAGATACCCCCGATAAATACTGAAAATCGATAATTGAAAAAATTGGGTTATAGAAGGAGTAGTCTGATTTTAATCAAATTTGATAAAGACAAAGACATAAGAAACGATATTCAGAAGTTTCAAGGTTGCAGTTCTTACAATAATGCAGAAAATCGATAATATATATATAAATAGCAAGATGTTTGTGTGCGTGTCTGTTTATCTGTCTGTATGTCCTTTATACATATCTACAATTTTTATCCGATTCTCACCAAACTTCACACAAATATTCTTTAGGCTGAGTTTGAGTTCCAGGACCATGGATTAGTTTTAAAGCTTTCATTACACCCAAGCAACGCCAGGCTATACTGCTAGTTTTACAATAAAGTCATAACTTCAGTTGACTCTAGATTAAAGTACAAATAATATGCCAGCTGTAGAGAAGGTTATACTTACAGTAAAATTATGCTGAAATACTAGTTTTATTGAGACTGATCAGTACTTAGATGGGAGACCACTTAGGAAAAGTGGGTACTTTTAGCAAAATCTGGGTAGAAACTAGTTAGGCATGGGGTAGCAGCCTTATCCTTCAACATGTAACCACAGCAGCAATACTGTTGCTAAAACATATGACCCAAAACACCTCAGTGAAATCTATGGAACTAAAAGATGGTTAATCTTTGAGTTAAATATAAGCACTTATATCAAAATCAACAAAATAACTTTGTTAGATCAGGAACATTAAGTTTGGCTCAATATTATAAACTTGATACAAATATCACCTAAACATAAAATGAATTAAGTAATTGAATGAGAGAGTTAAGAGTAAGAAGAAAGGACTAATCATTAACTGTAAGAGAACAAACTGCATAATAGTCAGCAAAAGAGACAGCTCAAGTTGTGAATTGCATATTGGGGAGTTCAAAATCATGAAGTGGAGATATTTAGCTATCTAGGAAAGGTTTGAATTATTTATTTATTTTGTTTTATTGCATATCAACCACAATGGGTTATTTAATACAAACAAAATGTTTAAGATAAGTTTGTATGAATAGAATATGTATTCTTTGGAAAAAGTCAGTTTTTAGATCAGGTTTCATTGACCTATTTTTGTAAACATCATTTTGTCAACAGTCAAATGTATTGCTAGTTATATTGTTTTTAGTTAAAAATGTATTTATTACCGGTAATATATTTTTATTTCAGAAATGCATTACCGGTAATAATTTTTTTCAAAAATATATTGATGGAAATTTTAAAATCTATTTTTATGCTTTTATATGATATTGACCACAGTCTGAATGTTAACTATTTGCCCATAGCTGAGGTCCTAACAGATGCTACAACTCTGGCTCAAGGTGGGTCTAGGAACAACAGCAATTCAGAGGTGGTTTCATGCTTCTCAAACTTTTGATCAGAAGTTTTCCTGCCAGATGTGGTTTATCATCATACCAGGACACTCTAGAGAACGTCATAAAAAATGGAAATCCAGTGGCATATCAGTATAGAAAATGATAACTTTTAAAAAATAAGTATTAAGAGATAGGAATCCTTTTTTTTTAAACAAAGCATGCTAGATTGATACACAATATCAGATTTCAATATGATAGTGTATAAAACAGTAAAAGTGTTATTAAAGTTTTTTATGTCAATTCATATCATACACAATAAATGGGATGGAATATCACTTTCATTACTAATAAGAATAAATATACACCAAGAAATATAACACATCATTGAATAAGTCCTGGGCCTGACATACGAATAGCGCTACTAATAAAAAATCCATATAAGTTTTACAAAGTACCAACCTTCAAATGGCATATGACATAATTTGGGCTCAATCAGATTATTAGTTTACAAATGACAGTTATTTAAGTGAATCTACTGTTGCAAACTTTCAAAATGATGGAAAAATCTAAATTTTATGTGTTGATAAATCATTGCTTTTTGATGGGAAAAATACTGTTCAATCAAAGCAATGGCTTGATAAGTGTTATTTGGACTCTGCTTCATCAGAAACAACAGTTAAGAGCTAGTAGGCTGACTTTAAATGCAGTTGTACAGACACAAATGATTCTGAATGCTCTAGTTGCCCAAAATTGCCAGTTGTTTCGGAAAACACCAAAAATATTCACTCATTTTGGTCAATTGTAAGTTGAAGTTGCATGAGATAGCAAAAGGGTTGAACATATCAGAAAGCAGTGTATTCATCATTTTGTGTCAACATTTGTCAATGAGAAAGCTGTGTTCAAAGTGAGTGCTACATTGGCTCACAGTCAATCAAAAACAACACATCAACCATTCAGAGCCTTGTTTGCAACTGTTTCAATGCAGCAACAGAGATTTTGCACAAATATGTGACAATGGATGAAACATGGATAAACCACTTCACTCTGAAGTCAAATTGGCAGTCAGCCGAGTGGACAGCAGTAGCTGAAATTTGTCTAAAGGAACCAAAAATGCACTGTGTAAGAGTTGATCGCAACGATCACAAAACTACATGAATTTCACTTCGAAATGCTTCCACATTCACCGAGTCAATGTGGACAATCCTTTTCTTAGTTGCTTCATCAGGGCTATATACAATTTGGATTCAGAGTTTTTCTTCCCCTAGACTGGTTGCCACCCAAGGCTATATAACCTAGTCTCTGCTAGGAGAGGAGAAGAGATAGATACATACCTTTCCCAAAGTTATTAGCACATTACCTAAACCTCTCAACATTTCCTTCACTAACATCAATGGTATATGTACCAACATTTACAGTGTGGAATCTTTCCTCCACAAAAAGTCCCCAGACATCCTAGCTCTCTGTGAAACTAACCTGAACCCCACAATTTCCTCCTTTGATTTCTTGATGCTAGATTACATTCTCCTCTTTAGGCATAACACCAGGATCTACATGGTCTGGAAGTCTATGTCAGCAAATATCTGCCTCTGGCTAGGGAAGTTTCTCTTGCATCTTCTGACCATCTATACATGTGCCTCTGTCTCACTCTACTGAACTCGATTAGCTATCTTTTCCATCTCAATCACACCCCTTCCTCTCCTGACTGATCCTTGCTAGACAGTATGTCTGATATTATAGAGAAGGCCATTGTCTTTTATTAGTTTGCCAACATATTTCGGTTCATGCCAAGTGGCTGGAAAACTGGCTGGCATCCACACCCTAAACTTTGCAATCCCCCATTATTTCATGCAAGTGGTGGACTTCCCCACACCCTTCCCCAGTGTGCCTGAAAGATAAGCTTTTCTGCTAGATCTCTGCATCACTTCTATACCTGACTCTTGCCATGCCCTCTTGAGAACTCTGATCATGCTGTGGTTTCTGTTAATATGTCTCTCCACTCTCCTTTTCCTCAGGAACATCTGACCAGCAGAATCTCTTACTGCTATCAAAGGGCATACTGGGAGATACTCAAAGATTTTATGTGCGACATCCCTTGTAAGAAAATGTTTAGTCTTCCCATTGAAGACTGCACTTCTGAGGTCTCTTCCTGGGTGAAAGCTGGCATCGATGCTTTCATCCTAGCCAGGAAGTTTCATCTTAAACCCAGTTTGCCCCCTTGGTTCTCCCCTGCTTGCTTGACTGTCATAGCTCACAGGAATCCCTACTTCTGGCTTTATTGGAGCCACATGTCTGACTATAATAGGTACCTTTTGCCTTTGCTTGTAATGAGTTTAAGAGGATCCTTAATTATGTTAAGCTGTTATTTGCCAAAGAGAATAAAGCAGCATATAGCAGCTCATGAGTTCAGCTACGAAGATTACTGGCAGCATTGCAAAAGTGTGATAAACAGCAGCTAACCTTCCATTCCTCTTTTAACCAATTAATATTGGGTTCTCACAGCTACAGCAGACAAGGTTGAGTGCATTACTTGCAGATTCTCTTCCAACTTAATTCATCTGGAATATCCTCACCCTACTTCCCACCTAGAACTGAGGCTTAACTGAGTGACGTTTACATTACCCTTTTGTTGGATTCTAACATAATTTCAAAACTTGACCCCCACAAGTACAGTGGAGGTGATAGAACCAGTGTCATCATATTAAAGAAAAGTGTCCCTGAACTCTCTTCTGTCCTCTCCAAACTCTACAACTACTGTCTCTCTGCTTCTTGCTTCTGTGCTTGCTGAAGGCCCTCATCTGTGGTTCCTGTTTTCAAGAACTCAGGAGAACCCTCCATTTATCTTCCTATCAGTCTCCTATTGATTTTTGACAAAGTGTTCAAGACCATCATCAATGCTGAAGTGGTTCAACACCCCACAGCCCACTACCTATTTTCCAACATCAGTATGGCTTCTGCTTTACCAGGTCTACTGCTGACATGTTAATGACCATCACTGAGTACATATACCAGGCTCTTCATAAGAAGGGCAAATCTCGAGCTGTTGCCCTGGATATCTCCAAAGCATTTGACATAGTGTAGCATGCTGATCTTCTGCACAAGCTACAGTGCTATCTGGACACTTGTTTGACTTAATCAAATTGTTCCTATCAAACTGCGTAATGGAGGTCATATTGAATGAGTATACTTCCAGATCCTATCATACAAGCACAGGTGTCCATCAAGGATCTATCCTAGGTCTTTCGCCTTTTCTGATTTTCCTCAACAATCTCCTTGATGTAATCAGATCCCAAGTAGGCATCTACACTGATGACACCACTATTTACTCTGCCTTGTTAAAAAATCTTCCTAAGCTGGCAAAACAAACCTTGCTTCTGCTCTCAAAAAGGATCTCCAGTCAGTGGTGGACTGGGGTAAGTAATTGCTCACAAATTTTAATGCTTCCAAAACAAAGCTGCTATCCTTTAACTACCATGGAAAATATTTCCTACCCACCATCAGCATGGATCTTGCTAGTTTCCCTGAAAGCAATACACTGCACCTCCTCGGCCTCACTCTCTCAACTGACCTGTAATAGATCGACTTCATTGAATTACTAGCTAAATCTACCACGAGGAAAGTCAGGCCCCTGTGTCAGGCCAGGAAGTTTTTTTCTCCTGAATTCATCATGCATATTTACAAATCTACCATCCACCCATGCATTGAATATTGGTGTCATATCTGGTCTGGCACCTTCGCTGTTCATCTTGAGGTTTTAGACAAAATCCAAAGAAAATTTACAATAAAATCGATCCTGATCTGGTTGTTTGTCCCTAGTCTTTTTCTCAACAACGAGATGGTGCTTCCTGCTGTCTCTTCTACAAATACTTTCATGGATTCTGCTTTAATGAGATTAGCCCCTTGGAGCCCCCCCCCCCATAAAAATTTTACTTGAACTAATTGACTGGCAACAAGGTTCCACCCTTTTATTTTGAAAATGATCAAGTGTAACCAAAACTTCTACTCTTGCAGCTTCTTTTGTTACACTTCCTGCCTGTGGATCTCCCTTCTATATTCTTGTTTTCTAAAAACTATAGTCTCCAAGAGTTTAACTGCCACATCAGCAGTCATTTCTTATAAACTAAGACGGATGGAAGTCAGGGGGGACTTCCATCTGTCTTAGTTTACACTTTCTGCTCACACTTCTTTCTTCATACTAATGTTCCTGTCATTCTCTTATCCATTCTCCAAGACCTACTGTAACCTGTTCTCCTCTCTCTTCATTCTCCTAATACATAATCTCTTGCACACTAGTGGCAGTACTGCCTTGCTTGGGGGTGAAACAATTATGAAAAAAAACAAAAACAAAAATGAATGTAATTAACTCAACTAGAATTTGAACTCTGCTCTCTGAGCCATAATCCAAAATATGGTTCTGCAGAAGGGTGCTGAGAATACCATGAACATAACATGTGAGAAATGGGGAAGTTTTAAGAAAAATAAGAAAGAAAAAAACATTTATAATTAGAATCTGAAAGAATCAATTTAAATATCTGGACATATAATGAAGAAAGAGGGTTTGGAGAATTTGATACTCAAAGGATATACTGATGATAAGTGTACAGAGTGAAACATCAATTAACCTATATAACAAGCCTGTGTGAATGAAAATCAGGACTGGGACTTGGAGGACTGGGTTAATTATTATTAAAAAGGATAGCAAATTGTGGAGAGATATGATTAACCAGTTCTTAAAGAGTATGACACATAATAAAAGAAAAAACATAATAGCCAATATTTTAATAGTTGGCAAAGTGATGTTGAACAATCTCTTCACATTGAAATTAGGGCTCAGAAAAAAAATCGATAATTCTCAAAATCGAGTTTAAGTGTTTGTCATTCTCAAAATCAGTTTTAGTCAACTTCAAGCAGTGCCCCCTACAACTTTCTTTTCTGTTTTTCAATGAATTTATATTGATTAGATGTTAAACTTTCATTATTGTGAAAAATCTGGGAAAATTTATTATTTTCAAAGTTTTTAGCATGGGGAGGGTGTCATTGCGCCACTCAAGCTTATAGTTAAACAACCTTTAATGGAACCGGTTCTAACATTTAGAAATTAGGAGTTTAAAAATTTATTTCATTTGTGTACCGTTTTTAACACCAAGCGTGCAAGGATGTAAAACTTTAAACTATGATTCAGATTGTAAATATTCACATCCTCTCACACTCCGTGTTAAAAACAGCGCACAAATAGAATGAAATTAAGATGCAATGAAAGAAAAACATGAGTAAATATAAAACTAATTTATTTTTAAAAGAATTAAATTGAGGAATCATTCTCATTTGTGCATCATTTTCAATATAGAACAATCAAGTCTATGATATCTAAGTTTTTACACTGGTGTAAGCTACAGCATTTGACTTACTGTAGAGTAATGAATGTATATCAAAAGTTTATATATAAAAGATTAATCACCAAAACAGCAAAATGATTTTGTGACAACAGTGCAACCTAGATAGGAAAATTTATATATTCCATACATTCAGTCACGCAATGTTAAAAACAGCACACATCATTTGAATTCATTTAAAGCAGCAAAACATTTTGCGTCTTTATTTTTGTTTACTTTCTATTAATTATTTTACTTATTTCATGTGTTCTTTTTTTTAATACAGAGCATGCGTGGGTATAAAAATTAACAAAACAGGAACCATTTCACCTCCATCATAACTAAATCTATGCTAAGAAATAAGCGAATGAAAGTGTTAGTTACCAAAACAAAACAAAAAATCTAAAAAACTAAGTGACTTCTAAATGTTTACTGGATTTTGATTTAAAATAAAAAGAAGAAAGATCCAAAACAAATATGTATCATTTATTTCATGCATATGTATAAATAAAGTCTCTCAAAATACAAATATTAAAAGAAGTAAAAGATAAATTCAGGATTTACTTACTTAAGTCATTAGTCCTTGTATTTTTAAGACTCAATCAAGTTTAAAGTGTGAACTGTAACAGACAGCGCTCAACTAGCCAAAGGCTAACTGACTGCAGTTACAACAAAATTTCTTCAAAGGAAAACAGAAGAGAAATATTCATAGAAAGTGGAAACTAAAAACATTAAATTTGGTTTTGGCAAATTGGTTTCAGTTTCAGTGATCATCAGACTAAATTTTAAACAGTTTTATAAAATTGGTTTCAAGTTCTAACTGAGATGTCAATCTACAGAAGGAGACTGAGAATTCCTGGGACAGTGTGAGTAAGCATTGAGGCTGTCTTAAAGAAAAGGTTAATGAAAAGAATGTTAACAAAAAAAAATACTCAGAATCAGATATATATAGAGAGAGAGCTGAAATTTATTAGAAATAACAAAGGAGGAATGCCTTGAAAACTTAACCTTCACAGGGTTAGAATGATAGAGGAAATCTGAGGACCACCTACCTGATGAACTTGGGTAAATGGTTGGCGGAATGGTGGTGGAAAGCTTTGAAAATACACTGCTGAAGGCTACAAGAATTAAGAGGTTGTGGTGAACCATGATTGCCCATGTCCTGAAAAGATATGGCATATAAAAGAAGTTGACAATGAATATTGACATCAGATATGGATTAATATAAGTGGCTTGATCTGTTGTACAGAAAATAATGACGACAAGTCTCAGTCTATATTTGTGAATTTCTAATTACAGTGAATTTGACTATATCACAATTCAATTAGAGATATCTGCTCAGGCACATATGTGTTTCTTCAATATCCTTAGTGCCAATTTGTGGTTTATACTGCAACTCTAATGAGTTGGGCACAGGAATGAGTGATTAGAGTCTTCATTTTTTGACCATGAGACCCAGGTTCAAATCTTATTAAATTGTCCCAAAAGTTCGTAAACACTTGCAAAACATTGAAATTTTACTCACCAAGTAATCTAAGGTTACCAGAAAACACTTGCAAAAAATTGAAATTTTACTCGCAAAATCAACAAAAATTATTGCTCGATATAGACCATCGTTTTTCCAAGACTATCTGCCATCGATCTGCAAACTTTCAGATCTGGTCAAAGTACCATTCAGCCGGCTTTGAATCAAAGAATTCTTGCCATGCTTCTTCGACTTCATCAAACGAGTCAAATTGGTGGCTCTTCAGAAAGTGTTGCATTGAGCGGAAAAGGCCATAATCTGATAGAGCACAGTCAGGACTGTAGGATGGATGTGGCAGAACCTCAATGCCATCCAGCTCTTCAAACTTGTCTTTGGTCTTCCTGGCGGTGTGTGGCTTGGCCTTGTCCTGCTGTATCAAAGCACACTTTCGGTTGATCAGAGCTGGGTACTTTTGTTTCAACTTTTCGTAGACCTGCTCAAATTGCTGACAGTAAAGTTCGGCACTGATGGCACAACTATTTTGGAACCAACTCAAAATGCACGATTCCTCCAAAGTTCCACCAAATGCACAACATGACTTTTTTCTTGCTGAATCAATCTTGTTTTGGAACCGACAGTATCTCTTGCCCTTTCTGAACCCATTGCTTGTCTCGAGTGTGCTGGACCAGATAGACCCATTTCTTGTCACATGTCACAATGCACTTCCAAAAACACTCGCCCAATGGATTGCTGATTTCAACTCGTCTTTTGGCAGTGAGTTCGTGCGGATCTTGGCGCAGCTTTTTGTGAACAAAATCAAGTTGCTTCAAAATTTTAATGCCCATCCCAAACGAGGCTTATCTTCAAGACTCATGTTGACAGAATTGAAACGCTTGTACCACTTTGAGATTGCCGCATGTGCAATTGTTCCTTCATCTTTGGCAGCACAAATCTTTTCTGCAGCTTTTCTGGTTGAAAAACCTTGCTTACAGCAGTAATGAATAAAAAATCACAGCTCAATTTTATCAATTGCCATCTGGAATACAAAGATGAAGATCACTATAACAATATAAATGCAAAATTGCATAAAAATTCAATTTTTTGCAAGTGTTTACGAATTTTTGAGACAACCTAATATCATGGTCGATTTGTCAGGGAGGTAACTTTTTGATGTTATCAGTCTGGAGGAAGTCATCTCAGCATTTAGCATCTTTAGAAAATGTCTGAAAATCATACTAAGCATTGTGAGTAAAATTCGGTAGATGGAACCATTTGGGAGCTAGCACAAAATTGCATGTCATTGTGGCTGAGGGTTTGAGTATACTGGCCTTGTTCACACAGTTGGTCATGCCAGATAATGTTCTCTATTCCTGAAACTTTAACTAAAGTCTGATCAGCATAGTTACAGGTGGGCTCTATAGGTGTTAAATAATCATGAATGTGCCTGAGCAGGCGTCTGCAATGAGAAATAGCTAGCTGCACTTGTAGACAGGCATCCTTGAATACAAATAGGCAGCAATACATAATGCTAAGTTGACCATAGTTACAGTTTCTTCGAGAGAGCATATAATCTGGTATGACCATAAGTTTTAATAAAACCAGGAAGATCAAACCTCAGTTGAGTTGTGAATGATGACTTCTAAACAGTTCCATGTATGCAATTTAATTTAAAAATAAAAAAAAATTGATATTATTATGAATTTGCTTCCTCCACAAATGAACTATGTTTAGATTTGAATTAAAGTCTCTTGGTTAGAATGCTGATGTTTTAACCATTTAGCTATACACCCACTTACAGAATAGTATATCTTATTAAATAACACATTTTTTCTTTACAAAACACTCATTAGGATATCAGAGAAATGTCTGAAGAGAAATATACACTTTAAAAATATCTTTTCCTTCAACTTTTATGTATAATTTGTCTGACTCTAATCCCATAATCTTTTTGTCTTTGGCGGCTGAGACATATAAGCAATTATTAAATATAACATAATGAATATAATGTTATCTTCTATACTTTTGATAAGCTGGGAAGTGGGGACAATAATTACATTATTTCCACTGGGACTAATGTCCCCATTTTTGTTGTTATTATTCCACCATTTCAGCTAGTGTACTTTCTTTCAGCTGCCTGTCAATCTGGATAATCATCAAGGAATTTCAAGGACCCATCTAAAAATAGCCTCATAGATGAAAGCACTGTTTCTTGAATTTGATGACATAATAGTTTCAAGTTCAATCCCTAGATCAGGCAGTACAGACAAACTCAGTGGAAACAGGGTGACCACCAACAGAACATTACTAAATGAGAACAAGACTATATATATATATATATATATATATTTTTTTAATTGTTTCACCCCGAGCAAGGCATTCCACTGCCACTATTGTGCAGGGGGTTACATAGGGGGAAGTGCTGAGAAAGGATGGATAGATATAGGAAATGTCAGAAGAAGGGTGATAGACGGCTAAGGATACAGAGAATGAGGGTTGGGTAGATAGTGAGAGTGTTTGAGAGAATAGATGCAAGTTAGTGTGATAGGAGGTGTCTATTGACCTTACATTTAAACTCCTGGAGATTGTAGCTGTCAGGGAAACAGGTATGTGGAAAGGAATTTTTTGACATGGACAGTGGAACAAGAACAATCTAAACCTCCCTGTAAATAAAACAAAGTTCAATTCGAAATTCAGTGATGGTTACCTGGAGTGACAGACACTTCTGAAGAAGACCAGTGGGACGGTGGCTGAAACTGTGATTATAACAACAAAGATGAGAACAACAGAAAATAATAAATAATGACGACTCATTTCATAAATTCAGACAGACAAGTGATAGTGGCAATGTTTTATTGAATTTGACTCTGCTATTAACTTTAAACATAAAATTAATGATAAATTACTGAAATTTATTACTTGTTGATAATTGTAATAGAGATATTAGTCATTTTCATTGAGGAAGCATTTGGCATTCATTGACTAATTTTTTTTTTAATTAAAACTCTTTGGCAGGAAATAAAACTTCAAGTAAATTGTTATCACTTTTTCTAGTATTGATTGAAATTTTCTTCCAAGAAATAATTTAAACGTCTTTATTCTATCATTATCTTCCCTTTTAGTTACATGTGCAATGCATTTCTGTTTTTATTGTTGCTGAAAATCTTAAATTATACAATTTTTCTTATTTGATTATGCTCTTTGTGATTCTGTTATATCAGCTGATACGCTTTGATGAAAGATTGTCTTCTTCAGTTCTACTGAGCAGACAAAGAGGATTTAAATTCTTTAGATACAAAATTTGTAACAAATCATTAATATGGAGACATTTATATATCCAGTATAAATCTAATACAGTCTCTGGTTACTTTTTTGTATGGACTGCCATATCCACCAAAAATAGTTTTTGCTTCTTCTATTAACTTTAAGCATAAAATTAATGATAAATTACTGAAATTTATTACTTGTTGATAATTGTATTAGTGATATTAGTCGTTTTCAAAAGAGAATTAGACTGGAAATGAAACAATGCAGCTTTGCCTTGGACACTTATGCTGAACTTATATATTACATAGATTATGCAAAAGCAAAATAGATTATCATTATTATAGATTATGCAAAAGCATTTTAATGGTACAGCATACAATTAGGAAAACTATATATATTTAGGAAGGTTGTTAGAATAATCCAAAACTTAAACTCCTCTTGATACGGAAAGAAAATGAATTGAGTAGTTATACAAAAATAGAAAGTACACAAGACAAGGATTTATTCATCCTCTACAACAAGGTTATCATAAGAAAGTGGGGCACTGACTGGATTTAATTTCAATGTGAGTAATATTAACAACTAGCAGTATAGCCTGGTATTGCTCGGGTGTAATGAAAGCTTTAAAACTAATCCATGGTCCTGGAGCTCAGACTCTTTGGACGTTGGCATGAAAGACTAAAAAGCAATAGTTGTTTCCAGTTAAAGCGAAACTGTAGACTGAAAGAAAAATTAATGGATGTAAGTCAAATTTTGAAGTTTGGTGAGAATCAGATAAAAATTGTGGATTTGTATAAAGGACATACAGGCAGATAAACAGACACACACACAAACATCTTGCCTATTTTATATATATATATATATATTATTGATTTTCTGCACTATTGTAAGAACTGCAACCTTGAAACTTCTGAATATTGTTTCTTATGTCTTTGTCTATGAGTGTATCAAATTTGATTAAAATCGGACCACTCCTTCTATAACCCTTTTTTTTCAATTATCAATTTTTGATATTTATTGGGAGTACCTTGACACAAAACCTAGCTAAGAACACTAGCAGATGCTTATAATACTACTGTGTAAATTTTCAAGAAAATCAGTTCAGCCATTTTGGAGTTTATAGGTAATGGACACACACACACACACACACATACACACAGTTCCATTTATAAAATAAGTTTAGATATAAGATACACGGATGTTACAGTATTTTTAGCAGACAGACAGAAAACTGTAAGACCTAGTTATGCTTCACTGCAGTTAGATCTACTTCAGATTCATTGTGCATGCTGACCAGATGGGAACACCATCAAGGCAGAAAACAAAATGAAAAAAAATTGCTTTCTGTGTATAGGCTCTGAGCATCATGTCTAGTAGACAAAGAAGCCCCCTCAACAAAAGTAACACTGACCAATCATGAATGTTCCTGCCAAAAAAGAGATGTCCCTTGCTATTGACAGATCTGCTTAAAAGAAGGCCCCCTCACAATGACTATTAGCAATCACTGGCTGTAGAGGCCACCAGCCAACAGTGGTAATGTTTGTGAGAGGTACTGTCAGGCTGGCAATGCCTGACAGCACTTCTCACAAACATGACCACTCCAAGCCTTAACTAATCACCAGACTATACGCACACAGAAACCAACAGAGATCACCTTAAACACCACCTGGCTTTTAACACATCCTTATTTTTAACATCACACATGGAATACAGCCAACTATCCAGCTTCAACAATGCCAGGCTCCTGATGCCAGACTGTTGATATTTGTATCATCTCATCATTGTCACCACCCAATTACAAGTTTTCCTCATCACCATCACCATCACCTTGGTATACTCAACTTGCTGCAGGCATTCCCTTGCAATCCTTACCACAACCCTGTTTCATTAAAAAAAACATCTGACCTTGTCACCACCAAAGCAACTCACTATAAGCATTTCCCTTACAGTGAAAGATTCCATCACAGCCCTACAAACTACACCTAATTATTAATCCCCACCACAGACATCTTGATATACTCAACATGCTACAGGCATTTCCTTGCAGTCTTCACTATGACCCTATTTTCATAGAAACACAGGCTGACTAACTGTATCTTCTTGACATCCAATATTATAATTTGGCCCACCACAATGACCTTGACTGATCAACACATGCATCAGTTCTAACAAATGACTATATATCTGACCTTGACCAAACCTACTAATGAGTCAACTCCCAGTGCTACTCTTACACTAATCTGATGAATAACAACTGAAATCAATATTTTACTAATTTTCCAACACTGTAAGATACCATATGAAACAAATATATTTTGTTTAAAAACCTAATCCTGATTTTTCTTTTCTTTTCACAACCAAGCACTTATTATGACAAACTCATCGACATGGTAGCAAAGTAATTTGAGAAAAAAGGACTATCAGTTGTAAAAGAGAGAAGGTATGTTTGTCAGCAAGAGATTTGTTTAGGTGAAGATGATAAAAATGCTACACTGAAATACAAATATGTATTAGATTAGAAGAAAGATACTTTTCAAAAGCTCAGCAAAGTGCTGAGAAACAGGAAAATGTCATTCAAAAGCAAGGAAAATGTTGAATTCTGATGTAATATCAATCCTTAGTTAATTCTTGGAAACCTTCTCATAGACAGGCAACAAAAATATGATTATACAGAAGGATACTGATAATATAATGAATGAAGAGAATAAGCAACAAAGAAGTCTTAAGAAAAATGGAAGCAAAATGACATACTCAGAATCAGAAGACACAGCCAAGATGTCTTGGTATATAAGAAATGAACACTTGGAGAAAATTATGCTCACAAGACATAATGAATGAAAAAGGGACAGAAGAAAACAGTTGGCTATCTAGGTGACAAACGTGGGAATGAATGACTTAACAGAGAGTAGTAGGTTGCTAAGAGCTACAATGTATAGGAAGTTCTGGAAAAAACCATGATTATTCATGCCCTGATAAGATGTAGTATGTAGTAAATATCAACTGGTAAATCTACCGAAATCAGTGTATAATATTAATTTTCAATTTAAGTGCCAAGAAAAAAATGTTGCTCTGATATTATTAAAACGGTTCTTGGAAAAATAAAAAACTGAGTATTTTAGTATTTTATCAGGAAAAGCTTGCCATAAACTTTTAAACATATTTTTACTCAAATCAGATTAATGGTTAGGTACACAAGATTTGCGTTGTGGTGCAGTAGATATCAGCAAGGAACGAGAAATCGGGGAGCCGAGATAGAATTCCAGTTGAATTCCTTGCATTCACTTATGCGCAAATACCCTTAGAAAAGGTATTAATCCATCTCTCCCCTCCATTTATGGGTAAAATAACAGGACAGATTGGGTTCTATAGCCTTGACTGGTAACCAATCTACTGCAGAATTTAATGGCAACCTACTGTGGGATAATCTTCTGCCCAGTCAGTCATGTCTCTTTCAAGACATGATCGCCCAAGCTTGTATCACGTATGGCACCTGACTGACTGACACAAGATTTAATAAAATGACCACTCAATAAAGATATTACTCTTTCTTAGCAAAATAAATATTTAATTGGATTAATAAATCTTCTGTGGAACTGAGATGATAATTTATTGCTGGAAATAGATTCCAAATCTGAGGCAAGAATATGTATTTTTATTTCCTGAAGTTGTTCAATAATGAAAATTTATCTTTTTTATTATAGCAGAAAAGGGTTAATATTTCCTTCATATAAAAAGAAAATGATAAGAAAAAGAAAGCACATATTTAAAAATTGGGAAACCAGCTTGCTTTTTAGCCCCTGCATTCAAGACACAGTATTTTTTTTCCTTTTAATATATCCTCAGTTCCTGGATTACCCATGATGCTTCCCTTTTGTTATTATGAATCTAGATTATCAATGTATTTTTATGTTCAAACACTAAACATCAAAGTTACTCACTGATATGTATAAGAAATATAAATTATTGTTTGAAATTAGTCATTCTAAGTAAAAAGAAAAAAAGTATTGAATGGAGGTTAAGAAAAGTGTAGTAAGGTTAAAGAAAAAACAAAGATGAAGGCAAATGAAATACGAAAGGAAAAAAAAAATCAAAGCAAAGAAGTAAAAGAAAGTGAAAGAGCAATCTGAAGATCATAAGAGTACAAGCGATAGAGTTTAAAGGTTGATACACACAATGCACACACATCGGAACAAATTTCTTTTGATGGCAACTTCCTTCTTTTATTCCCAGAAGTAGTTTTGCAAAGTATTATTTTGCCACTTTCTTTTATTCAGCTGCCTGAGATTGCAGTCAATTCAGATTTTATATTTATACTCTCTTGAGAAATACATGAGAAATATGCAGGCATATTTTATGCTTTTGACTTAAGTTCTACAAAATTTGGCAGAGATCTAAAACAGCCACTGCAAAATAATCCTTCTTTTAAAAATTTTGTCATATTAAACACATAGATTAAACACAATTTGTTAGAGTTTTACAATAAGCACTGCAAAATAACATTTTTTACTTCTTTTATATTACAATAGATTAAAAACTCCACATCATGAACATAAAAAAAAAATTACATTTCATAAAACTTAATAGGTGGGTGTTCATCTGGCTATGTAACTTCATTATAAATTGAAAGGCAAAAGAAAAATAGGCCCATACAATGTGATTTTCACTTGTAATCTGGATTGCATAATTTATAGTAATAGATGAGCAGTATAGCCAGGTGTTGCTTGGGTGTAATGAAATCTTTAAAACGAATCCATGGTCCTGGAGCTCAGACTCTTTGGAGGTTGGTACAAAAGACTATAAAGCAATAGATGTTTCCAGTCAAAGCAAAACCGTAGATTGAAAGAAAGATGAATGGATGTAAAATAAGAAAAATAAGTAGCCCATTACCTAACCTGAAGCCTAAAGAATATTTGAGTGAAGTTTGGTGAGAATCAAATAAAAATCGTGGATTTGTATAAAGGACATACAGACAGACACACACGCACACACAAACATCTTGCTTTTTATATATATAGATATTGGGGGGAAATCGGAAAAATAAGTAGTCCATACCTGACAGGAAGCCTAAAGAATATTTGTGTGAAGTTTGGTGAGAATCAAATAAAAACTGTGGATTTGTATAAAGGACATACAAACACACACACAAACATCTTGCTTTTTATATATATAGATGATGTAACAACTCCAAGATTATGAATTTCAAAAAATGTTTTACATTATAAGAAATCATGTGATATGAGAATATTGTGTTTTAATTTCTGTTGAGGGAATCAGTTTAGATACTGTTGCAGTGTTGGAATTCCTAGGATGAAAAAGCTTTTCTGTAAACTGCATCAAGTCAGAAACAGAGAAGAGGCATGAAAAACAAATTTTGATTCCAAGCCACCATCACTGTTTATCCATGGCACCATGAGGGCAGGATGTGACACCCGTTCACTTTTAACTTGTTTACTCATATGCATGCATAGGGGTCAAGGACAAGGATTCCCCAGTACCTGCAAGCACTGTTATGTTGGCATTAGTGTCTCACCAAATCTTCCTCTTTAATTCAATGAAGGAGTCTTCCTCAAACATTTTAAGTAGCAACTGATACTACCTTTTCATCCTAATTAAAGGCTTGGTACAGGCAGCACTTTCAATGCTATAAATTCTATCCACTTCTTTTGTAGTAATTTATTTTCTTCACACTTCCCACCTGAGGAATTCCCTTCCTCAACCTTGCTTTCCTGAGAGATACTATCTCCAAAACCTTAAATGCAATGTCAAATGCCATCTTTTTTTTTCTCTCTCTTAGACTTTCTTCAAAATCTCCTGTACTGTTGTTTCTTTTTTTCTTTTCTGCCTTCCCATTTTTTCTTACTGTAACCATCTGCACAACAGTGGCAGTACTGCCTTGCTTGGGGTGAAATGATTTTTAAAAAAATAAAAGATTTAACCACAGGCTTGTTTTGGATATTCAATTACAATGAGCTATGCCATTAATCCTGACCAATCACTCACACTAATCATCCAATCAGCAAACAGGACATGATTCACACCAAATTAGATCTTAGAGCATTAAGTAGAAAATACTGTTATTTGCTTCTTAAAATCATCTTTGCAATGGAAGGTTTTATTTTACTCTTAGTAAGGTCTTATACTAGAAGGACAAAACAGAACAGAAAATTCAGGTATCAAATTCATGTCTTCCAATCAGAATTGATATCTAGTCAACAAACTGGGCATTCTAAATTATCCTCCTAACTTGCAGATATATATTCATCTTCTAGCTGAAAAGATTTTTATTTGTTAGAATTGTATGTTGGTAACAGATATCATGTGTTGGTTATATATACACATCTATAAGCAGACTTCATGTATAGAACAACTGAATTTTTTTTTGACTATGTAACAGGCAAACAATTGGTGTTGCAAATGTAATGGCAATTGCAATAATAATATTTTTTATTTCTTTACAAAGAAACATTAAAAATTCATTGACTGAGCAACCAGTAAAATCTGTGTTTTTAAAATAATTCTTCTGAAAAATAGGTTTTTTAGCATTGATGGGAGTTCCCTTTCAAACCTTTTCTTTGAAATAGTGTGCAATGTCAACATCTCAAAAACTTACATGTGATATTCATTTTAGTTATTGATGCTGTTGAAAGTCCTTAAGTGATATAGTTTCTCTCATCTGGTTGAGTTTTTTGTTTGTAGCTCTATAAAAAGCAGTTTTGACATCAGGTATATCACATTCTTTGTTTCCAGAAAATGCATTATTTTTTTACCGTTTCAAAAAAATTACCTAGGTATAACGTTACCCCTTATTTTTCCATAAAAAATCTGTTCATAAAAATTGGGGAGAGCAAGCCCATCAAGTGTGCTGCTTTGTTTAATCTTGTGACACTTCAGTTTATCACTTGATCAAATATAATAAATGATCAGTACCTAACAATGTCTGATGAATTGGAAGAAAGATCTTGTTGATATAAATAACTCACTTGGATAGACAGAGTGCACGGTGGCTATACACTTGGGGAGTGTGTAAATGTCAACAAAGACCTCATTATCAGAAATTGCAGACACATATCAGCAAAAATGATACATTAACGTTTTTATTGTCAGACAATCGAATTGTATTGTCATATTGAATGTGCTGATTACTAATGAGTGGAGATTTCTGGGAACTTTTTTTCATCCTCTGATGACAACCTATTCGATGTCTTTGCAGATACTTACATGCAACAAATTACATGCAACAAATTAACAATATAAACAATAATTGATATCAACAATATATAAATGTGCTGCAGGATGATAAAAATAACTTGGAAATACATACTTGTAGGCAAACATTATGTGATTAATGACACAGAAGTGAATTTGATGTATCAGTCTCCATGCTGCTGTTATCAGTTAGATAGGAATGAACAGAATTCTTTGAGAGGTGAAGTTAGCAATCTCTTAGATTGTATGGCCAAGGGAATTAGAAATTTGTATAAAATCTGATTAGAATAAAAATCATCCGGAATTAATTTACCTCTTTCCAATTCATTTTGCTTATACTTTGTAATTATCTCAATTCTTTTGAAATTTATATACAGTACTGTGCAAAAGTATTAGGACAAGAACTATTTTATCTTTTATCAGGCATCAAAATAAAGTTTAAAATCACCTCTGTTCTAACACTTTTGCACGCTACCAGTAGTGTGCAAAATATTAGGACAGGGGTGATTTTCTTAAAAATCACTGAAATTCAAATACAGGGTGAAAAGCCAAGTAAATTGCTAATAAATATTGATTATTTAAAACTAGGTGTAAAAGAAATGTATTAAACAGAAGTTATATTTAATTTTTCCTATTTTCTATTAATCAAGTAATTTTGAAATTACTCTATTGCACATCTACAGAATATTTTGGATAAAAAATTGATAAATCTAATGTTAATTTGCAAGACACTCTTTAGAAACAAATACAAGCTGCTTGGCAGGAGATACACTGAAGAAGCTTGTGATGTCAATACCTGACAGAATAAAGGCTGCAATCAAAGCAAAAGGCTATTATACTAAATGTTAAATTTATTTTGTAACAAGTATTTTTTTCTTGTTAAAGCATTTGTTGAGTAAATCAACTCAAATTACTTTAATTAAATTGTTTATTTTCTGTTAATATGCCTCATTAAAGATAAAATAGTTCTTGTCCTAATACTTTTGCACAATACTGTATATTTATTCTTTTAAATCAGCAACTGAAAATATTTCAAAGACTTTCTGAATAAACTGGTGATCAGCACTGAAAGTGGGACTGGCAAGCAGTATTAAAATTCCTGCCAAGTTGTTGCATTAACTTTCACACAAATACCTCTGGAAATATATGAATCTATCTATTCTACAACTAATAACAGGGTTTGATAGTTTTGGCTGGCAACCAGTCTAGGAGGGAGAAAACTAATTAAAACCATTTTTTTTTAATCATTTCACCCCGAGCAAGGCAGAAATGCCACTGATGTGCAGGGGACTACATAACTGTAAAAAGATTAATTAGAAAAGAGTGAGGAGTACAAACTAGTTAGAAAGGAGCAATAGAAAGCTGAGAAAGCAGGTGCAATGACAGATACATAGGTGGAGAGAAAGGGGAGGTTATATGGGGGTGAGGAGAGAGCTAGAGTCCAGTGGTTAGTAGATGAGTATTGACTTTGCATTTAAATTTCTGGAGGTTGTAGCAGTCAGGAAAGCAAGAATATGGGAGCGAGTTCCACAGGTGGGAAGTGCGAGAGAAGAAGCTGCAGGAGTAGAATTGTTGTCTGCATTTGGCTAACCTGACTGTGAATGGGTGGGACCCAGTTGCCAGTCTGGTTGCATGACTAAACACCTGTTGAGGAGGCACCAGTGACACAAGTTCGTCCGAGCAGAAGCCATGAAAGTATTTATAGAACAGACAAAGGTAGACCACATTTCGACGGTGGGGAAGTGGCTGCAGTTAAGCTGCCAGATCAGCACCTATCATATTACAGACTCTCCTTTGGAGCCTGTCAAGATTTTGAGAACAGTGTTAACAATTTCATCGTTTAAAAAAATGACTTGCTACAGAAATCACATTAGCAATGCCTAGTAAACTGAGGCTGGGTTTTCTACTAGATTTTCCTACATTCAAACCCTATTTTTTTCTTAAAATATGCCATACCCCTTAAAGGCATAGGTGATCAGGGCTATCTATTCATTTTCTTTATTGCCTATGAATCACTATGACTTCTTCAGAAAGGTGTTCCTGTTATATATTTGCAGGTTTTTAATAACATCCAAAGAAGAATCTGCAATATTGGTCCTGACCTTGCATCTCATCTTCAGTCACTTTTCTACTACCATAAATTTGCTTTGTTGTGCCGTTTCTAGAAATACTTTCATAGTAATTGTTTACATTAGCTCTTCACTATTGTGCCTAGTTTTCATGCATTTAAGTCATAGATTGTCAACAAGGTATCAGCAATTTACAGCTGAATTGGTTAAATGTAACCAAAAGTTCTATGCTAACAATTTCTTTTTTTGCACTTCCTGCTTTTCAAACATTTTTTCAGTTCAATGTTTTCCAGCGAAATCTTCAACAAACAATCTGAATTCTTATCTACTGTCCTCCGGATAATGCTTCTATTGTTTTTTTCTCCTTAATAATGTTTGTTTTCTCATTCTTTCACCCATAATAAGCCCTTGTGTCTCAGTTGCTTTGTATATGGTGAAGTTGTTAAAAAAAAAAAGAAGAAATTGTAAACATTTTGAACACATTTTAGTATTTGTATTATTATGTATAAATTACATTTCATGAAATAAAATTAATAAGCTGAGTTTATAGCTGGAGTTGAAACTATAATTTAGTATAATTTATAAGTTAGTTTGTAAGACTAATTTGATGAGCATCATTCTATGGCTAGAATATATATTAATGAATAATTCAAAGTTTTTGCATGACACACTTTGAAGAATATAGAGTTTGTGAAGTGTTTCAAGCCAAGAACTTTTCAACATCCTTCTGAGCATTCACATATATATATATATATATATATATATATATATATTATGATAAGTATAGCTGTGCATAAATAATTGACTCCTTCTGCTAGGTTGTACTTTTTCAATAGCCAAATCAGAAAAAAATGAAATACTGCTGCCATATCAGGGATGGAGCTGTTCAATCTTCAATTTCCAGTTTTTAAACAGTTCAAAAGCATCTACACAGCCATGTGAGTGATGGACCATTTTCCACTCTACAACCTCTTATTTCAGGCAGAACATTGCAAACTTTTTGCTACTTTATTGCTATTTCCAGTAGAAAATGATTTGAACAATGACATTCCTTAGTTCCACTGATCTTATTCCATTTAAATTCAATTAGTGATAAGTTCCATTTGAACAGCTTGATCCCATGAACTGCTATTTAGTAGAATTAACTCCTGAAAGGAGGCTTCCACAACCACTACAATCTTAACCTTT
Source organism: Ascarosepion bandense (assembly GCA_037127315.1). Lineage (NCBI taxonomy): Eukaryota > Metazoa > Mollusca > Cephalopoda > Sepiida > Sepiidae > Ascarosepion > Ascarosepion bandense. The sequence continues at coordinate 981,424 of JBBBDQ010001777.1, forward strand.
TCAAGTATAGAGCTAATGTTTACCTTTTACACTTGCCCTCATGTAGTGTACCTCTTACTTCTTGGCCTTGTATAGGGTGAACATTACTAAAAAAAAAGAAAAATAATGTGTGTGTGATTAAAGTCAAATATGAATTCAATAGGAACAGTCAATATACAAAACAATTTTAAATAGAAGCTTTCTAAATGTTTATATATATATATAGTCATCTGCAGACAGATCTGTTTCACTGTATCACAGCTCATCAGTACGGTTAGACAGCCAATTGCCTTTTATCCAGGATTGAAACCCGCGCCAGTTGGCAAGTCTACCTCTGAGCTATGGGCCCTCAGTAGAAGGAGGCAGACTTTTTAGCGTGTATATTATCATTATACATGCCCAGAGAGTGTTCTAATTCATTGCTGAATGAACAATGCGTAGATGCCAGAGTAGCTACTGTTTTTCAAAATTTACCATTCTTCCAGAGTGCTCAATCAGGATGTGAGAGCGTAAATAGTATATAATTAAAAAAAATGTTATTAGCTTGCACCACAAGTACTCTTTCATGACCCCCTAGGCAATATTTATACTCCAATAATTTGTATTGCGATGGAATTGACTTTAGGTTCTCTTTTTTCTAATTATTATATAGCACATTTAGAAAATACAATAATTAATGATAATAATAAACCCCCTATATATTTAAGATACATAGATGACATTTTCATTTTAGCTAAAAATATTGAACAAATTACACAGCTTTAAAACAAATTTAATTCACTCTGTCCCTAAATTTACATTAGAACTCAACATTAATAATAAAATTACTTTCCTTGATGTATTTATTGATTCTAGCACATATAGATTTACTACTTTTCTATATCAGAAACCAACTAGCATAAACTTGTGTCTTCTTAATTATAATAGTGAATGTCCCCAATGCTATAAGTTAGCTGCTATAAAAAGCTTATTTCAATGCACACAAATGATATCTTCTTCCAAATTTATATTCCATAAAGAATTACACAACATTAAACAAATGCTTGTTAACAATGGCTTTCCTAACTTTGTCATTGATCAACAAATTAAAATGTATCTCAATAAACTTAATAATACCTCTAACATTATTGATGATATTAATAATGATAATGTATGTTAAAATAAACATAACATTATTAACTTACACTATTGCAGCCAAATGCATAATAATTACAAACATGATGAAACAACACTCAAAAACAAAATACATAGAAATGTTAAACCAATAAATAATAATAAACAAATTAAGCTCATCATATATTATAAAAAATTTAAAACAATTGACCTCTTCTTCTTCTATGTGCCCTGTCCCTTCAAGACGTAGGCGATCATGGTTCTCCATGTCTCCCTATCCCTTGTGGCTCTTAGTATGTTTACTCCTGTTGCTCCTGGCAACCCCCGTTCCGTCATCCACCTGATCAGACCCTGCAAATATGTTATCTGCTGCCTTCCTCTGTCTCTCCTTCCTTCTATCTGTCCAGTCAGTATCAGGTTCTCCAGGCTCTCCTTCCTCATTGCGTGTCCCAGGAACTTAAGTTGTCTCTTCCTGATGCTCAGTATCAATTTCCTTTTTGTTGCCATTCTTTCCAACATCTCATCGTTGCTTGCATGCTCAGTCCACGATATCTGTAGCATCCTTCTGTAGAACCACATTTTGGCCGCTTCCAGTTTTATCCTCATTTTCAATGATATTGTCCAGCATTCATTGCCGTATTGAAGAACTGACATCACGTAGCAGTCCAGCACTCTTTTCTTTGTTTCTATTGAGATTTTCCTGTGTGTTAGTATTTTGCTCATCTTCTGGAATGCGTCGTTTGCCATGCCAATTCGCCTTCGGATCTCCGTGTTGCACTTTCCATCTCCTGTTAGAACACTTCCTAGGTACTTAAATTTTTGTACTTGCTTGATTCTGATATCTCCCACCTGTATTTGGCATTTTGGGTTGTATCTTTTGCTGATGACCATGCACTCAGTTTTCTTAAAGTTTATTTGTAGTCCCTTTTTGTCTCTCTCCACTGCTACTTTCTGTATGAGGTCTTGTAGTTTCCTTTCCGTGTCCGCAATCAGTACTGTATCATCCGCATACCCTATGTTGTTCAGGTTGTGGCCTCCAATAACAAATTCTGGCGTGTCATCTAGGGTCCTCAAAATATTCTTGCTGTATAGGTTGAACAAATCCAGTGAAAAGACACATCCTTGTCTTACGCCTTTTTCTATCTTTGTGTATCTACTGAGATAGTTACCTGTCCGTATGCAGGCCGTTTGCTCCCAGTAGAGATTCTTGATTATTCTTATGTCTTTCCCGAAAATGTCAAGGCTGCCGAGCATCTCCATCAATTCTTTGTGTTGTATCTTGTCGAATGCTTTTGCGTAGTTAATGAAGCATAGGTACAAGTCTTTCTTCATTTGTAATGACCTTTCAGAGAGCATCCTAATCATGAATATGGCGTTCCTTGTTCCAGTGTCTTTGACGAACCCACACTGTTCCTGCCCTATCTCTGGCCTGATTCTGCTTCTAACTCTTTTCATCAGGATTCTGACACAATCACACAAATAAATCCTCTACAGAAAACCAATGTAGGGTATCAATTTACATGCCCGTTCAGAGATTGTATCTTTGGTACTAATAATAAACCTACTACATATATTGGTTTTACGACAACCAAACTCACCTTTCTGATCAGCATTCAATTAAACATTTTTTAGAAAAACACAGCCATGTAGGTAATATTAGACAGATTTTAGTCAATAACACAATAATACTCACAGACACCCACAGTGAAAAAAACTTTCAGATATTGGAGGCTATCTGCTATCTATTAAATTAAAACAACCCACACTTAATAAAATCACATTTCAATCTGGTCACAACACATTACATTGCATTGCATTTAGACATATAGTTCTGTTAACATTTCAGTCTCTCATGTGGTGTGATGTCATAGAACTTTTTTTTCTTTTTAATCATGTCACCACAAGTAAGGCATTCCCCTGCCACTATAGTGCAGGGGGTTACATAGAGCGATTGGGTATAGGAAATGTTAGAAGGAGAGTGATAGACAACTTAGGATGTACATATAGAGAGAGTTGAAGAGAGTGGGTGTGAGGCAGTGTGTTAGGAGGTGTCTATTGACCCTACATTTAAACTCCTGGAGGTTGTAGCCGTCAGGGAAGCAAGCATGCGGTAGGGAATTCCACAGGCGGGAAGTGCTAGGAAAGAAGCTGTTGGAGTAGAAATTGCGGTTACATTTCATCGGTTTCACTGTAAAAGAGTGGGACCTTGTTGCCAATCTAGTATCTTGTGCAAATTCACATCTAGGGGGCACCAGTGATTTAAGTTCAGAGCAGAAGTCATGAAAGTATTTATAGACGAGACACAGGGAAGCCACGTCACGCCGGTGAGAGAATGACTGCAGGCAGTCAGCAAAGTCGGTATCAATCACATTACAGATTCTTCGCTGTATTTTGTCAAGAACTCCGAGGAGAATAGCAGGGGCACCCGACCAGATGTGGCAGCAGTACTCAATACACAGGTGGATGGTAGATTTATATAAGTGCAGGATAGATTCAGATGGAAAGAATTTCCGGGCTCTGCACAGAGAGCCGACTTTCATAGCAGTGGATTTAGCAATGGATTCAATGTAGTCATTCCACTTGAGGTCCACTGAGAGTGTCAGACCAAGCAGGCATAGTGTTTTACTCTCTGGGAGGCAAGCCTGTTCCATACTAATGGGAGGGAAGTGCGGTTGTCTCTGGTGGTTAATTGACAGCAGCTTCGTTTTGGAAGAATTGAATTTTACGAGCCATTTCTTACCCTAATCCACCACGGATTAGAGGTCCTTTTCAAGCTCGGCAGTGAGGTTCGCCTTGTCACCAACACCAGATTTTTGATTGTGGCGAGAGTAAACTGTGGTGTCATCGGCATACATGCCTACTTGTGATCTTTTGGCATCGGGGAGATCATTGATGTAGATTAGAAAGAGCATAGGACCTAGGATAGAGCCTTCGGGGACCCCCGCATTTGTAGGGTAGTTCTGGGAGGCATGTCCATTTAATACCACTTTCAGTATGCGGTTAGAGAGGAATGACTGAATTAAGTCCAACAAAAGTCCAGTTATGCCATAGCTTTGCAGTTTCCTTAGAAGGCCGGCATGCCATACTCTGTCGAATGTTTTAGAGATATCCAAGGCGATGGTTTGGGCTTCACCATTCTTGTCGAGAGCCTGGTATATATACCTGCATTACAAATTTACAAACTGCATCTATTATTCTGTGGCTGTTATCATTGCATAGCAATGTCTTATGTCAACACAAGATAAAATCATCTTTGATGATGAATGTCTTTATGTTAATTTCCCTGTAACCTTTCTGAAGATGGCTCATGTGAGCCGAAAGCTTAGAACCAACATAATAAAAAAATATCCAAATGTTTGACAATTCTTGTCTTTATTTTCACCTGAAATTAAAGTTAAAATATGATGTTTAGAATGTCTCATGATTAAACATAATAGACATTCATTGTCTCTTATATTTAACAGTATATGTTTAGAAAATTATCTTCTGCCCCGATACACTAAATATATATACACACTACCGGCCATAATTATTAAACCACCCCAATGTTTTTTTTTAAATTATGTATTTCATATTATTTTTAAGTGGATAATTCTAAATGAAAATAGAATTGTTCTTTTGTCAGTATTACTTTGCATAATTTTTCAAGGCAAGGAAGCAAAGATGAATTCGTCCAAATCACCCTAAATGTTTTCATTCTTTCATTGATGAAACTGCAATATAGGTAATTATTAAATATTTATAAATTCATTTGATGCACATGCTATTGTGCAGTATTAACAAAAGAACCATTCTATTTTCATTTACAATTATTCACTTGACAATTAATACAAAAAGATAGTATGAAATACATCAATTTTTAAGACACTGGGGTAGCCTAATAATTATGGCTGGTAGTGTATATATAATGCCTTGCATATGTATTTACCTCCTTGAATTTTTCCACTTTTTGTAGTGTTACCAACTGGAATTCAAGTTGATTGAAATTTTTTTTATCATTTGATCAACACAAAATACACAGTGCTTTGAAGGTGCAAAATGCATTTTGACACAAGCAATAATTAGGACAACAAAGTAGTCACCTCCACCACTTAGTACTTTTAGAACCACCTTTTGCTGCAATTACAGCTTTAAGACTTATCTCTACCAGCTTTGCTATTCTCCTCAGGGTTCTTGACAAAATACAATGAAGAATCTGTAATGTGATCGATACCGACTTAGTATCCCGGCTGCAGTCACTCTCACTGGTATGATGTGGCTTCCCTGTGCCTCTTCTATAAATACTTTCATGGCTTCTGCTCTGATAAACTTAGATCACTGGTGCCCCCTAGGTATGAATTTGCAGGAGATACTAGATTGGCAACTAGGTCCCACTCTTTTACAGTGAAACAGATAAAATGTAATCACAATTTCTACTCTAACAGCTTCTTTTCTTGCACTTTCCGCCCGTGGAATTCTCTTCTATATACTTGCTTCCCCGACAGCTACAATCTCCAGGAATTTAAAAGTAAGCTCAATAAACACCTCTTATCACACTAACTCACATCCATTTTCTCAAACACTTTTCCCATCTACCCAACCCCCACCCAACCCCCATCCTCGGTATCTTCATTCATGTATCACTCTCCTCCCGATATTTCCTATAATTAACTACTCTTTTTCATCACCTTCCCCTATGTAACCCCCTGTGCAATAGTGACAGTAGAATGCTTGCTTTGGGTGAAATGATTAAAAAAAAAAAGTTAAATTTGTGTTTTCAAGTACTTCGTAATTTATACATAAGAACTCTAGCCTTTAAGTGATGGCTAAGAAGTCAGTCCCATGCCTTACTCTTCATTTTTGTAAGTCTGATCTTCACAAGCTGCCACATATTTACGGTCCTCTGATGTACTTGGCTAAGCTTTGTAAATATCAATAATGTATAGGTTTCATAAGATCAAGAACATGAAGAGGGTCGATGTATTTCTGTATTTATTCTCATGAGATGGGTTTGTTTTCTTATGAAGAAGTAAAGGCAAATAATTCCCATTTGTACATTTGTGTGTATCTTTTTGCTTGGTTGCATATTTTTGAGTATATTTGATGAAGCACTTGCAAGTGTGTATTTTCATGCATGTCAATATGCGTTTCCTTTGTATGCACCTATATTCATTCATGTGTAGATATGTCTGAGTTTGCGTCAGCATTTTTCAAATAAGAGGGCAGTGACTTCCATCTATTGAGTGGCAGACTATGTGGAATTGGGTATTTATATTTTTAGCTTCTTCACACACACACATCTTTCTTCTCACTTTCTCAAAAGATATTTTCCGATTTTTTCACTTTCTTTTTTGACTTTATTTCTTTAAAAATGTTACCCTTTTTCTTACTACTTGATGGATTTGCTCTCCTTTTGAACCTGATTTTGTTTTCTTCCCATTTTCTGTTTATTCTTTTAAATATTTTTCTTACAGCTGACATTGCTTTAATTTTATTGCATTTTAAGTTCTTTACTGAACTTTTTCTTTCTTTATTTTATATTTTTACAAGTTGTATTTGTTTTTTTTTTTGTTACTTTGTCTTTTCAGACTTTACTTCTTAAAAGAAAGTCTTCCATTTAAAAACATTTTTCTTTTCTTCCTTGTTTTCAATGTTTATCAACTTTTCTATTTGTTTGTCTTTCTTTTGATTCTGCCTGCCTTTCATTACCATCCACTGTTTATTCTTCCTTTCTTTTATTCTTTCTTTACCATCCATTCTTTTGATTCTTCCTCTTTCATTCATTTTATTCTTCCTTTTTTCATTCTTTTTTGAACATCCATATTATTTACTTCTTTATCATCCATTTTTTATGTATTTCATGTAGATTTCGCTGCCATTTTGTTTTTTTACTTGTTTGATGCACTCATTCTCTTCTTTACAATGGAGAGTCTTCTTTTATCATTTTAATTTTCTTTAATTTTTTATTCCTAATTTCTTAACTATTTTTGTTCTTCCATTTTTTAAATAATTTCTTCTTCCATTGATTTCTTTCATTTTTCTGTTTTATGCAGATATTCTTTCTGTCTTTTTCATTTTTTTTTTAACTTGTGTGAGTTTTTATCATCCTTTTCTTTTTTCATTCATTTTTGCTTCATTCTTTTGGTCTTTTTTCTTTAAATTCTCCAATTAATTCTCTCATTTTTTTATTTTATGCTGATTTCTTTTTGACTCTTCACATATTTAACAACTTATCTCATTCTTCATTTCTTTCTTTCTCAATAACTCATTTCTTTCACTATCAAAAACAAAGTAGTTTCTCTGCAATCTCACAACACTTTTATATCAGACTGTTGATTTATTGATTCTTTCTCTTCCTCTTGTCTATTTTTTTAGACATTAAACCTTTTCTATTTTTCTTTCCACTTCTATATTCTTTTTCTCATTATTCACATTCACATATAAATAGGAAAAACGAAAGTTTCTATACAAGATTAGCGTTCAAAATGTTTTGTTTTCCTATTTCGGTCTGATGCATTTTTCTTTTCCAATTAACTGACCTTTCTCTTTCATGTGCCTCTTCTCTATTTTCCTATGCATCTCTTTTATTCTTCATTTTGTCTTTATTTCTATTTGGAAACATTTTCCTGGTCATTTGCATCCATATTTTTTCATGTATAACTTTTTATAAAATAACTTCTATCATTTTTGTCTATTGCAACTGTCTCTCACTGACCCAGATATATGCAGACAACTTTACCAACTGAAATTTCAAGACATTTGAAAAATTTTTTTCATTTATATATTGACAAAAATCTTCTACAACAAAAGCATGTAAACTTTTATTAATTGATTGATTTGTTTTCTACATCTTATCAACTCTTTGCAGATTATTTAAAGCCAGAAAATAGTTTCAATGTCTAAGAATAATTTATGGTGATAATAAGGAATTTAGTGATACAAAGCTGGTGAGAGAAGTAGATTCATGCCTTTCCCAGGTGTATTTGTGTGTAAGCAAATATAACGAATCTTACTAAAACTGAAACTTGGCTTTCTGATTAACAATTCTAAGACATTATTCATCACAATTCCCACACATTCAGGTATTGATTAGCCTCACCATTGATTAACTTCAGGGTTTATACAGAAACCAGTGTTTCAACATGATATGTCTGTAAACTGAAACACTTTCTCACTATGTTTCTTCTATACACATGCATTCACCATTTTTCCTGCAAGTACACTTCTCTCCACTCTAGTCAAATGATGTTTCTCATTGTCAAAGTATTCTTTGTTTTAAAAGAAGATCATTCGTAAAATCTTTTCACTTATATATATATATATTAAATATAAGAGACAATGAATGTCTATTATGCTTAATCATGAGCCATTCTAAACATCGTATTTTTGCTTTAATTTCAGTTGAAAATAAAGACAAAAATTCTCCAATATTTGGATAATTATTTATTGATTTTCTTCTAAGCTTTTGGCTCACATGAGTCATCTTCAGAGAGGTTGTTTAAACTGAAATATCATAACATCCACCATCACTGACGATTTTATTTTGTGTTGACATAAAACTCCGCTTGGCAACGGCAATAGTTACCAAAAATAATAAACGCAGTTCTTAAATTTGCAATGCGGTTTTATGACGTCACACCGTGGGATAGCGTGAAATGACAACAAAACCATGTAGTCAAATGCAATGTAATATGTTATTTCCGGTTTTAAGGTTGATTTTATTGAGTGTTGGTTGTTTAGATTTGATGTACATGGCCTCCAATATCTGCAGGTTCCTCTTACTGTGTGTATGAGTAAGGATCACCATATTGTTGACCAAAATCTGTCTGATATTACTTACATGTTTATGTTTTTCAGAGAATTTTTACAGATTCTCCATTCCTTAAAACCTAAAAATCAAATAATTTCATCTTTGGATGTTCAAAACTTATTCACAAATGTTTCTGTCCAGGAAACAATTGATATCATTATCCGTGATGTATGCAATCATGCTACTCTCCCATCAATCAATATTAAACCCAGTATATTAAAAAAACTATTATTAGCATGCACCACACAAGTACCCTTTCACAATCCCTTCGGCAATATTTATACACAAATAGATGGTATTGCGATGGGATCTCTTTAGGTCCCCTCTTTTCTAATTATTATATGGCAAATCTAGAAAATAAAATAATTAATGACAACAATAAACCCTCTATATATGTAAGATACTTAGATGACATCTTTGTTTTAGCTAAGAATATTGATCAAATTAAATATCTTAAAAACAAATTTGAAAGTCACTCCGTCCTCAAATTTACATCAGGACTTAATATTAATAACAAAATCCTATTCCTTGATGTATTCATTGATTCTAGCATGCATAAATTTACTACTTCTCTCTATAGGAAACCAACTAGCATAAATTCGTGTCTTCTTAATTATAATAGTGAATGCCTCCAACGATATAAGTTAGCTGTTATAAAAAACTTACTTCAACGCACACAAATGATATCTTCTTCCAAATCTATATTTTATAAAGAATTACACAACATTAAGCAAACACTAGTCAATAATGGATTTCCTAACTCCATTATTGATCAACAAATTAAAATGTATCTCAACAAAATTAGCAATAGCTCTAACAATAATGATAATATTAATAATAATGGTTTACATCAAAATAAACATGACACTATTAACTTATACTATTGCAACCAAATACATAATAATTATAAACAAGATGAAAAAAAACTTTCAAAAACATAATACGTAGAAATGTTAAACCAGTGGAAAGTAATAATCAAATGAAACTCATTATATATTATAAAAAGTTTAAAACAATTGACCTCATAGTCTATAATAACCCAACAAGCACTAAACTAAATTCTCTACAAAAAACCAATGTAGTGTACCAATTTACATGCCCATTCAGAGATTGCATCTCTGATACTAATAAAAAACCTAGTACATATATTGGTTTTACTACAACCACGCTCTCCCGTAGACTTACATGTCATCTTTCTGATCAGAGTACTATTAAACAACATTTCTCTGAAAAACATAAACATGTAGGTAATATCAGACAGATTTTGGTCAACAATACGGTGATCCTTACTCATACACACAGTAAGAGGAACCTGCAGATATTGGAGGCCATGTACATCAAATCTAAACAACCAACACTCAATAAAATCAACCTTAAAACCGGAAATAACATATTACATTGCATTTGACTACATGGTTTTGTTGTCATTTCACGCTATCCCACGGTGTGACGTCATAAAACCGCATTGCAAATTTAAGAACTGCGTTTATTATTTTTGGTAACTATTGCCGTTGCCAAGCGGAGTTTTATGTCAACACAAAATAAAATCGTCAGTGATGGTGGATGTTATGATATTTCAGTTTAAACAACCTCTCTGAAGATGACTCATGTGAGCCAAAAGCTTAGAAGAAAATCAATAAATAATTATCCAAATATTGGAGAATTTTTGTCTTTATTTTCAACTGAAATTAAAGCAAAAATACGATGTTTAGAATGGCTCATGATTAAGCATAATAGACATTCATTGTCTCTTATATTTAACAGCATATATTTAGAAAATCACTTGCTGCCTCGATACACTAAATATATATATATATATATATATATATACAAGGTGAATTGTCATCTATGCTATGCAAAAATGAAAAGAACACTGACATCTCATTTTGACAGATATATTTATCAAAATTATTCAAAAATATCTTGAAATACTAAAGAGTAAATCCATTAGAAAAATCTTCATTAGCTTCAACCATGTCCCCCAGATGACTTCAGAATCTTGGGTATCTGTTATGGACAGTCTCCTTGCTTAAGTTGGTGAATGCTGCCATAATCCTTGCCTTCAGTTCATTTTTGGTATTACAAGGAGTTTTGTTTATCTTTCATTTAACTGTGTCCTACATATAATAATCATTGAAGTTAAATTCTGGGGAGTTAAGTGGCCATATGTAAGGCATGGTGTGATCACAGAAACTGTCCCACAGTCATGACTGAGTTTTGCTGCTTGTGTAGCATTGCGCACAGTCCTGTTGCAAGACATGGTCTTCCAGTAGCCATCTTTTTGACCTAGGGCAGGACTACCTCTTCAAGGCACTTGATGTAGGCCTCCATGTTGAGTCTGAGGACCTCTGGGAAAATTAATGTGATTGCCATCACTAGTGATTACTCCAAGCAACTTTGTAATAACCATTAGACACTTTCCAAATTCTCGGTACAAACATTCTGAAACGTTTGTGTTAGAGCTTCTGGCACAAATGCCAAGCACTAGTGTATGCTATTTCCAAATTTCTGAGAGTGTGAATTGCATTGTTGTAGTCTTTTTCTCAGAGAAGTTGCCCAACTGAATGTACTATACTCTGCAGTCAACAAAATCAAAAGCAAACAATGCACATGTGCAAAATTAAAAATCATAAAATGATGACAATTTAACCTTCACACTGTGTGTGTGTGTGTGTGTGTGTGTGTGTGTGTGTGTGTATACTATTTTATGTATATTGCTGTCATTCTCTCATTTTTTTTATCCTTTCACCCCAAGCAATTTAGATGTAAGGGGTTACTGAGGATGAAAGACAAGTGTATGAAGAAAACCGATAGAAAATTACTGAGATCAAAGGGCAATGAAAGGATTAGGCTTCAGAGAGAGATAATATGATATACTTAAACACTTGTAAATTTTCGTTAACAGCAAAGAATGAAACTGGAAAAGAATTCCATAGGCATGAAGTGTGAGAAATGAAATTAGTGTAATTTTGTTTTTATTATAGCTGTGAAGAAATAACTAATCATCCACTGAAAGAAAACAAAATGCATGACTGTTAGCTAAATGATGGGCACAACATGCAAATTACAAATTGGAGAGATCAAAATAACACATGTACAAAAATTTAAATACCTGGAAAGTGTTTAACAGAATACAGTGCAATACTAATATCTGAAGACGCAAACAATTAGTGAAAAATAAAAACACCTTTCTCAAGCTAAGCAAAGTATTAAGAAACAGGAAAATTTTGTTACAAAGATAAATATCTGTTATGCATATCTGTTGGGGCCCTCGGTGATGCTTGGCAAATTGGCCTTCTGCCAAGCACGTTGAAGTCGCCACAATTTAAATTTCAGAAAGTTGAAGGTTGGTTGTTGAAATGTGAAAGGATAAAATATTTTGTGGGTACATTAAAGCAAAGATTTATTTACAGAATGACAAAAGTGTAAGAAGGAAAATATAAGTGAAGTTTTGTTAACTGAACACTATAATATGTTTGCAAAAAGAAAATTGTTCATTGATAAAATGCATGCAGTTAGGTAGTTAAAATCGTTCATAGTAGTAATATAGTTATTTGAAATTTCAGCAAAAGTTTAGAATTCATGGTTGTGTAGCAGTGGAATGTAAAGTCTTTGTTCCTTCCTTTTTTTAGTAGGTCGTGACAGGTGGGAAGAGAGTAAGAAAGCAAAACAAATAAAGAAATTGTACTTAACATGTCCATTTTGTTGCTGTTCTTTTTGGCAGCATGGTGTGAAAATGAAGAAAAGGATGTTGGAAGAAGAGGTCCAATGAAACTGTGACATGCACTGTGTCGGGGTCAGCTCCTTGAATTTTTTTTTAATTACATTGCCACAAGGTCCTCAGTTAACCCCTTCCATGTCGACTGCCTTTTGACAGGTTAGTGTTGTGGTTTAAATACTAAAACTTTTCATGATGTGGACTCCTGTGAGCCTTTTCACATCTAGGTATGAAAATGTCATACATATGAATTTGCTAATTTTAATCCAATCAGATTGCAGAATTTGTTTTTCACACTCACTTGTGAATTTTCTTAGTTAGGTTTTTCAAAGTTGTTTGATTCAACTTTTGCAGGTGTGCAATTTCACTTTGGGCTTTTCCCAAATACTTTTAGTCATTTGAATCTGATTTTGCAGGTGTGCAATTCATTTTATGTTTTTTTAGTTGGTTGATGGATGGTATAGGATTTGTATCCTGTATATCTGTCATCCTGCAGCAAATCCTAGACAATCTCCTCATAGATGAGATAAGAGACTTGATGCAACAGAAAGTTTGTCCTACAAAAGGAAGCTGAGAATATCATGGACTGAACATGTGAGCAATGATGACTTTTAGAAAAAAATGAAACAAAACAAACACTTATAATTAACATCAGGAAGAGAAAGAAAATGTGATGCTTATGGAATAGATTAATGGCAAGAGTACATAGATAAACAACACATAATTTAGTAAATGGATGGCAGAGTAAGGTTCAGGAAAGTTAACAAAAAGAGAAAATTTGTTAAAAGCTACAAAGAACAGGACGATGTGGAGAGCCATAGTTGGCAATGTCCTGAAGAGACATGGCACATAGAAGAAAAGGACAGTCACTTTAGATTTGTCTAAAAATTTGTTCTACATCTTTTTAGAGATATCCTGTCATTTTTCCTTTACTTGCATGTGTTGTTTTTACATGAAGTTTTAGCAAAGAGAATGCAAAGAAAGGCTACAAAAGTCTATGAAAGAATACAGGTGAAAAAGCTTTGAAGAGATAAGAAAAACCAGAAAATAAAAAAATAAAAATCTCCAGTGGAATGCTTTTCAAACTGATATAAAAGTTTGCTTGGTACTGATGGAATTGGCAGCAACAAATGTTTTGGTTCTGGCAATGATATTAATAATGCCCAGTTGTATTGAAGTTTTTCTTTGTATTTTTCATTGTTCTAGAATGTTTTGTAGAAAAGAAAAAAAACGTTTCCATGAATTCTTGTCGGGGAAGGAATTCTGAATGTATGTTATTTTAAATTTTTTTAGATTAGTAACTTCATTCACAGGCATAATTACTTTCATTGTTATTACTCTTTTCTTCAAAAAAACACACACAAACATATACAAGGGTGTGATAGATTAATTGTTGTCTAAATTATGCAAAAATGAAAACATCACAGACATCTCATTTTAACAAGTATATTTACCAAAATTACACAAAAATATTTTGAAATACTTAAAAGTAAATTTATTCATTAAAATCGCCATTGTCTCTCCAGACCACTTCAGAATCTTATGCAGCCCTTCTGAATATTCTCCTTGATGAGTGCAGCCATACTCCTTACCTTCCATTTATCTTAGGCATGACAAGGAGTTTTCTGATCTCTCGCTCAACTGTGCCTGACACAAACTAATCAAGTTGTTTGTAGTTTGTAGATGTAGGTGGTCAAATGTAAAAGGTGACAACATTGCAGAAATTGTTTGACAGGCATGACTGGGTTCTTTTTCTTGTTTAGCATGGTGCAGAGTCCTCTTCTTCCAGCAGCCACCCTGTTGAGCCAGGGCAGGTCTATCTTCCTATGGTACACGATGCAGACTTCTGTGTTCACTCTGAGGCCCTCACCAACAAATTCAGGAGTTCTTTTCTGATCAGAGCAATCAGCATGAGTTTTTCAAGTTGCTGTACTTTCATAATCACCATTAGACTCATGAAACTTTTACTGAATCCTCAGCACAGTGCTCAAATTGATACCCAAACACTCTGAAATGTTTGTACTATACTTCCTACACAGATGCCAAGTTTTACTGTAATACTGGCACAGTGAATTGGGTTATAGTGCTGGTTTTTTTCACAGACGGTGCTCAACTGATCCTACTATATTGTATATACTTGAACTTTGGTGGCATTTACCCTGGGTGGACTGAGCCAGCTTTTTCCCAAGAAAAAGAATTTCTTGGCTCCACAAGCAGTCCCCAACCTTATATGATGTGAAAATATACATACTGCAATAGAATGGTTGTCAACCAAGGCTATAGAACCAAGTCTGTCCTGATATTCATCTATAGCTAAGGGAGAAGAGATGAATTCATACCCTTCTCAAGGGTATTTGTCTGTAAGTCTGTGTAATGGATTTAACTGGGATTCAGATGGTTCACTGATTCCTCAATCTGAGCTGCTATTCATTACTCCACCATGCCTTTACTACCAGTCTGTGTCGTCAACAAAATCAAAAACAAACAACATGATTGCATAAAATTAAAAATACAAAATGGCGATAATTTACCCATTGCACTCTGTTGTAGAATATTTTAGCAGCAATCCCTCTTTTATACAAGTTTTATTAAAGAAGACAAGTTATTGAAATTAAACATTTTATTTAATTTTCTTGAGTTCATATAAGTATATTCTTTTTTGGACAATAAGTGTACAAACATTGTCTAAATGTTTTCTCCCACCCTTTTACTGTAAAATCAATAAAATATAAATGCAAATTCTACTCCAGCAGCTTATTTTCTCGCACTTTCCACCTGTGGAATTCCCTTCCATTTACTTGCTTCCCCGACAGCTACAATCTCCAAGAATTTAAATGTAAGGTCAATAATCATCTCTTATCTCACAGACTTGCATCCTCTCTCTCATCCTTCTTTCTCCGTCCCCTCCACTCTCATCAGTATTCTCATCCTTCTCTTACCCTCTTCCTGACACCCGCTATATTCAAGAAATCTTGTCAGAAAAATATGCATCTTCCAGTTGTATTCAAACCTGCATTCCCTAGGCCTGGGGGAAATTGTCAATAGATCTGACGTATCATAGACTGCTTCACCACAAAGGAAACTGCAGTTAGGCAAAGCTTAAACTATGCCTTATAAACACATAATTTCATGATTTTTTGTAATATTCATATCTACTCTATTTTCATATCTAAATGTAAACAAAGACAATTTTATGAAATGTTGTGAAATGGATTAGCTCCAACATATTTTTAATTTGTTTATATATATATGAAACAATAGATTACAACACAACAATGTGATTATTAATGATAACAACAACTTGCTATCACCTTCAATGTGCTTACAAAATAGCCCTCTTCATCAACCAGAGAGAGCCAAAATGGAGTAAGAAGCAATCTAAGTTTGATTGTTAGTGTATTGTTTTGAAAATCATTAAGTACACAATAAAAACCTGGATGGAGTTTTAAATTTACAAGTATTGACAGGTCTACCCATTTCTTTGACAGGTAGTAATTACATTTGCAGTCTCCTTATAAGAAAGCGTTCTGCATTCATTGACTTATTTTATAAGTCTATTAAAATATCCAGTAGCTGTCAGTGCTCTTTCTACTATTGATGAGGCGGTTTCTTTCTGAACTTTTCTTTGAAACATTGATTTATATAAACTGTCATACAGTGTATACAGATTTATATCTATTTGTATTGATACTAATATGTCTGTATTCATCAATACAAATAAATATTAATATATTGTTTAAAATTTGCTGTATTCATAGAAAGAGAGAGAGAGTATGTGTCTTTGTGTGTGTGTGTGTGTGTAGGCATAGACAATGTAGAGATAAAAAAGCAACATTGCATGGAGACTAATAGTATCATACCTCTATGTGATTTTCAAGCTATATATGTATTTATCGTACTATATTTATGCATGTGCGTGGACACAGACATACACGTGTGTGTCTGTGTGTGTGTGTGTGTATCCAATAATGGGTTCAACCTTATTGTGTCTCATTATTAAGTTTAATACGTGAGTATAAAAAGGGGTAAAATAAGATGACATCATTTATGTATCATGGAGGAATGACAATACACATATATAAGTAATACATTTATTTTCGGTAGATACAGTAGTACACATCTGTGTAGGGTGGCAACAACTAGTGAGCTGAGTAGACAACGACTGTGCTAGCTGTCAGCTGCAGACTCCATTGTTCCTACTCAATATTAGTCCTTTATATATTGTGAACCGTACATCATGTGTTCAAGCTATGTCACTACAGTATCTTAGGTAAGTAGAACTGTTAGGTATGATGTGTTTGAACTGGCCTGATTCTAAGAATTTCATAAAGAGGCAAGTGAGAACAACACTGATGAGTGACCTCCTGGGTAAGCCAAAACTGTTTTTTCAGAGAAAGTGTTAATGAAAAATAAACAGTTGTTTGTAAATAATATGCATACCTTTATAATTTTATGGATAGGTAGAGAAAGCTTTTTCTATGAAATCATGAGGTGATTTCTTAGTATGTTAAGGCATTTTGTGATGGGTATGTTTGTGTATGGTAATATCATATCTAAACTTGCCATAGACATGTTAACCATATTAATGTTTCCTATTGTTTGGAGTAAATCACCACCTGAGTGTTTCATGTGTGTACTGCTGATGATGCCAAGAAATGGCATTAGGATTTCAGTGATGGATCTAACTTGTAGGGTGCCCTGTTAATTCAAGATATAATGGGTCTAATAGATATTTTAGGTTTATGTGTACTGGCTATGCCCTAAAGTGTTGTTATAGTGGAGTATATATTCTAATAAACTAAACCCAGATTTATTTTAATTTTTTAATAGTCTCTTTATTGCTTTGTTGAAATTTTGTGTTTCAGTGTTTACTGTTTGTTCATTGCTTTGTGTTTAGCTGTTGTCCTTATTTAGGAAGGATTTTCATTTTTCCGTGTAGATATTTGTGTCCATTATAACTCTACTGCTTCCTTTGTCCAATTAGGCTATGATGACATTTTTATTCATGATTTTCAGTTTTTTAGTGCCTGTGTACATCTCCCGGGCAGTGTAGCTTCCATGGTATTTGTGAGGGTTGCTGCTAATATGGCATGTATGAAACCTTTTTACTTTTGGTGTGACTGAAATTATGGTTCTTAGTTAGGGTTGTAATGTGTCATCTTTTTTCAGGACTGTGGTGAATTTTAGACCTAAACTTAAAGCCTCTGTTTTAGTGGCAGTGAGTTTGAATTTGGAGATGTGGATGAGATTTAGATTACAGATCTCCTTCCATTTGCTATTAGTACATAAGTTTTAGAAATTGAGTTTTAACTATTTTTGTTATTTGCTGTTTGTCGCAAGATTTCGGAATTGGAAAATATATTTTTAATACATAGCTTTTTTCAATTTAATGTGCTGACCATATGATTTAAATTGACTATTTATCCACGTTTCTCAGTGAGTCAAGCAGTCAGAAGGAAGAGAAGATCAAATACGATACTGCTATGATGTAACGAGAGAAATTTCGAACCCCTGAATTGGTCACATGTTCCAGTGACACACATGTGCAATTATTCACGTACTCCCTGTCAACAAAAAGTAGAAGGCAACAACAACAAGACACTTCAACTGACTTGTAAAAATTAACATTGATAAGTACAGTTTTCCTTAATCACTTTTTCTTTCTCTTCCCTTACTCGTCATCTGCAAAAAGAAAGGAAGGAACAAAGACTTTACTCCTACTTTGTTGATACACACAGCAAAACATGGACTTCTCTTGTTCTGCACACATATTTTGCTAAAACGAACAAACTTTTAATTCTTTAAACTCCTTACTACTATTTCTCTTAGAACATTTTTACAGATTAATAATTTCATATGTACATTTGATGTTATGCTATTCAATAATCAAGTGTTTGTTTATACAAATGAAATAAAACATAATCAAAGCCCCCAATAAGGTTTTCTTGGTGTTTGAGATCCTCTGCATAAGCAAGGAGGGAGTTGTGGATGTATTTGGGGAAAATATTTTTTCTACCATGAAGTACTTTAAAAGAAATTAAGTAGGAAATTCCTTCTGTTTTGTAGGAAGTTAACCAGAAAGAAGAAGCTTTTTACAGGTTGAAATATAATGTAGTTTCTGTCTGGTATGGTTTCCATGTTCAAACAAAACAAGTGGAAAACAAGGCTCAAAATCAGATAAGATGATAGAATCAAATAAAAGAACAAAACAGAACACGTATCTCAATCTAACACAATTTACTTTTATTAAAGTTTCTTCAGAGACCAAAAAAATAATAGAGACAGTATACTGGGCTGTTGTGATTTGGGATTAATTTTTATTGGTCAGAATAGTATTAAAACAATAGATAATTATTTTTTAAAAGTATGTGCAGGGAATATTGTGTATGGTAGTGTATGTGTATGTATATATAACAATTCTTGTTTGTTTATGTATATGTTGGATGATAACATTAGTTAATGTTGGAGTGAACAAAGCAAGTTCTAAAATTAAAAATTCAAATGCTAAGCAATGACTCACTGATTTTGTTAAAATAAACAAATTTACTAGAATTTACAAACTTTGCTTAGGGCACACAAAACTCGTGAAATTTCACACCTTGATGCAAAATTTTTGTCATCCATTGGAAAGGCAAGAATAACATCCGGGAGTGAATTCCCAAATGAAATAAAAGACAGGCTAAGTTTGACTATCATCAGAAACTTAAGATGACGAGTGTAATTAACACATACCCTTGACAAATGTCAAGCATCCACTATTATTATCTCTATCTTTCTCTGTCACCTCTCACCTCCTTCCTTTTCACCATTTACACTGAGTGATAACTTCAAAGACAATCCTATCCAACAATAACTGCTCATACATACATACATTTTGACCTATGTACACATAAACTCACTCTTGCAAAGACTACTACAAACATTTCAATGAACTCTTGATACCCTTAACCACTTAATACTATTTCCCTTAGAACGTCTAACTTCTACCAATTCATGTTCTTCTTTTCTATCAATAAATTTCTATTTAAACATGCAAAACGTATACTTTTAGTCTTCCACACATTCCAACCTTCTGATGATAATGAAAAATCCTAAAGTTGTAGTGAGGTCGGTTATATTTGACACAAGACTCAATTAAAGAAAAAAACATGAACTATCTCCCTATAGCTTCAATATATATGTATATGGGTGTGTATGTATAAATACATGTGTCATGTGTTTTAAAGAGATGGACAATTTTTAAGTGTATGTGTGAAGAATATTTTGAACCATAAAATGTGTGAGGGTGTGTGTGAGTGTTTATACAAGCACCATTCCTAGACACCATCAGCACTACAAACATCAAACACTCAAGTGGTGACTTACTCCAAAGAATAAGAAACATTAATATGGCTAACATGTCTATGGCAAGTTTAGACAGTATACACTTTTCCTTTCTGCCAGTTCTTTATTTTCTTCTAAAATCTGCAATGCTCAAAATGTATCTCAGTATCTGTCTATATTTAGTGAGGGAGAGAGGAGAGAAAATGAGGAAAGACTGTTTATCTATCAGGTAAATATGCCCAAGGGTTTCGGAAATAGACATGTAATCAATGAAAGATTTTAAAATTCTTTTTGTTGACCACTTGAGTTGTTTTGTGCTTGATACCATTGGGAAAAGCAGCTGTTTAAATGTCCCCAGTCCTGTACATTTGCCAGATCTTCCATCCTTCTCAGTTAAGTATCATGATTCCACACTGATGGAAAGAGTGACAACCATTATCTAATTCACATTTAAGCTTATGTTTAGACAGAGCATTAACAAATTCTCAGTATAGTGTTAGCATAAACAGTTATATGCAAAGGCATATACGAACAATAAATATTAAAACTGTAAAACTAACTACCTATATAAAACTAACTACCTATATATTTGTATGTATATATATATATATATATATATATATATATATACACAAATTAATAAGGAATGAAGAAAATATTTACAAAATTCAAAACATTAATTTAAAACAGTGCTCAATATAGAAATATAGCAATGAATATTTATTATAAATTATACTTTAGAACATGTACAAACTACAATCTACTACAAAAGTGTACATTTGTTTTTACATTGAAAGAACAATGTCTCATCAGGTAGTTAGTAATGATGGTAATAAACATTATTTTTGAAAAGAAAATTGATGAAAATTCACTTCCTTTTATTGGCAAAATTTTTTGTATGAGGTAAAGATGATAGGAAAAATGAGAAAACAAAAAGAGAAAAAACAAAAAGATGAAAGAGAATGACACAAGAAATAAAAAACAAAATAAAAAATACCAAAGGATTTAGTTTTATACAATATTATTAACAAATGTATTTATCTGCAACTCATTTCCGGCCAAAGTTTGGAATTTCTATTTCTTTGCAGCACTTGTTAACTCCCCACTGACTTTATTTCCCCTGCGCATTTTCACACTTTTTCCTTTTTCTTAAGCCCAGACATTGCATGACTAATATATATACTTATACATTACTTCCTTCCTTGGGGTCTATTTCTTCTTAAGCCGTCTTTCATTGGCTCTTTCTTCATGTTTCTTTATTTCTTTCTCTCTTGTTTTCCTCTTTATTAATTTTCTCTCTGTATTTCTCTTCCTCCTTTTTTTTGATTTTTTTCTTTTTGTTTTCTCATCTTTCCTATCATCTTTACCACATACAAAAAGTTTTGCCAATAAAAGGAAGTGAATTTTCATCAAGTTTCTTTTCAAAAATAACGTTTATTACCATCATTACTAACTACCTGATGAGACATTGTTCTTTCAGTGTCAAAACAAAATGTTCACTTTTGTAGTTGATTGTAGTTTGTACATGTTCTAAAGTATAATTTATAATATATAATATATATATATATATATATATAATACAAATTATACTTTAGAACGCAGCATTTAGTACCTGATTAGATATTGTACTTTTAATGTCGAAACAAAATATACATTTTTTTTTGTTTTAATCATTTCACCCCAAGCAAGGCATTCCACTGCCACTATAGTGCAGGGGGTTACATAGAGCAATTGGATATAGGAAATTTCAGAAGGTGAGTGATAGATGAGTAAGGAGGTACATAGGAAGAGTGTTTGAGAGAATCGGTGTGAGCTAGTGTGTTAGGAGGTGTCTATTGACCTTACATTTTGTAGGAGATTGGAATTTGAACATGTTCTAAAGTGTAATTTATAATAAATATTCATAGCCCTATTTCTATATTGAGCATGGTTTTAAATTAATGTTTTGAGCACTGTAAATATTTTCTTTGTTCTTTATTCATTTGTATATATATATATATATATATATACACACACTTCATTATTAATTTTATTAACATTGAGCCCTCTTGGCTGGATCATTTTTAATATTTTATTTTGAACAAGCAATATTGATAGGATTTTCTTTTGGATTTTATTGTCAATTCCTTTCCTTTTGGAATATTTGTGATTAGATCAATAACTTTCTGGATGAGTTATTGGATAGTAGCTTGGATTGAGGAATCTGAGAGCCAAGTTCAAATTCTAGTTGAATTTATTACATTCGCCAATGTTCTAATACCCTTTGCAAAGGTATGAATCCATTTCTTCTCCCACCAAGTATCAGTAAGTAGCAGGACAGATTGGAATCTATAGCCTTAGTTGGCAACCCATCTACTGTAGTAAGAAATGGCAACCTACTGTGAGAAAATCTTCACACCACATGTAGTCAGGGACTGCTTGTGGTGCCAAAACTTTTTATGAAACTTCTTCTAGAAGAGAATAAGACTCAACCCTCCCAGAGTAAATGTCGCCACAAGTAAGTAAGTACTCAATGTGGTGTAATGCTTGACTCACTAGAGTAATTATGACTGAGTAGTGAGTTCGATCCTCACTGGATGACCCATACTTTTGGCCTTGTGCCACATCTATGCTGCACTTAGAAAATTAGAAAATGATCCGAACTTTCATCTGAAATATTCACTTGCTAGTGTCTGATCTCACGAAAATAAATTAAGTGTAATGGCAGGAAAGGAAATTCTGCTGCAAAAGAAATATTTGTTGTCTTAAAGAAATGTTATCTTTAGGCTATAGAAATTTTGATGTAATTACGTTACTATCCCACTTATCCTACATATATATATATATATATATATATATATATATATATATATATATTATGCCATTGAAGACAAGAAATTTTTTACTATAACAGGCCATGATAAGTTTTAAAACAAACCAGTTTTGTCCCTTCTTATCAGAACTGTAAATGGTGAAAAATTATGAAAAGAAAATCTGTCATGGATGACATGAATGAACGGAAAAGAAAAAATAAAAGTTAATACATCTAAAGATTCTAGAAACCCAGCAGAGCAAGTCCAAGCAAACAGTCCCTTTCTCTACAAAGAGAGGGTCACCAAGACCTGATAAACAGCATCTGCAACACCTTCAGATGGAATTACAAAAGTGCTCTGACTAAAAATGAAAACCAGTTCTCACTAAAATCCGAAGTACAACTTGGACTATTCATCAAATGATCTGCAACAGAAGACCCATGTGCATTTCAAATGGTATCACCAGATGTAAAATTTTTATTGAGTATTTTAGCAAGCACATGCTGTTTAATCCTAACATCCAGATTCTGTAGTCAGGGCCACAACATTGAAAATAATGAATAACAGAATTAATATGGTGGTGAGGTAGAAAGTCTCTATGCATAGATGGAAGGACTGACCTAGTTTAAAAAACAACACAAACATTAGCTGTATAATAACACTCATGGGAACTAGAAGAAATCCGCTTGGTGAAGGACTCACTAACCCTACCCTACCCTACCACAATACTTTAAGATAAAATGGATGTTTACTAACCGTTGCAGGTTTAATTTTATTAGACCTAGAAATCTTATTCTGTATAACCAATTGAACAATATCCAACAGGTAACCATTGTTCACAAAGATACTTGTTAAACAACTAATTTCATCATTCATGGTGTCATCTGAACAAATCATTAGCACCCTGTGGGTCAATGTCCTAATCATATTAATATTTTGTTGTTTTAGACAAAAGAAATCCCATTCAGTATATATATATATATATATATATATATATATATATATATGCGCGTGTGTGTGTGTGTTTTCTAGAATAGTTTTTGTAATATATTTATAGAATGGTACATGTAATATATTTTTTGTTTTCTAGTATATGTAAAATGTTTATCTTACTAGAGTAATTAAGTCTGTGTTGTAAACTGATCCTCACTGGGTGCTCCACACTCTTATCCTTGTGCTGCATCTAAGCAGTGCTTAAAAAATCCTTGTATCTGGAATTTCCTCATATTGTAAAATTAGCCAAAGTCAAAAAAGGCCATGTCCTCAGGCTTTACAATTCCCTTAGTCGGGAACTGAGTTTATTGCCTGGTGCCTGAAATGTCCCCAAAAGGGAATTGCCAAGGATGTTTGGGAATTTTCCATGGTACTGCTGAGAAGCCCACTTTAAATATGTTTAAACTTGTTTCACATCTTTTCTGTGGTGTGCACACTGGTAAATACTTATGCATATTGGAGGTTGCTTATTTTCAAATACATATGATTGAGTAATAGGGGTGTGTCCACTAGAGAGTCTGGTGAGTTCTTTTCTTACTCTCCTGAAACCTGCATAATGTCTTGTTGAAGGGTTTAATTTTAATGACCCTTTTAATTTCTTTATCAGCACTGATATTGACATGGATGCCAATATGGCTCAGAATCTAGCAGATAATATTGTCTTTGTTTTTGACATTGTGTTAACTATTTAGTTAATGGATGAGTCATTTTCTTATTATTTAGTTCTGTAAGATACCTAATTATTTAACAGTACAGTTTGGCAAATATTCTAAAAGAAAACAAATTAGATACTTACTAAACTTAGACAGGCCTTGCATGCAGCCATTATGGTAGGGGCAAGGAGAAAGTATCAACACATTAGAGCTGACATCTTAGACGAGCTTATTAGCCATTGTTCTATGACAGGCATACCTTGAACTAGATATCTGGTAAAAAAAAAAACTGAAACAAGACGAATAGTAGAGCAGTCATTAAGAGTCCAACCAAGGAACAAAGGCCTGCAAGATTAGCTTGGTTAGCAGCAGGTACCTATAATAATGTATGCCAGTTTTTTTTTGTTTTTTTTTCAATTAACCTTCACCAAATACAAGTCTCAATATCATTCATGATGCTGTCATATGAGCATAAGAAAGGAAAAAAAGTTCTTAGGGTTATTAAAAAAAAAGAAGAAAATTAACTCTAGACTTGAAGAGATCAAAATTTAATTAATGAATAGCATACATTTCAGAGATGTGTTAGAGATGCTATCAGTAAATTGTAGGAGTAGACTTTAGAAGGAACCAAAAACCTAATCCTTAGCAGGAAACAGGGGATAAAACTTTTCAAAAACTGGAAAGGAGTGTTTGCTGGACAATAAGCAAATCTATCTACACCTATTTAATGCATGCATGTATTGATATATATGTATTTTTTTTCCATTTGTAAACAAGTTATTACGCGACCTAGGTTTCTACCATGAGTGGTGTCTTCAGGCGATTTGCAAATGCAGTCTATAAAATTTTTGCTGTGTCAAATAATTGTATTTCTTTTCATAATTAGGTTACACGTCTATGAATGTACAAGAAGAAACAGTGTAGGTATGGCAATTTTCTAATAGATTTGAAGTGATGTAATATAACAATCTCGCCCCACCCGAGGAAAGGCTGATGCAAGTGGGGGTGTTTTCCGGTCGTTGAAAGGAATGGATGTTTGTTTGACCTTATTTCCGGCAGTAGCGGAAATGGCTACAAGAGGCAGACAGAACAGGTGTCTCTGAGAATTACGTGGGCGTGTGTGGGCGAGGCAAAATCCGGAAGTACCGGTTTGGAGATTATAAAAAGACCTCGGCGCACGGATTTCAGGCAGAGAGAGACAGAGAGACAGACGAGACCAGACAGAGATCGGCCGGTGAGGAGAGACACTCCCGTCAACCCATCAACCCCTTAGAAGCGCGCTCTCTCACTCTCTGTTCACTAGGCTACACGGTTCATAGTCATTAATAAAAATATAACTTTATATTTTTATATATATATGCGTGTTTGTTGTTTGTCGATATATAACAGTGACAGATATATGGTTTTAGAGACAATTGCTGAGAATGCCATGAATAGAAAACACCAAGAATGAAAAAGTTCTAAAGAAAATGGAAATCAGAAAGACACTCATACATAAAAAAAGAAAGGGAAAGTCGAAATTTCTTGGAACTGAATAAAGAAAGACAGCATAGAAAATTTAATACTCACATGCTAAATTCACAGAATGAGTCAAATATTGTTAATAGCTACAAAGTATGAGAAGTTTTTTTTTCTCAATTCGTTTCCCACCTTGACCACCACAAATGCACTGGAGGTTACAGTGAGAGAAAAGACTGGGTATAAATAATGTCTAAAAAAGATAAAAGATGAATGGAATTCAAGAAGATAGAAGATGACAATTTATGTTGCATTTAAATTTTTGGAGATTATAGCTTTCATGGAAGTAAGTAAATGAAAGGAAGTTTCACAGGTGGTGAGGAGTGTGAGAAAAAAAACTGTTGGAGTAGAAGTGACAGTCACATTTCTACAATGGTGAGACCTAGATGCCAATCTAGTAGCATGCATAAATTCTAATAATTGAGGCACCAAGAAAAAAGGTTTGCCAGAACAGTTGTCATAAAGATATTTGTAGAAATGACAGAATAAAGCTACATCATGTCAATGAGGAAGTGACTGAAGTTGAGATGTCGTATTACATTGAAGATACTTCTAGGTTATAGTCAGTCAGTTAAGTGCCATTCATGATACACGCTTGGGCGATCATGTCTCGAAAGAGACATGACTGACTGGGCAGAAGATTATCCCGCAGTAGGTTGCCATTGCTTTCTGCGGTAGACTGGTTGCCGACCAAGGCTATAGAACCCAATCTGTCCTATTATTTAACCCATAACTGGAAGGAAGAGACAGATTAATACCTTTCCCAAGGGTATTTGCACGTAAGTGAATACAATGGATTCAACTTGAATTCGAACCCGGCTCCCCGGTTTCTCGTTCCGAGCCGATATCCACTGTACCACAATGTACATCCTCTAGGTTATAGAGAGTTATGATAAATGATAGTAATGTATATAAAGGTTCATTTAATGAAACTATGCATTCACTGCTAAATTAAACTTATGATAAATTAGTTTTTGTAGACTTTTTCATCACAGATACACTTCTCTTGGTACAATTGAAGGTGTAAGTTTGGTTGTTTCATGTCTTTAGCTAAAGTTCTGTATCTTTTTTTTCTCTTCTGACATTCATAATACCAGCTTTTTCAAATACTTTTATGACAATCAATCTACTTTTCTGTATTTACATATAGCACTAATTTCATAGTTTTCTGATGATTTTCTTAAACTCATTTGTGTTTGTCATATCATGTTTTTCTAAATAAAGTAAATGCAAACTCTGCCAAAAAACTCCAACTCAACACTTTGATGGAAAATTCTAGTGGTCTGTGCATTGAGAGCCTTAACTGAGAAAAAGTTAGTGTTATATAGCTTACTCAGTCCTATACACATGCTGACTATTAGCTAATAGCTGTCAGTATAATGCATATTGAAAGTTTGTCTGCACCTCCTACTCTATGTAGAATGTCCTCAAAAGTTAATTGTGGAAAAAGGTGTTACTGCTGGTTCAGTAGGACTACGTCAACTCCAATTGACATTATATTTCATGACTGCATCATCTTCTTTCAGTGGAATGAAAATATAACAATTTAGTACCTTGGCAATAGTTAATTCAATCCCTAGGTTTGATAGTGTTGAATTGTGGTATAATCAGTCTTAGAAAGAGACTTGAATGAGACTGGAGAGTAAAATGGATATGAAAGAAGATGTATCTATCCTTTTAAACTGAAGAAAGGGTTAGTTCAAATTTAGTGTACAAAATCAGTATACAATTTTGTACATGACTGAATGGTATAAAAATCTTTTTGACAACTAAGCATGTTTTTCATTCCATTTCTTTCAGCTCTTCTGTTCGATACATGTATTAATGAATCAGTATATCAGATATAATAATGCCCATGATAGGGGAAAGAAATATAACAAATATTCTTTTCTCACATAACACTCCCATTAGCATTTAAAAATAGGGGCTTCTAATTAGAAAAATATCCTAAACATTAAAGCTGCAAAATCCAATAATATGAGATTATCTATCGTATAAAAACTACACGCATTTCATGGTGATTACAAGTGATTTAACAGAGGATGAAAAATGCAACACTAAAATCAGAAGATGCAATGAAATTGAAAGAAAGCTTTCTAAAAGCTAAGCAAAGTGTTACAAAATAGAAACATTTCATTAAAAACAAAGAAAAGAGTACTGAAATGCTATATAATATCAATCGTCCCATATGGCAGTGAATGCTGGACAGTCTCTTCATAGATGAAAACTTGAAAAAGCAGAAATTTCAGAAGGATGCAGAAAATACCATGGACTTCATGACTTAATAAAATTTCTATTTTGGTGACTTACTCATTTGACACATAAACTATTCTAAACTATATACAAGTAGCTGTTCTGCTTAGCAAAGAGGAAGAGCAGAATTTATTCCAGCAGATAACTGACAGCTGGACTAACAGTCAGGCTAATAATCTTTAATTGGTTTATGTTTGTACTACTGTCTTTGTTGAATATATTTGTTTATTCTTTCTTTGTGTCTTTGTTTCTGACCCCAGCAAGGCCACAACAACTTGGTGACAAGAATTCTTAATGACCCCTGGTGACTCCAAAAGGACTGCATGAAAATGATCAATATTGGTTCAACATTGTATGCATGGAATTCTATTTTTTGTCACACTTTGTTCTATTCAACAGAACTTAGTAATCTTGAAAAAAAACTGAATAAAAAATAAAGTGTCCCTAATGTACACTGAACTTCAATGCAAGCCGCTAAACTATGAGAATTCATCCTTTTTCAGAAAAAGAAGTACTTGTAATTATCTAAGTGAGTAAGAATTTAAAGTTATTTGCTTTCAATAAATTGTTATTTCATTAGTGAGTGAGTAAGAAACTAATTTTTTTGTTATTGAAAGAAAAGTTTTCATTTGAATTTAATTTGTATTCAGATAAACCTTGAAAAAAACCCCAAAAAAACATGAATAAACATGGATGAATTTAAATACACCATGCTTGATCTTTTAAGTTCCAACTTGAACAGCAAAACCAACCCGGAGAGAGAATTTTTTTTTTTCAATGTTCCGGGATAATAATGTTTCTGAGAAATGGGTACAGTTGAAAAAAGAATAGGAAATATGGTCTATATAATTAAAAGATCCAAGTTCACTCACAAAAGGCATTTAAATCAAATTAGAAAGGATGCTGACAGCAGTCCTCTTGAAGAAAAAGAAGTGATAGATGTCATTTACAATACTTTTGACATGCCAATTCCACAAGCTGCCCCAAAACAGTAATGTTTATGGAGGAAAAGGAAAATAACGAATTTTCTCATCATGAATCCAAAAAGAAAAATATTAAGACTCCTGCAGAGTTGATACTTAGTGAGTGGAAATTATTCCAGCCTTTAACTCTGAGAGCCAGACTAACAATCATGCTAATAATCTCTCATTGCTTTATGTTTGTACTACTGTCTTTTGTTAAATATATTTGTTTAACTGTATTTCTTCTTTGTCTTTATTTCTGTCCCCAATAAAGCCAAAACAGGTTCAATAAAAACGGAAATAAAAAGTAAACTTTTACTTAGCATCTAAAGAAATAATTGAAATTTATAGGGCATATTAGAAAAGACTTATAAAATTTGATACTCACAGGACATACAAAAAGCAAAAGAACAGGAGAAAAGCAGTGTATAACCTACCCAGTAAGCTTGTAAAGATGGTTGGCAGAACAGAGATTAAGATAAGTAGAAAAAAAGAATAACTATTGAGATATACAAAGGACAATAAATTGTGAAAAGCAATGATCACCATTGTGGATTGTATGAAGGACTCAGTTTGGAATTTCAAGATGGTTACTCAGTACAAAAATTGAGACCTGGAAAATGTCAGAGGGAACAATAGCTAAAACATGATTGATACAAACTAAAATAAGCATACTAAAAGCAAAATTATAATAATTTTTTATTTAAACAGTCTTACAAAAATTGTCTATTTAAGTCTTTTTCTGCAACAGAACACATTAAACCAGAGATACTATAAATAAAAACTAGAGAAAACTATTAACATCAAAAACTGCAAGAGGAACTCTGGTAAAAAATTATCAAAGATTAGGTTTGTAAGTCCCAAAAATTCAGTTGGACACATGGATATAGAGGTTGGTTAGTTCCAGTAAAAAGTTGTGAGTTCAATACCAGACTACAACAGTAGTAAATATGTAACTTAGAGAGTCAGATTAGAGGGAGATAACTAATGATTACCAAAAGAGGCTTTGCACAAGGAATGAAAAGGATATACCCCAGTGATTGAAATGAAGGATTTGGTTCAAAATTCCTAGCACTTGAAGAAGGCTGCAATGTACAATGGCCTAAACATCGTACTGATGGCAAAAAGATGAAAACAATAGTCAAATAATGTAAACAGTGTTAAGCCATAGAATAATCATAATAGTTATAAGTTCTTGCTATAATGAACAGATCATTAAAGAGAATCTATCAAAAGCTATCTAAGAAAAAAGCACCTCCATAAAACATTACCATTTGATCTTTGATCTATGGCCCTTTGAGACTGAGACAAATTTTGTTCTTATCTTTTGTATAAGGCAGGTCACAAAACTAACAAAGACATGTCTTGTCTCTGGGGATTCCTACTCCAGGGCATCACAATCTTTTTACACTAAAATAGGAGAGCCATGGGTCACACTAATATCTTTGCAGCACAAGCCATTGGGGACTGGGTAATTGCTGTCACTATCTATGCATATTTGACCTCACATTAAACATAATACTCTGCTACATTTGCCTTTGTGCAGAAGGATGCCAAAACTTTCAAACATATTTTCATATTTACTTCTCATTGTTTCATATTAAAACAAATAGCGTCAAGCAAAATCCTTAACATTACGAAAAAGATAAAACCTTATAAGATTCTACTGACTGGTGCTACAAAACTACAAAGAAAGAGCTTTACTAAATAATAAAAACAATATCAGATAAGAACTTTCAACAGCAGTAACAAAAAATAGTACATGTAGTGGGAAAGGGAAATAATCATGATGCTAACTTTCTACACAACCCAAAACAGAAGGTCAAAATGGAAACTCACATCAATGTTACAAAAAGTGATAACAGTGGATGTGAGGTGTATATTTTCTGGAAAAACTCTTAAGAAAAAGATTTTATAAATTTAATTCAGTAATAAAGCTAACAGCTTGATCAGTTAATGCCTAATATTTTATGTATGGAAATGGCTTTTTTCCACCATTATTATTATCACTAATTGATATTTATTAAAAAA
Source organism: Ascarosepion bandense (assembly GCA_037127315.1). NCBI lineage: Eukaryota > Metazoa > Mollusca > Cephalopoda > Sepiida > Sepiidae > Ascarosepion > Ascarosepion bandense. The sequence goes on from JBBBDQ010001777.1 coordinate 1,012,548, forward strand.
TATTTTACAAAAAAAATTTAAAATATTTGTAAAATGAAGATCTTTATTATGAGGTTGGATACAAATATGAAATATTCATCTGGACTTTTTTCAGCTAAACTTGAAGAAATATTACTTGTCAATTTAAAATTATAAAAAAAAAACATAAATGACCGATTTAATTTAATGTAATTTTGAAAGCAAGATTTTTCTTTGGAAACTACTGTAATGATTATGAACACAGAATGTGGAACTGCAGAAGTGAGTTTGAATTCCAGTCTAACTTGTTGCATTCATTTTTGCATAAATGTGATTGAGAAAGTCATGAAGCCATTCTCTCACAACTAACTATAAGTTAAATATAGAGTAAACTGAGAATTTTAGCTTTGCTTGCAAGTAATCTAGAGGAAAGGACACTTGAAATTTTAAACCATGTAAAAAGTAACTGTTATATTATATGAGTTGTCCCCTTTAGACTATACTTCTAAAAAATAAACATAGAAAATTAGATACTTCCAAGTCCCCATCAGACAATAAAGAAAGTTGACATGATGGCTACTATTTCCTATCTCCACAATGACTTGTCTCCTGTTTATTATTGTTAGTATTGTCATATAGACCATATAACATTACAGAAAGAGGAAAGCATGCCATTTACAGATAAGAAAAATGAATCTATGGAAATCCAAGATTTTATACAGTACATACAGGGGTCACTACAGATCAAATTAGGTGTATACATGATTTGTGGGAGTTTCTGTGTGAATATATATATATATATATATATATAGATGCATGCATGCATGCATGCATACATATATTCATCCACTTTATGAATTATAGACACAAGCATTGCTGAATGTTATAAATCATCACTGAGTCTTGCAACGATATTTTGCAATAGTCATGTCCAGAGCTAAGTTGGCAACCATCATATATATATATATATACATCTTTTGTTAAATATGACAGACAAGAAAAATTTACTTGATTTTTTTTATTTAGTCTTTTCAGTGTTCTTACATTCTTTCCATTTTGTGGTATGGGGTAAGGCAGTGCAAAAATTGTCCATATTGTTAATTGTTCCCAAGCGCTTTTTGCCATTTTCAAGTGGGTTTGTTTTAGGTGTTTTGAAATATGATGCCTTTGTTTTGTTATACTCGAGAAAATGTAGCCAGCATAAGCAAAATGGCATAAAAATAGCCATTAATAGGGTAGTAATAATTTGATGACAGTGTTAATAGCAGAAACAGAAAAGAAAGTAGAGGAATTCCTACATAAGGTAGTGAAGAAAAGCAAGAAAAATAAACTAATTATCAAAGAAAACTGAAAAAAAAATGTTACTGTGAAGAAAGAAAAAATTAGTGGTTGGTTGATTTTATTTTGCACCATATCGACCTCTATTGGTCAATTAATGCCAAAATCTAAATATTTTTAATGCAATTGGATGCCTTTAACTGCAAATAAAATGTACTGTTGCTAATTCTACAATGGATATTGTTGATAATTTTTTCATATATAAGTGTACTGCTAATATTTTTACTATAAAAATGTATTTTTATACTTTTCTTGTGTTCTTTTGTTTGTTTGGGCATTCTCAATTTGTCCATAGCTAGATTCCTAATAGGTGCTTCTGCCACATATCAGGGTAGAATTGGAAACAACAGTCAAGTGCCATACGTGATACACACTTTGGCAATCATGTCTTGAAAGAGACATTACTGATTGGGCAAAAGATTTTCTCCCTCAGTAGGTTGCCATTACTTTTTGTGGTAGACTGGTTGACTACCAAGGATAACCTTCCGCTCAGTGATTCAAGTTTTTCAAGACATGATTGCCCAAGCGTGTCAGATATGACATTTAACTTACTGACTGACTATTGTAGTTGAGAGGATGAAAAAATTACAGACAAAATGAATTAAATATACAACAATGGTGATATACTGAAAGACATTCATAGATCCATTAATATGCTGCTTAAGAAGTGAGGTGCAAAGTAATGAAAACTAATGATCCACATTGCAAAACTTATCTGATTTCTAGAGTGCACAGCAGAATTAGATCAGAAACAGGACAAGAATAATACAGTTTCATTAAAGAAACTTGAACAAGGAATGCAATATTTATGCCCAGAATAATGCCAGAAAGAGCAATACAGATGAAAAAAGATATATACCTATGCTTTATAGATTACACAAAAGCATTTGATAAAGTATGTCACAGAAAACTTTTGAAAGTATGAGTTTAGCTTGAGATATTAGGGAAGGATATTGAAATAATCCAGAACTTACATTGCGAGTAAGCCACCTGCATACAGGTAGAAAGCTAATTCAGTAAATATGCAAAAATAGAAAGGTTTGTAAGGTTTTCTTCACACACCTATTCAAAATTTTCAGTAAAGAAATCCAAAGAGAAAGTGTTCTATCAGAGTTCATTACTGGTGGCCACAAGTGTAACATGAAATATGCAGATAACACAGTGTTGACAGCAGATGCAGAAATAAAAAAAAAATACAGGAATTACAGGAAATATTTACACTATCTTGTTGAGACTGTTGTCCTCATTTTTGTTGCCATATTCACAATGTTTCATCCATTGAATGCTCTGGCTTTCTTTACCTGATTGGAATTTTAACTGAAACTTATATGATTTATAAAAAATATAAACTTCAATCAAAACTTAATACTTTTTCAGGAAACATTTGTCATTTGTGACGAAATTCAATGTTTATTCATGTTTTACCAGACTATTTTTAAGCAAACATTATGTAATATGAGTGGACCTCCTGTACTGTCAAAAATACTGACAAAATATTTATGTGGTTATGCCATTGAAAATGGTGGCAACATATATATTGATGCACCTACGACTGAGTACCAGACATTAAGACATAAGGAAAAAAAAGTGTCATAAGAGAAATATATATACACAACCGTCTTTATTACAATAGAGAGTATTTTATATATATATATATATATATATATATATATATACAAGTACACAACAGTCTTTATTATATTAGAGAGTATTCTTTATATATATATATATATATATACACACACAAATACACAACAGTCTTTAATATAATAGAGAGTATTTTATATATATATATATATATATATATACAAATACACAACAGTCTTTATTATAATAGGCAGTATTATATATATATATATATATATATACACACACAACTGTCTTTATTATAATAGACAGTATTATATATATATATATATATATATACACACAACTGTCTTTATTATAATAGACAGTATTATATATATATATATATATATATTTTCTAGACATATGCTATTAAATATAAGAGACAATGAATGTCTATTATGTTTAATCATGAGCCGTTCTAAACGTCGTATTTTTGCTTTAATTTCAGTTGAAAATAAAGACAAAAATTCTCCAAAATTTGGATAATTATTTATTGGTTTTCTTCTAAGCTTTCGGCTCACATGAGCCATCTTCAGAGAGGTAGTTTAAACTGAAATATTATAAAATCCACCATCACCGACGATTTTATTTTGTGTTGACATAAAACTCCGCTTGGCAACGGCAATAGTTACCAAAAATAATAAAAGCAGTTCTTAAGTTTGCGATGCGGTTTTATGATGTCACAGCGCGGGATAGCGCGAAATGACAACAAAACCATCTAGTCAAATGCAATGTAATATGTTATTTCCGGTTTTAAAGTTGATTTTATTGAGTGTTGGTTGTTTTGATTTGATGTACATGGCCTCCAATATCTGCAGGTTCCTCTTACTGTGTGTATGAGTAAGGATCACTGTATTGTTGACCAAAATCTGTCTGATATTACCTACATGTTTATGTTTTTCAGAGAAATGTTGTATAATAGTACTCTGATCAGAAAGATGACATGTAAGTCTACGGGAGAGCGTGGTTGTGGTAAAACCAATATATGTACTAGGTTTTTGATTAGTATCAGAGATGCAATCTCTGAATGGGCATGTAAATTGGTACACTACATTGGTTTTTTGTAAAGAATTTAGTTTACTGCCTGTTGGGTTATTATAGACTATGAGGTCAATTGTTTTAAACTTTTTATAATATATAATGAGTTTAATTTGATTATTACTTTCCACTGGTTTAACATTTCTACGTATTATGTTTTTGAGAGTTTTTTCATCTTGTTTATAATTATTATGTATTTGGTTGCAATAGTATAAGTTAATAGTGTTATGTTTATTTTGATGTAAACCATTATTATTAATAATATTATCATTATTGTTAGAGCTATTGTTAAGTTTGTTGAGATACATTTTAATTTGTTGATCAATGACAGAGTTAGGAAATCCATTATTGACTAGTGTTTGCTTAATGTTGTGTAATTCTTTATAAAATATAGATTTGGAAGAAGATATCATTTGTGTGTGTTGAATAAAGTTTTTTATAACAGCTAACTTATATCGTTGGGGGCATTCACTATTATAATTAAGAAGACAAGAATTTATGCTAGTTGGTTTCCTATAGAGAGAAGTAGTAAATTTATGTGTGCTAGAATCAATGAATACATCAAGGAATGGGAGTTTGTTATTAATATTAAGTTCTAATGTAAATTTGAGGATGGAGTGACTTTCAAATTTGTTTTTAAGATATTTAATTTGATCGATATTCTTAGCTAAAACAAAGATGTCATCTATATATCTTACATATATAGAGGGTTTATTGTTGTCATTAATTATTTTATTTTCTAGATTTGCCATATAATAATTAGAAAAGAGGGGACCTAAAGGAGATCCCATCACAATACCATCTATTTGTGTATAAATATTGCCTAAGAGATCGTGAAAGGGTACTTGTGTGGTGCATGCTAATAATAGTTTTTTTAATATAGTGGGTTTAATATTGATTGATGGAAGAGTAGCATGGTTGTATACATCACGGATAATGATGTCAATTGTTTCCTGGACGGGAACATTTGTGAATAAGTTTTGGACATCCAAAGATGCAATCATTTGATTATTAGGTTTTACGGAATGGAGAATCTGTAAAAATTCATCCGTGGAGTTAATACTATATTTACCAGGAAGATAGGGAGTAATTAGTTTGTTAAGTGTTTTGGAAAGGTTATATATTGGTGTGGGTATTTGAGAAATGATAGGTCGGAGGGGATGATCTTTTTTATGGATTTTTACATTTCCATAAAGGTAGCCGGACTGATAATCACCTATAATCTTTTGAAGTTTATAGCATCCTATTTCAGCATTGTTTGCAGTAATAAGTTTATTAATATGTTTTTTGAGTTGGGTTGTGGTATTACAAGTTAATTTTTTAAATTTATTGTGATCGTCGAGAATGGCCTGTAATTTGGAGTGATATTCCTGTCTGTTTAAAATAACAAATATATTGGTTTTATCGGCACGTCGGATAACAATATTTTTGTTATTTTTGAGATGTGTGGCTGCTTTTATGAGAGGCATATTTATAATATCATTAGGATTTTTATGGTAATGGTGTTTGATTGATTCAGCTTTGAGTAATTCTTTTAAGCCTACCTGTGTAGTAATATGGTTGTCCTGTTCGAGTTGAAGTATTTGTTGGTATAAAGCTTCAATTTCCATTTGTTTAAACATTGAATTAGGTTTCTGTGCGACATGAAAATTTGGTCCGAGATTAAGGAATTCTATTTCACCTGGACTAAGTTGGTAATCCGATAGGTTAATGAAGTTGTCATTGATGTTTGGTAAGAGTATTTTTCCTTTATATAATTTGTTTAGCTTTTTTGGATACATACAAATACACAACAGTCTAATATAATAGACAGTATTATATATATATATATATATATATATATATATATACACATACAAATACACAACAGTCTTTATTATAATAGACAGTATTATATATATATAAATATATATATACAAATACACAACAGTCTTTATTATAATAGACAGTATTATATATATATATACAAATACACAACAGTCTTTATTATAATGGACAGTATTATATATATATATATATACAAATACACAACAGTCTTTATTATAATAGACAGTATATATATATATATATATATATATATATATATTCTTCACTACTTGATGACAATGTTTTGTAATGTTAGGTTTTCATGATGTCATTCTTAAGGAAATGTTTGGTAATTTACTATTAGTGAGTTATAATATTTTGGTATCTTTGTGTAAAGTCAATGTACTAAACAAATCCTTTGAATAATACACTAATACTCTCAGAATAATTCTCTCAAGTAATTCACTCAGAAACAATCTCTTCAATGATGCCCAATACTGGAATGATGTGCAACACAGAACACACACTGACTGCTGTCTGAGTGCTTTATATACTAAATATTTATACTTACGTGATCCCAGTAGCACAATTCACACAACAGTTATGTTTGTTGCCTGTAGATCACCATATATGTAGGTATTCACACTTTCTTCCTACATTACATGATGGCAAAAAATAAAGTAATAAGGCACTGTTAAAGAGCAAATATGTAGCAAGAGTTTTCATAATTGGTAGTAAAGTTTAATAACCGTTAGTAAGGAGAATTAACTGAGCTGATGCTGCCTTGCTATTGTCTCTCTCTCTCCATGAGCATGACAGGGATATATATATATATATATATATATATATATAAAAACACACATGCAACAAGCATTATTATAATAGAGAGAATTCTTTAAGTTATTTGTTTGATTGCTGTGTTTCCATTTCAAAAACTAATAAATCAATTTTAAAGAAATGCTGTATGAAGTTTGTGGCATTAGGTCAGTAAATGCATAGAAATATCTTACCTTTTTAGAGGAACAAAGCTGCATAATCGCAATCAATAAGAAAAGTGAAGTAGAAAATTTGAAGCTGCTTACATTCACTTGACATTAATCCCCTTGAGAAAAACATGAATCCAACTCTCCTTGCATTCTATATATATATACCAAAGGGAGATTTAATATGGTACACCTGAAATGCATCATAAAAACTTTGAATATGGAATTAAAAAAAATACTAAACAATTCAGATACCTCAGGGTATGGATCAGTTATGACAAAATTCACATAAGGAGATAAGGAAGTTGAACATAACTTGCAAGTAGTTTTGTTCAACACTGCAAGCTGCTATAAAATGAAAATTTTTAGTTAAGAACTCAAGTTATATCATTAAATAGCCTTTTAAAATCTAGATTCTAATAGAGATGTCATGAATAGTGTCCAACCTTTTCATATCTAAACTATTAATTAAAAACAATCATTTTCTCAGATTTATGATTGAAAATAGTTTCAAGTGAATGAACCCTCTACGTGTTAAAGGCGACAGTCCTTGATGAGGTCTTATCTAAAGGCTACAAAACTGTAAACAACTTTAGAAAATTAAAAACAAGAAACCTTCACCACTTGACAACTTTCAACAGCAAAACAATGAATTGCACATGTAACTAGAGAAAATAATTATACAATCAAAGTGTTGGTTTTTTTACACAATTTTTAACAAAAAGTTAGGAATGAAACCCCAATTGGTGTTAGAAAGTGTAATTACAGTGTTAGAAAAATAAATAGATGAAATTAAACAAGCAATGCTAAGCAAAAGAAATTTCACCATCTTTTTGCCAGGCCACAAAGCCATATTTTCACCAACCAACCAATCATAAAAATTTCACAAAGAGAATATAAGGCTATGATTCAATGTGAATTGAAGTGGGTCTTTAGAAATGTATATTAACCAAAATCAGCATCAAAAAATAATTATATTTTGCTTATTCTCTGATGATCATCATAACATATCCAGATCTGAAAAGCATTTTACTACATTTGAAAATATATACCTTCCTTAACCCGTATTATTTAGCAGGTGGCTGCTACATTTGCATATATTTGAATAAGTATATATATATAGCCTTTAATTGAGCATCCATTTGCTATAAATATGCTAAATTTTAGATATGCAGGGCATGATGTGTAAATTGTCACTGTTTTATATTTTTAATTTCGTGCATGCATGTTTGTTTCTGATTTTGTTGAATGTACAATATAGGAAGGTAAATCAGGCAACATCGGTGCAAAAAAGAGCTACATGTTGCAATTCCCTCTGCCAGAAATTTGTAAACAGCTTGCTATACTGCTTGGCATTCACACTGAAAGCTCTAATACAAACATTTTAGACTGTTTGGGTTTCAATGTGGGAACAGTCCAAAACAGTCCAAAAGAGTCCAAAAGAGTCCAAAAGATTTCGAAAGAGTTAGATGAGTCTAATAGTAAATATGCAGGTGTTTGGAGTGATTACTGGTGATGGCAACAATATGCCTCCATTCCTCTTCCCAAAGAGCTTCACACATGGAGGTCAACATAAAGTGTTTTGAGGAAGTATTGATGCTCTGGGTCAAGAGGGTGGCTGCCAAAAGACCCTATGTCTGGCTACAGGATTCTGCACCATGCCACACAAGCAGGAGAACTTCGTCATATCTGTCAGACATTTCCTGCAACCATGTTACACCTTACATCCTGCCACCTAAGTCTCAAGACTGCTACCCACTTGATTATCATGTGTGAGGTGCAGTTGAACAAGAGACCTGCAAAACTTCTCAAGTAAACTGAAGACAAAGATTAAACAAAAGACTGTCCAGAAGAGTTACAGGAGATTCCAAAATAATTGTTGAAGCCAATGCCGATTTCATTGAATAAATTTTCTCTTCTGAATTTCAAGATATTTTTGTGTAATTTTGTTAAAATAAGATATCAGTGTTATATATATATATATATATATATATTATTTACATTGTTCGGATTATTGTCTCCATCTTTATTGCCACGTTTATGATGTTTCAGGCATTGTATGCTGTAGCTTTCTTCAGGTTCTAAGAATTTAAAACTGAACCCTTTAAAAACAATCCCCTTCATTTTCCACTGTTACAGTCTAATGAGAATACAAATTTTTAATTAAATGAAAATTTTACATTAAATGAACAATTTTTCTAAAAAAAAATTAAAATTTTCTTTTTGTTTCTGAATGTTCTGTCACTTATGAAATGTCTTGCTGATTGAAACAAATGAAAATCTCTAGGTGCTAAATTTGGTGAGCATGGAAGATGTGAGAAAACCTCTCATCATAATAATCCTGTTTTAGTTAGGGGTTTGTTTTGGAGAATGTACCCTTGAATTTTCATGGGAGAAAATAAAATTTTTTTTAACCAAAGTAGGACACTTTAGACTTAATGCTTTTTATCTAATCAAGTTGCTTGATGTTCTTTCCATGTTTCAGTAGTTCATAATGGAGAGCAACCTTCATATTCAAGCAGACACAAAGCAAAGACTTTGGTGGGTGGAATCATTGTTTTGGCATGGCACTGGCTTTTCTGCTTATGATAATGAGTTTTTCATTTTCTATTGAAATGCAAGATATTTATCATTACCTTTAACAATGCAATGTAAAAATGAATAGGTATCTCTGGATAAGTGACTGCTAAGATTGGTGTAACATTGTGTTTATGACTCATATGGGACCCAAATACCCGTTTTTAAAGTTTTTCCCAATTAAACTGTGAAATGCATGATAAATGACACAGCATCAGACAAAAGAGATGATAAATGATAAATTAATTCTCAATGCAGTTTCCTACCATGAAACATTGGTTCTGTTTTGGTTGGTTGGCTTATGATTTATAGCGATAAAATATTTAATTACTTTCTGAACAAATTGATATATTATTTACTGTAGTAACTAGGGAATATTATTTTTATTCAAAGTTTGAAAACATTCTCAAACCACATCATAAAAAGAAAAATTATCAGCAGAAATTAAGCGCATCTTTTATTTTTTAAATTTATTTATGCCTCTTGAATATAACCCAAGTGATTAATATAGAAGAAATTGAAATTTAAAGAATATTTATTTATATTTCTATCAATATTGAGTTTTTGATATTTTCTTACATTATGTATGATTAGAAAGTCTCTTGATATTGTCTGAGTTACCTCATAGAGCTCACAAGATAGATTTACCTGTTTTAATAAAGCTGAGACTCACCAAATACTCTACTCCATGGCCTTGAGCCAGGGTAAGCTAAAACTTTTTAGTTCTTACTACCAATCTAATAATAAATTATCTCTTTCTTACGATTATGACCATTCAGAACTAACCAAAATTACCTTCTGTAATCACAATGAGGAATAATTAAAAAGAAAACCATATGGAAACTGAATGATGCATGTAATAACCCACACTCCAAGTAGATCTGTACAGCTGTCAGTATTTTGAAAATGTATATTCAGTGGTCATTGGTAATAACTACGAGGAGACATTACTTTTGTATCTTCAATGTTTCAATTTTATAGTACGCTTTACATTTTTTGTAATTTCTATGGAAAATAACAGTGGGCATTACTTTCAGAGCACCACACATCTTTGTGTTTGAACATGTGTATTTGTATTGCCATCTTATTGTAAATGAAGCAAACGTTTCTTTTTTTTTCTCCCTGTTTTTTATTTTTTGCAGAAAAATGTTCAAAGTTCTGTACTTTTCAATAGTTTTTTTATCTATTTACTTCTTTACATACCATTTATTTTTGTCTTTGTATTCTCTCCGGTTTTTTTTTTTATACACCCCAACCTCGCACATGCACACACATGTAAGAACATTTTTTTTCTCGTATACAAATGTTTCTGTGACAAACATAAAATCTATCTTTTTTTTATATGTATCTGTCTGCCTTTAATATCTGTTTACTTATTGAATATTACTGCATCTCACAGTTTTTGCTTTCTTACCTTAGGATGTTTTTCTATTTGATGTATGCATTTGTAAAAATTCATGTTCATAACTCGATTTTTATCTGTGCTATCAAAAGACAACAAGACGTGGCCAAGGATAAAAATCAGCCACTGCATTCATACATCTGTCTTGTTAGAGATCATGTATGTGAGTGTAAAATTTGTTAGTCCCATAAAAAAAAACATATTTCTATAGTCTAGTTAAATATGTATGATATCCCTTATCCTCAGAGTCGCTTGCACTACCCTTACCAGGGACACAAGACCAAAGTGGTAAGATGAAATGAAGTATGATTATTTACAGATGCACTTATTTGTACCAACACCAGTTCAGAAATATCTAAATTGCAAGCTGTATACAACCTCTCTCAAAGATGAATGGTGAGAAAAAAAGGTTTGAGCTAGTAACCTGAGGGTCTTGGCAAAGATTACTCTGCTTTGAACATTGGGGACTGGTGCTACAGAATCACAAACAAAGAACTGTACCAAATAATAGAAACTACATCACTTGAGGATTACCAATAGCAGTAATAATTAAAGTAGATATCCTATGTTACTCAAAGAGAAAATAATGATATGGTCAGGATGCTAACATTCCACACCCATCAAATGTACACAAGGAAAACTCATCAATATCGAAAAGAGCAATAATGTCTACTGTACTTGAGAAACTTGTTTTCAGAGAAAGATTTTATAAATTTTAACAGACAACAGTACAGGCTGCTTGGTCAGTGAATGTCAAATATTTTCTTGTAGAGAAATGGCTACTATTACCAATGATACGAAAATCAAACTCATTTCCATCCAAAACCTCATTTTTCTTAAAATTGAAAGATTTCTAAGAGAAAAATGAAGGTCATTTTCAGGTAAAGTAGATTAAATTACATGGGGAGAACAATTTTTTGAGGAACTGATAAACAGAAAAGCAAAGATTGTTCAGAAGATTTTCTTTTAATTATTTTACTTTACTGAGCATTTGTAAAAATAACAATTAATCCATGAAATTTTAACATTGTTCTTATCTCTCAGTAGCTGTGAGCTAAATGCTAAAGTCACATCATTTTCAGGATAGAAAGTTTTATTTGAATAACGAGGTGATTTAATGACAAAAACATTAACAAAGCAACATCTTTTTATGAAGACCAGATTAGAAATGAATAAGAAAATACAGTTGTTGTTTGAAATTTTTAATATCTAAAGAATAATATGCACATTACTTATTCCTGTTAAGTGTGAATTGTTAAGTTGGTTAAGATATATGACATATGCTGGTAAATACCAACAATAAAGCTGAATTTCTCATGCAGATCTTATTTTTAAACTCAGTTTCAGGAAGCAATTCAAACAGGTAGTCATGGGAGAGAGGTAAAATTAATTCCAGGTGCCTGGAACTTCCAAAAAGAGATATATCAAGGGAGATAGGATATTTTTGTTCCAAGTCCTATGTACATATGAGACTATGCTATTCCGTTATATATCCGGGGCTTCTTCCTAGACCAATGCATATGTGGGACACCTTCCTAGTCCCATGTACAGGTGGGACTCAAACTTTCCCAAATAACTGTTAGTGAATATTGGAATAAGTCCCTCCTGCAGAATAAGTACAGAGATTTTTCGATTAATGTGTTTTCAACAGTGTGGTAAAAATTCAATTAGTGCATATATAATACTTGACAAGTGTGGTATAACATTCTTCAGTTTAACTATAGAAATTAAAAATTGATTTTTTTTTTATAGTTGACAGTGTACACATTAGCTGCACTAATCAAAGGATTCCTGAATACATTTGGTTAAATTGATATTTCCAATGAATCCAGAAATGTTAGGAAAGAAAAAAATAAAATATGACAATTCTTCTCCCATTACAAAATGTTCAATGTTTGGAGTATGTGACTGTTTGAAAGGAAAATCAGTAAACCACTGATAAAAAAATCTTGGAACTAATAATCATCACAACACTATATATATATATATATATATATATATATATGTTACAGATAGTGTAACACAAAACATGAAAAACTTTATTTGCACAATAAAGAGCAGAAAAAATGTAATTACATTTTCAAACTTAAACAGAATTTATTTACATATATAAGGTTAACAATGAAACTGGGTAGAGGTTTACAACAGCATAAGTTCTGGTAAGTACGATTTAAACATGTGAGCCCCAACAAGTAGCAGTCAATATTTGATAAAGTGAGTGAGAAAATCTGCTTTAGTTAAGGGGATGAGGCAAGAGATTAGATATATGTTGTGTGGACAATGAAAAATAGATTGTTTAATGCTAATAATAATATGAAAAGGAGTTCTAAATTGCTATTATAGTTTGGTCAACAAAATCAATACAAAGAAGAAGCAGTATTTACTGATGATTGTTTCTGTTCCGGGTCTTTTGTGTAATAGATTCTTTTGGCTGAGCATTTGTTCTAAATCAAGACGAGTCAGAGTTGACCTCACTCAGCATGCTGCTGTGTGTTTGGGCAACAAGAACTGTAAACAACTGACTAATCTATTCAAAGTCCTTTATATATATATATATATATATATATATATATATATATATTTTTAAAAACTCTAGAACCATGTAGAAATTTCTAGAGACTTCTAGAATGTTCCACCAGACACTTTTTCTCTATTATTACTATATGTAAAGGATTTGATGAATGGGAACTTTTGCATTGCAAAAAGGTACTTAATATCTATACATTTAATTCATAGATTTAATACATCATTTAGATTTTGTATTTACTAGTATAGTGTAAAAAGTATAAGGAAATGGAGTCTTGTAACAATATATATATATATATATTTGATGTGGTATGGGATGTTAGCATCTTGACCATATTGTTATTTTCTCTTTGTCAATGTCCTCTTTGATACAAAATTGGTGTTATTAAAAATTCCCTCATGATGGCATACAAGAATTCATCTTTTCAACTACTTTTCCTTAAAGAACTCCACAATTTGAATCAAACTCCTGTCAACAATGATTTTCCAAATTATTTACTTGATTACCATATCAAACTTTTTCTTTGTAACGTAACCCATGGCAACTACAAACATAAAGACAAAAACAATAACATTAATATTTTTTACAAAAATCAAATGCAGAATAACTACAGACAGGACCAATCTTCATTCTGTAATATCATCTGAAATTATGCAATACCAACCAATTCAAACAAGAAAATTAAATTATCTATTATAAAAATGCAAAACTGCCAACCTCATCATCAATAATAATAATTCACCTGCAAAATCTAAACTGCAGAGATCCAGTGTCATTTACAAATTTATGTTTTCTGGAGAACTGTGTTTAACAACTATCCAAGTCTGTAAACAATTACATTGGCTACACCACCAGAAAAATTGACAAGAGTGACATTGCACCTTTCCCACAACAGTTCTATCTGATCTCATTTAAAAACACATTGAAATCTTCCAGTAACTATCCATGATATATTTGTTGATAATATACACACAGTAGCATCATCCACATAAAAAGATTACAATTAATGGAGGCATTACTAATAAGAAAGAGAAATCTTACACTTAAAGATATCAATTATGAACATGGGATCACAGTGCTTACCGTTTGGAACTTAACATATGCAAGACTCTAAATGTATAAACTTTACACATGTTTATTTCCAAGTAAAACAAAATTTATTTCTTGATAATGGCTAAAATATAACCAAAAGCATACAAAAGTACAAAATGTTCAGACAATTCTAAAATAATTTTAGTATTGAAAAGAAAAAAATTATGTGAACACATGAAACATTAAATGAAAAAATCTAATGGCAGTACCTTGTCTGTCATTTTTAATGAAATCTGTATAAAAAGACGATTGTGGCTGAAATAGACGATTTTTATGTGTGTGTGTGTGTGTGTGTATATATATATACATACACACACACACACATATATATACACACATATACATACACACACACACATATATATACACATATATAGATACACACACACACATATATACACATATATAGATACACACACACATATATACACATATATACATACACACACCTATATATATATATATATACACACATATATACATACACACACATATATATATACACATACACACACATATATACATACACACACATCTACACACATATATACATACACACACATATACACACATATATACATACACACATATATACATACACACACACATATACACATATATACATACACACACACATATACACATATATACATACACACACACATATATATATATATATACACATATATACATACACACACACACACGCACATGTATATTTCCCTAGTTCCATGAACATATGTATTTATGTGTGCTACTAGATTGGCATATAGGTACCACCCTTTTGTTGTCAAATTAGTTAAATATAACCACCTCTTATACTTAGTTTTCTTGCACGTCCCATTTGTGGAACTTCATTACATTTGTTTGTGCCTCTGATAGCTACAATCTCTAAAAGTTTAAATGCAGTGTCAACTGCCATCTTCTATCTTTTTGATTACCATCCATCTCTTATCTTTTCTTCAACATCCCCTGTACCATATTTTTTCTCTCACTGTAACTCCCTACGTACCAGTGGTGGTTTTGCCTTGCTTGGAGTGAAATGATTATAAAAGAAGAAAAGAAAAAGACTAGTAATAGAAACTTGTGATAGTAGTATGGAAAGAAGTGTTGGGTTCAGTCAAGTACCTGGTAAATTGAACGAGAAGGGAAATGGGAGAGGCTGGCAATCATAATTTAAAAATGTTTTCATGACCTTTGGAGTACTATTTTCATGAAATTCTGCTATGAGCTAAAATATACAGCAATACAAAATTATTTCATATTATATCTGTTGGTTCAACTAGATCAATCAGTTAAATGTCATATATAAAACACACTTGGGCAATCATGTCTCTTTTGATCCATGATTTTTTTTTAATCGTTTCAAACCAAGCAAGGTGATACCACTACCAATGACCAGTGAGCTACTTAAGAGAGTAAAAGTTTCAGCAAAAGGTTAGCAAACAGAAAGATGAGCCAGATACAGCAGATGTCAGAGAAAGGACAAGAGAAGGATGGGAATATAGGTGTGATGACAGTTGTAAAGTTGAAAGGAAAAGAACAAGATACATGGGGTGATGTAAAAAGGATGAGGGAAGAATTGAAGTCAAGTGGACAAGAGATGTGAATTAACATTGCATTTAAATTCCTGGAGGTTGTAGCTATCAGGAAAGCAAGTATACGGAAGAGAGTTCCACAGGCAGGAAAGGTGAGAAAAAAGCTGCTAGAGTAGAATTGTTGGCTGCATTTGGCAGATTTAACTGTAAAAGTTTGGGACCTTATTGCCAGTCTGGTTGCTTGAGTAAATTCTTGTGTAGGGGGGTACCAATGACCTAAGTTCATCGAAGTAGAAGCCTTGAAAATATTTGTAGAGAAGATAAAGGGAAGTCTCATCTCACGAGTGAGAAAGTAGGTGGAGTCAAGCTACCAGGTCTGAACTAATCACATAATAGATTCTCCTTTTGAACCTGTTAAGAACCCTGAGATGAAGTGCAGGTGCACCTGACCAGATATGACAACAGTGATTTATAGAAGATTTTCCCACAGTAGGTTTCCATTTTTTCTGCTGTAGACTAGTTGCCAACCAAGGCTATCAAACCCAGTCTTCCCGAGCTGGAGGGAGAAGAGATGGATTCATAACTTTCTCAAGGGTTCTTGCTCGTAAGTGAATGTGACGGATTCAAACTTGGCTCTCCAATTTCTCGTTCTGAGTCAATATCCATTGCACTACAATGCACATCCATCACCTAGGTATGCTCTCAATAATTACTGCTTTTGATATCATTTTAACTTATGTAGTGAATGTAAGTGAGAAAAAAGTATTAAACATCAATTGGAAGAAAGAAAGTATGCTTGTTAACAAAAGGAACATTCCAACATACAAATTTCAAATTGAAGATACTGAAAATCAAACATTTACAGCAATTTCAATACCTGACAAAAGATTTTAACAGCAAATGAAAAGTACAACGCTAATATACAAAGATGCAATTCAAAAGGTAAGAAAAGGATGAAGAAGTAGAAACAAAACCTAACATTAGTCCTTCTATATGATTGTGAATGTTGGACAATTTTCTCAAAGATGAAGAGAAATGAAGCAAGATGAATATGGTTCAACAAAACAATATTTAGAATACCATGAACTAAACATGTGATTAATGACAAAATTTTCAAGAAAATGACAGCTAGAAGAACATTTGTACTTAGCACCAGGAAGAGGTAGTTGAAATTTCTAGGGCCTATAATGAGGAAAGAAGGCTTGGTAAATTTGATACTCACAGTTCAGACTGAAGGCAAGAGGTACAGGAAGAAAACAACGCATATCCCACCAAACAAACTTGAATAAATAAATGACAGAACAGTGTTTTAGAGTTATGAAAAAAAGATAATAATTCATAAGAGTTACAGAAAGCAAGAAACTATGGAGAGTCATGATCACCAACATCTTGAAGGGACATAAAAAGACAAGAGTTGATGTAAATAAAATTGTCTGTCATAGTCTAAATGGATATGACTAAGAACTTCTTCACACAGTCCATTTCTTTACCTGATTTTATTAACACTTAACCTTAGCTCTGACTCTCAAACTTTGGGTACATTAATTGAGGGAAATGTCTCTAAATTATAGCCAGTGTATTTGTACACACAGTACATGGCTAAACCATAGTGTATGTTTTTACACTACAAATGTTAAGGACATTTATATCAAAAAGAAGCAATAACTATTTCTCTGCTTGTTGGAAAATTTCTGTTGGAAATGTGTCATAAAACCTCTAAAGAAAGATTGCTCAGTAAGTGAATTTTTTCTGATAGATATTTAATAAACATAAAGCAACAGGAGTGGTATAGCTAAGAGTATGTACTGATTATTAGGGATAAAGTCAACTAAATAAAAAGTATACACAATGTTTGAAGGAAGGGTTATGTACTGAAATGCACTTTTTCGTATGAATGTCTGTGTGAAGTTCCTATGAAAAAGTTGTGAGAGACATACATTTGAGAAGAGTTTGGGATACCTAAAGAAATTTCATCAGATATTTAAATTAATGGTAAAAATATTAGGTCGAAACATCAGAAATTTTCTCTTGCGGATGCTAATTTTATTTTTTATATGCATTGTGGTGCTGTGGATATCGACTCAAAACGACAAATCGGGGAGCTGCGTTTAAATTCCAGTTGAATTCCTTGCATTCACTTATGCACAAATACCCTTGGAAAAGTTGTTAATCTATCTCTTCCCTCCAGTTATGGGTTAAATAACAGAACAAACTGAGTTCTAGAGCCTTGGTTGACAACTAATCTATCGCAGAAAACAATGGCAATCTACTGTGGGATAATCTTCTGCCCAATCAGTCATGTCTCTTTCGAGACATGATTGCCCAAAGCATGTATCACATATGGCACTTAACTGATTGAATTTATTAATAAATGTAATACCCTGACTTACAGTTCTTTAAATATATCATAGCAAATAATTAAAAATGGTTTGTATACAATTTGAAATAACAAAAGCAATGAATTGACAAAGATAAATCTTAGCAACCAACCCTAAAAACTGATGTTAATGGAAAAAAGGTAATGTTGGGCATGGGGTTGTACTATTGGGTTATTTCTTTAGAGTTCTTAAAATGCAATGAAACAGTAAATGTACATTTATAAATCCAGCAGCTGTAACAAATCCATAAACATTTGGTAAAAAAGCATTTTGTGTTCATCAATAGGAAAAATTTTCTCCATGGTAATGCAAAACTGTATTTAGCAAAACACAGAAAAAAGATTTTGGAACTTGGTTGGTCTGTTTTATCCAACCTGCAATTTTCACTTCAGCTTTCACAAACTGATTATTATATTTTTTGATTGCTGCAAAACACATTTTCTAATGAAAACTGGATTCTACAGTGAATTGAACTGATAAGTGACAAGAGATCAATGCATATAGAATTGAATAAAATCTAACTGTATTTTCCTAACTTTATTCTCCAAAGGATAAATGAAAACAGAAAATATTTTTGATTCAACTTAATAGAGCAACATGAGACAAAGGAGAAACTAAACACACATTCCCACAGTCAGATGAATCAGTCTCACATGTGCATGCATGTGAAAACATCTCACATGATTAGACAGATGAATAATGAGCTTAAATTACTCAAATTTATTTTTCAGAACCCCTAATCTTGAGCTTTTGAGAGAGGATAAATAGAGAAGTCAACAGCTTGAAACCAGCAGCTACTCTCACCTTGGGAGGATTAGTCTTTAGTTTGCCTAGTATCAATAAAATACCATTCCATGCCATACAATTTCTACTGCCATACTGACTCACAAAAATAAAAAGTCTCATTGCAACTGTTATATTCTGCTTCAAATTAGATGTTATTTGATTCATTTCACATGTCAGCCAGATATGAACACTAAGAAAGCAAAACCCAAAATAAAAACAAGTTGTCATCTGGGAAGGGACACCAAGCATCACATGCAGCCCACAAAACAAATCACCATAAAAATCTAAAATAGATTATAAAAGAAACCAATCATGAATGCTGATGCTGAAAGAAAAAATATGAGTGCAGGGGCCACCAGATTTGCTTTCAAAGTACAGAATCAAGGAGATGAAGCCAACATTTGACCACTGTAAGTTCTTGACATCACCCACCATGACTTTGTTCAACCAATCAGACATACATATGCACTTGAAACCCATCTTTCTCCAACCACCTACACCATGCCCATATGTGCATTCTACTTCCATTCTTTATAATAGTACAGTCAGATTTGCAGTGCATGATGAGCTTCACTAATCCACTCATGGCCTCTTTCAATATGAATATTGTGACCTTGGTCAACTGACTTGACAAACACATCGACTACAGGCCTTAGCAAATCTACCCTTCCTTCAAAGTACCTACCTTAACTACATTAGGAGACATTACACACACTTCCACTGTATCAGCAATACAAAATAATTATATATTTATAATACTTGTATTCTTTTTTTTGTTTGTTCCTTTATGCTACTATATGCATGTTTATATCACCTCCTCCTTTACCCATTATACACACTGATGAGGATTGAAGTGTTAAGAAAGATTAATTTTCATTTTAAAAACTTTGATTTACACACAAACAATCAAATCTTGTCTCTCATTCCAAACATGCATTCTTGTTTATTGTGATACATGCTTGGGTGATCATGTCTCAAAAGAGACATGACTGACTGGGCAAAAGATTAAAACCCAATCTGTCCTGTTACTTAACTTATGACTGGCAGAAAGAGATGGATTAATATCTTTCCTAAGGGTATTTGTGTGTAAGTGAATACAAGGAATTCAACTGGAATTTGAACTTGGCTCCCTGATTTCTCATTCAGAACTGATATTCATTGCACCACAATGCACATCCATATGTTGTTCACTCACACTAAAAAGTTATTATTTACAAGTTCTTTCTTGGTTTGAGTTTTGCTTAATGGCATATCAACCTCTGTGGGTTATTTAATACCAGAAAGGTGGGGTTTTACTGTATTTTCTTTTAATGTTCGGTTATCGTGTGAAGCTTGGTTTAGTCAGATTTTAATGAAAATTTTTGTTTTTATTCTTTTTTATTTTAGAAAACTGAAAATGTCTTCTAGTTTTGTATTCAAAAATGTTTTGCTGAGAATAATTTTTTTTCCTTCAAAATGGTCATAGTTTTTTTTTCAAAGATGTATACTTTTCTTTAAATGTGTATTTTTATACTTTCATAGTGTTTTGACCCCAGCTTGGGGGGTAACTATTTGCCCATAGCTGAGACTCTAACAGGTGCTACCATTTCAGATCAGGGTGAACCTGAGAACAACAGCAATTAAGAGCTGGTTCCATGTTCCTCCCAACCTCCCAATCAGAGGCCTTGCTGCCGGATGAAGTTTACAGTCATGCCCAGGACCCTCTTTCTTGGTTTAGTACAGTTATTAGATATACTATGATGCATATGAGCAGGTATTTGATGGTTATCACAATCTGTTTAGTATAATAAAGGAAGGTAAAAAGGTGTTAGGTATTACCTATTCAGTATTCATGAATATTTCAAGATCAGAATCTCATCTTCAGAATGCTAGGAGAGCTTGATTTCACGTTCGTCCAGGACTGTGCCTTTAAATGCATTGATGACAATGACGTAGTAATATCCTTCTAAAGGTCTCATGAAATCAGTATGAATTCTAGACCAAGGTAGGTCTGTTCTTGGCCAGGGATTTAATTTAATAGGAGGTGCCTTCACTGCCAGACTCAGCCCTTATATAATCTGACAGCATTTTCTATATCATTGTCCATATTTTTCAAAAACAAAGCTATGCATCAAAATTTCATATTAGTACTCTCTGGAAGGCCAGTGTGAAAATCTTTTAAAATATGTTACTGGAGTGTTAATGGAATCACGACTCATTCCCTGTAACATAAAGTAGGTATAGGGAGATGGTTAATGTTTATTTATTTGGCCTTGTGTCAGACATAACCAAACTCCTTACAGTTTACAAGTTTAATCTGTAATTATCATCAGAATTATCAAAAGGTTTTCATCAGAATGTTGGTTGTTGGCAGATTGGAATGTGTGGAATAGTGTAAGAATAAAAATATATACTTTTCATGTTAAAATAGAAATTTATTAAAAGGATATAATAAGAATAGGTAGTAATTAAAATTTTAATGAGAATGTTCATAGTATTAAATACTTTCATGGTTTCTGCTCCAACAAACTTAAGTCACTGGGGCCTCTGCAACAGGTGTTTACTTGTGCAACCAGATTGGCAACTGGGTCCCACCCATTCACAGTTAGATTAACCAAATGCAGACGACAATTCTACTCCTGCAGCTTCTTCTCTCACACTTCCCGCCTGTGGAACTCGCTTCCATATTCTTGCTTTCCTGACGGCTACAACCTCCAGAAATTTAAATGCAATGTCAATACTTATCTATCAACCACTTGACTCTAGTTCTTTCACCACCCTGTATATCCTTTCCTTTCTCTCCACCTTTGCAACTGTCATCACATCTGTATTCCCATCCTTCTCTTGCTCCTTTCTATCTGGTTTGTCTTCCTCTTCACTCTCTTCTAATTAATCTTTTCACTCTTATGTAGCCCCCTGCACATCAGTGGCATTACCGCATTGCTCGGGGTGATACAATTAAAAAAAAAATTTGTTAGAAAGAGTTTATACATTTATATGTATATATGTATGAGCATTTGTTTGATAGGAATGTCTTTGGATGGAGAAGAAGAAGTAAAATCACTCAGCACACAAGAAAGAAGGAGAACAATGTGCAACACAACCTTATGTCCAGGTCGTGCTTGAAGTTTCTTCTCCTACATTTTAGTTGTTTAATCTTGCTGCTCCCATCTGACTGACTGTTGCTGACAGGAGCCTTTTATAGTAATTTAGATTTTTCACACTAGATTGTGAAGTCTATGTTTGTCTTGTAAATTGCTTCCATTAGTTAGAAAACCATTTTAACATCTACTTGCAAAATCCGGTTTTGACTTTTTCTTTAAGCACATGGACAATCTTTTTTCTATTTGGGAAAAACCAGAATTCTGCATGTCGTTGTGAATTTTTGTAAAAGTGAAGAAGAAAGTTGATTTTAATTCTTAATTTCCTATCCACCATAATAACTTCCCTTCCATTTGATGGAGTTTGCTTTCAATGAGTTTTATTAGTATCTGTTGTCGCGTTTTCAATTAGTAGTTTTCATTTTGCTGTTTTTGTTTTTGTGGGCTGAAATGTGTTTCGGAAATTGCTGTCAATTTTGTCGTTAAGCATCTTGTTTGAAATCCATAAGAGTAGGTATGTTTATTTTTTCCGCATGTTGAACGTCTTATTTTTAAGTAACATAAGATTACAGAGAAAAATGAAACATTTTTCAAGACAAAAATAAAATTAATTAATTTCTTTGGATGTTTACATTTTTAAATATTTGAAGTTATTAAGCAAATTGAAAGTGTTTGTAGTTTCAATGTTGAGTAGAGTTTTTTCTTTTTTTTTTAAATCTTGTTCTCATTAGACGCTGATAATTTATCAGCATTTAATTTGAAGTTGGAATTTTTGGGACACTTGAAATTTTTGGGATTATTGAAATTTGATGGAGTCAGGAAAGAAATGTGTATTATTCAATAAAAGGCATAAAACAGGTTAATAATGTTGGTTTTATATGAATTTTAAACAATTATATTCAATACGAAGGGTATATTTCGAGGTACTTATTGTTGGAGTTCAGAGTAGGTTGAAATTTTTCAACTGTCAGTAGAGGTTGATATTGTATTTGACAACAGGGTTAATTCAAATGTGTTGGGCTCTGTTTTTTTATTTTCTTTTCTTTCTTTTTCTTCTGTCCTTTCTTTCTTGTCCTGTAGAAGGTGAGTCGCCATTTTATGTTGTGATGCTTAAGTTTTTTTTGTTTATTTTATGTCGCGGTAAACATTTTTTCTTTTTTGTTTTTGGGCATTGGTGTTCACCAGTGAGGTAGTAGGAATTTTTCTACTGCATGTTCCTTGCTGGGTTAGGATGTTGGTGTTCACCAGTGAAGAAGTGATTCTTCCATTAGGTGTTTCCTTTTCTGCGTCAGTGTTCACCTGTGTAGAAGTAGGGTGCGTGTTCCTTGGACATCGGGGTTCACTTATGTAAAAGTGATTCTTCCATTGTGTGTTCATTTTCAGCCGTCAGGGGTCACCAGTGTAACTATAGGGTGCGTCAGCCATGCCTGGTACAAAGCCACTTCCAAACATAACTGACAATCCCCACATTTTAAAGATATCATCAGGTTGTTGAAAAAAATAGTGGAATTTTGTTTGCTGAATATTAACATAAATGTGTAAGAAGAATAATAATGTTCAAAGAGAAAATCTATGTAATTGATTTGCAAAGCAAATCTAAGTATTTAAAATGTCTGTTTTTTATCAAGTATAAGATGAAGCATATGGGAATGTTGAGGATGGAGAACAAGAAGTAAAATGCATCAGCACACAAGAAAAAAGGAGAAGTAGGAAGAATGTCTGTGTCACTTGAAGCTTCTCCTGTTACATTTAGCTTTTATAGCCTTTTATAGTAATTTAGATTTTTTGCACTAGATAGCAAAGTCCTTTTTGGTCTTGCAAATTGCTTACATTGGTCAGAATATCAATTTAGCATCTACTTGTGAAATCCGGTTTTGACTTTTTCTCCAAGCAGATGGTCAATCCTTTTTCAATCATTTTTCTATTTGGGAAAAACCAGGATTTCACACGTTATTGTGAATTTTTGTAAAAGTGAAGAAAAAAGTTGATTTTAATTCTTAATTTCCTATCTGCCACAGTAACACCTAATTTCCAAGTCTGGATCGTAATGTGTAAGAAATAAGTCTAACATCAGTGTTTTTCATATGCCTGCTGGTATTCTGCTGTCCAAATCCAGGGTTTATCTTTTATTAATAGTTCATTAAGGGGGCACGCTAATCATGCATATTTGGTTTGAATGCCTGATAATAATTTGCTAGTCAAAGGAAGTTCTGCAACAATACGATGTTATTGGGCAACGGCATGTCTTTAATCACAGTAGCACATTCAGGATTTGGATTCTTGCCATCCTTGTCAATTATGTACCCTAGGTATTTGATTTTTTTTCCATGACAAAATCACATTTGGTCTCTTTAAGTTTGAAACCGTAATCTTGAGACTTAGAAAAAAGCTTTGTGGACATTATTCTTCTGTTTGACTATGCTTTGGCTTTTTATCAGAATGTCATCTAAATAAGCTCAGTATAGTATCCATGACTTGTTAAAATATTGCTGGTGCTACGTTGACCCTGAATGATAAACGTTTGAATGTATATAATCCATGATGCATAATTATGCATAATAATTTTGAATTTACCTTTTCAACAGGAATTTGCAAATAAGTGTTGCTAAGGTCAATTTACGAGAAAAATTTTCCCCCAAATAGCTTTATAAAAATGTCTTAGGGACAAAGAAGAGGGTTACAATAGTCTTTCAGAACAGCATTCAATTCTGTTGAAAAATCAGCAAAAATGTGTATGTCTTTCTATTTCTTTTTTCCATACACTACTAATGTGGCCCATTTGCAGTATTCTATCTTTGATAGAACTCCAGTCTTTACTAATTTGTCAAGTTCCTTGTTAATTTGTTCCAATGAGACAAAAGGCACATTTAACTTCTTTTTTAAACCCTGACTGAATGACATCTTTTAGTTCAACTTTTGCCATCATTTTTGTACATCTGCTTAACCCACCAGAAAAAAAAAATTCTGGATAGGCTTCCTTTAGTTCTTTTTCCAGTTTTTCAGCTTCAGCATTCCAATTTTCAATTTTTTGGCAGTATCAATTTACAGGCAAGTTCCAAAGCTGGAATTGTGACATCCAATCAATGCCAAATAGCTTAGTATTTTTCAAGACAAACAGCTTTAATTTAAGAGTCTTCCCAGTGAATGTTGTATTAATGACTTCTCCCTCAAATTTATTTTTCCCCTGTGACAGACCTTGCAATCTTACTAGATTTTATCATGGTTGGCTTGCTATATCTTTTCTATGCTTGCAAGTTTATTATTTCCAAATCAGACCCTGAGTCTAGTTGAAATTCATACTTTTGTTTAACATTTTTACATGCACGAATTTCATGGTATTAACACTGTCTAGTTTGTCCAACCTTGTATTTTTTATTTTTATTGCTTTTATTTTTAGATTGACAATGCAAACTTTTGTGTCCAACACAGTTATATGCGTAACATTTTTTGTCCCAGAGAAAACAATATTAGTACCAGTGTAGGGCCCCACATCTGTAACATGTCTTAGGAAGCAAATTATTTCGCTTTTTCTTTGTTTCATTAGTTTTAAAAGACTGTGTTTCTGTTTGCAGTGTACTTTTTTGAGGTCAGCAATACCCGATTCTTTGGTATTTTTAGAATTCTGCTTTACACTGATGTACCTTTTACATTCTTCAGCAATCTGCTGAAGAGTTATATTTGGCTCATTTTTCAATTTGTTTAGTATTCTTTGCCTAATTTCTGCATCTTTTGTCGAAACTAGCTCTTGCATTAATATAAAACATTTGAAGTTATTCACACTTAGCTCCACCAGTCTAAGATC
Source organism: Ascarosepion bandense (assembly GCA_037127315.1). Taxonomy (NCBI): domain Eukaryota; kingdom Metazoa; phylum Mollusca; class Cephalopoda; order Sepiida; family Sepiidae; genus Ascarosepion; species Ascarosepion bandense. Next base: position 1,038,482 of record JBBBDQ010001777.1, read on the forward strand.
ATCGCAGTGCTTGTTTACTATTGACACAAAAGTAGTATAATCTTTCCATTCTTTCCTAGTTAGATTAATACATCTCTTATGAAAAAGAGATATATTTAAATTGAAAAGCTCCATGAGTAAATTCACTGCTTTGGTGAATGTCAACTCACTAATCTTCTGCTGCAGAATGCAGTTTTGCAAATTTTCTATGTTCAGTTGTGCCAAGTTTTCTCAGACGAAGACATACTTTTTCCCGTAACTCCAATTTTCACAATCTGTAGTATATATATATATATATCTTCATATCTCCTAAAGTATAATGAAAAGATTGTGTCTTCCTTGGAAGCATATAAAAAATTCTCTATCGCACTCCAAATGGTGTCTTGCAAAAAACAAAATTCGTTTCTGATAGAATTATTGTGGTTTGTTAGTTCAAAAATTTGCTTTGAGAATTTGAGTCATCTCTCTTGATTTTCCTTTTGGGTTTGCAGAAATAAATTTTCCCTTTTTTCCTGTTCAGAGAGCAGTTGTTTTCGCCACTTCTTCTGCTGTGTGTTCTGGTACTTTACAAGATCTAATAAAATACTTTACAATTTCTTCATGATAAGTGTCTTTTTTCTCCCAGTTTTAATTTTCTGGTTTTTCAAGATGCTTTAGAAATGAAAAACTGTGACAAAAAAAAAATTTCACACTTCCACTGGCAATTACCCGTAGTTCTTTTACAAACACTTGTTTGCCCGTGTTTTAAGAGAGTTCCTTTTTAATCCCGGTAATATTTGCAAATTTTCAACACCAAGTTGTTGTGGCCTGTTAGGGCCAGGAAGAAGGACATAGAAACAAGAAAGGTAGGTTGAACCAGTGTATAAGAATAATAGAACATATATACAAATATGAGTGTTGTTTAACTGCAGATAGAAGTGTCCATTTGAACTTTCAAGTTACATTGTGACTTGACTGCCTCACTGGAAATCTCGCAGGTTAGTATTTATGAAGAAGGATGAGTTCATTCCAATGTAGATAGGGCACCAGAGCGCTTAGCAACAAATGTTTAATTAACAATGTATAAGGCTATCAAAACAAATATAATTAACATAGAAGAAAAAATTAATAAAGAGCCAGATAAACAACATTTATAAAAAAGATTTAACAGTCACAAAACGTCATTTATAACAAAAAGATGTATAAACAACACAAAAGTATCAAAATATATATGGAGCCAAAAAGAAAATCATATAATGACAAAAATTAAATGAGAGATTGTAAAAAGAGTAGCCCCTTATAATAGCAATGTGTTTAAAGGAAAAAGTAGCAATAATCTCCTTTAGAAACTAAAGCAAACTATTAAACAAGAAAAATAAAATAATACAGACACAGAAATACTTATTTTGCCACTTAAAAACAGGTGGATGACTGAAGAGGTTCTGGATATGATGCAAAGGAGGCAGAAAATGATATCAAGACATGGAATGGAGTACAGGGAACAACACAAGGAAAGAAGAAAATGCAGACAGGCTAAAGAGGAATGGCTAATTGACAAATGTGCAGAAGTAGAGAGATTGAGCAGGACTAATAAAGCAGACATGCATAAAGAAATAAAAGAACTGAAAGGACAAAACAACCTGCTCTTAAACAGGATGTCTAAAATCCAAGGATGGAACAATCATTTTGGAGAAAGAGGAGATACTGCAATGATGGGAAGAATATATAAAAGATCTTTTCCACGACAAGAGAGAGCAACTGATAATACACAAAGATGAGGACAGACCGGAAATATTAAAGTGTGAAATATTAAAGTGTGAAGTGGAATCTGCAATAGCCAAACTAAATAGAAACAAAGCAGCTGGACCAGACGGCATAGTCATAGAGCTGCTGATAGCCCTGGAAGAATTTGGTATAGAGAAAAATACAGAAATAATAAATGAAATTTATAATATTGGCATTATACCAAATTTGTTTGAATCCTGATGAATAGAGCAAGAAACAGAATCAGACCAGAGATAAGACAAGAACAGTGCAGTTTTGTCAAAGACACTGGAACAAAGAAAGAGGCATAAGACAAGGATGTGTCTTTTCACCGGATCTGTTCAACTTGTACAGCAAGAATATTTTGAGGACCCTAGAAGTTATGCCTGGATTTGTCATCAAAGGCCACAATTCAAACAACCTAAGATACGCAGATGATACAGTGCTGATAGCAGACACACAAAGAAAACTACAAGACCTCCTATAGATGGTAGCTGAAGAGAGTGACAAGAAAGGACTACAAATAAACTGCAAGAAAACTGAATGCTTGGTCATCAGTAAAAAGGGCAGCCCAATATGCCAAATACAGGTCAGGGATACTAGAATCAAGCAGGTACAAACATTTAAATAATTGGGAAATCTTATAACAGAAAACAGAAAGTGTGACAGAGATCCAAAGGTGAATTGACATGGCAAAGGAAGCATTCCAGAAGTTGAATAAAGTATTAAGAGACAGGACAATTGCAATAGAAACAAGGAAGAGAGTACTGGATTGCTATGTGTTGTCCGTTCTTCAATATGGCAGTGAATGCTGGACAATAGTATGAAAGATGAAGGAAAAACTTGAAGCAACTAAAATGTGGTTCTACAGAAGGATGCTGCAAATATCATGGATCGAGCATTTGATCAATGATGAGGTGTTAGAAATGATGGAAACAAAAAGGAAATTAATACTGAGCATCAGGAAGAGACAGCCAAAGTTCCTGGGACATGCAATGAGGAAGGAGGGCTTGAAGAACCAGATAAAAATAAACTGGTTACAGGTGGTGTCAGAGAAAGGGCAAGAGAAGGATGGGAATACTAGTGTGAATACATTTGCAAGAGTAGAGTGAAAAAGGAAAAGAACAAGCTACATGGGGTGATGGGGAAAGAATGAGAGAATTACTGGAGTCAAGTGAATAAGGGTAGCAATTGGCATTGTATTTAAATTCTTGGAGATTGTAGCCATCAGAGAAGCTAGTATATGGAAGGGAGATTCACAGGTGGTAAATGCAAAAAAAGAAGCTGATGGAGTAAAAGTGGCAGCTTCATTTGGTTGATTTAATTGTAAAAGGGTAGGACCTTGTCAGTTTGGTTGCTTAAGTAAATTCTTGTGATCTAAGTTAGTTGAAGCAGAAGCCATAAAAATGTTTGTAGAAGAGGCAGAGGGAAGCCACATCCCAGAGCTGAAATTTAGCTGCCAAGTTGGGATTGATTACATGACAGTTTCTCCTTTGGTGCCTGTCAAAAACCCTGAAATAAATTGCAGGGGTGCTCTACCGGATATGACAATATTATTTAATGCACGGTCAAATGGTTGATTTGTATATATTGCTTAGTTCATGCTGATGGTGGGGTAGGAGGAACTGCCTGTGGTGGTTGACAGATAGCAGCTTCCGTATTAAAATTTACAAGCCATTTCTTACCCCAGTCTACCACAGAGTGGAGATACTTTTCAAGATCAGCTGCAAGGTTATCTTTAGCCACCTTGCCAGATTTCTTATTGAGGCAAGAGTAAATGGTAGTGTGATCAGCATAGATGCCTACTTAAGATTTGATCATATCAGGGAGATCATTTATGAAAATCAGATAGAATGTTGGGCCTAGATCGAGCTCCGAGGAACACCTGCATTCGTGTGGTATGATATGGGAGCATGCTTGTTTAAGACTACCTTCATTATGTAGTTTAATGGGAAAGATTGAATCAAACCAAGCAAGCGTCAAGTGATATCACAACCTCATAGCTTGAACAGCATGCTAGCATGTTAGACAATATCAAATGCTTTGGAGATATCCAGGGCAACAGCTTGAGCTTTGCAGGACTTATTGAGGGCTTGATATATGTACATGGTGATGGTCATTACCATAATGGCAGCAGTCTTGGCAAAGTGGAAGCCATACTGTTTATCTGAGAATAGCTTATGGGTAGTGAGATGCTGAACTATTTCAGCATTGTTGATAGTGTCGAACACTTCGCTGAAAATTGGTAGGAGGCTGATAAGATGATAATTGGATGGGTCTGAAGGGTACCCTGAGTTCTTAAATACAGGAACCACAGAAGCAGTAATTATAGAGATTAGACAGGACAGAGGAGAGTTCAAGGGCACATTTCTTCAAGACACTGACCTGGATTCTGTTGCGTCCGTTTGCCTTATGGGGGTCAAGTTTTGAAATTATTTTAGATACCAGAGAGGAAATTATGTGAACATCTCTCATTTGAGCCTGAGTTTTAATAGAAGTCAAGTGCAGATACTCCAGACGAGTCAAATGCAGATTTGGAAGAGAATCTGTGAGCAAAGCACTTGGCTTTGTCCACAGATACTGTGAGGACCTCAAACATTGATTAAGGGAGGGATGGAGGATTTTCTGTTGTACAACACACATTTGCTGAGATGCCAATAGTCTTTTGAGCCTACTTTTGGGCAGCTATGCACTGCCTCATTCTCTCAGCAAAGAACAGCTTAGCATCATTCAGAATCCTTTTACACTTGTTACGAGCAGAGGCAAATAGGTGCCTATTATAGTAAGATGCGTGACTTCAAAATAGATAGAAGTGGTTCCTGTGGGCAACTGCTGCCAAGCATGCAAGAGAGAACCAGAAATAAAGTTTGAGATAGAACTTCCTGATTGATATGAAAGTATCAATGCCAGCTTTCACCTAAGAGCAGACCTCAGAGGCGCAGTCAATAGAGTGACTAAACACTTTTTTCCAAGGGACATCACATAGAAAATTGCTGAACAATTCCCAGTATGCTCTTTAGTAGCAGTAGGAAATTTTGTTGGTAGCAGGCTCCTAGGGGGAATGACAGAGAAGAGAGATATTAATAGAAATGACAGCATGATTAGAGTTACCAAGAGGGTAAATCTTCGAGGCTTGGCAAGAGTAAGGTACAGAGGTGAAGCAGAGATCAAATAGAGAAATGTGCCCTAAAGGAATATTGAAAAGGTGCATAGGGAAGTCCACCACTTGTGTAAGAGATTGAGAAATAGCAAAGTTCATGGCCTGAATGCCAGCAGAATCAGTGACAGAGTTTGGCATGGTGACTGGTGAGGGTGAAGATCTCTGAATATGTTAGTAAATGGGTGGAAGAAAGTAGCCTTATCTTTATTGTCAGAGATACTGTCCAGCAGAGAGCAGTTGGAATAGGAAGGGGAACAGTACAGAAAGAAAAAATAGCTAACCAATTTAAGAAGTGATAGACGAAGACATATATGAGGGGTAAGGGATTTGAGAAATGTCACCCTACATAGAGGTAGGTGTTCACTGATGTAAACCTCCAGACCATGCATATGGACAGCAGAGTCCTTCTTTAAGAGAGGAAGGTTGTCAGAAGGTTGAGAAGTTAGAGGAGAGAATTGAGGTGCTAAGATTAGTCTCACAGAGTGCAAGGATGTCAGGGGACTTTTCATGGAGAAAAGATTCTACACTACAAAATTGGTATAAAATGTTGAGTGATTTATTTGGTATTAGTTTGCCTGGTTTAGTTTTGTTTATTGAGATATGGTTGTTCATGTTTGTTTTTGGTGAGGAGAGACCACAAGTAGAGGTGGTAGATGATCATTGATGGTGACAAGCCCTGAAAGGAAGCTGGCACAGACTACAGCAAAGTGTAGCCTTGAGGTTGCCTACTGGAAGCACTTGCAGGGACACCTATCCATGCACTGCAAGAGCCATGATATTCATGTAACTGTTTATCAGAGCAGCTGCTCTCAATACTGCACAAGAGTTAGGGTTTCTCACTGCCAGTCAGAAGCAGCAACCAAAAAACAACCTACCTGGTACTCTCACAATGACGAGACATTACCACCGACCATGCACATCACAGGAAAATTGTGGAAGCACAAATACTGAGGTCTGAGGAAAGGAACAGGGCTGGAAACCTCTTCCTGAAAAGGAAACAAGGAATAAGCCTCTATTCTTGTTCAATAGGAGTGGGAGGAGTGTGAATTGGGCGATAGTAGCTTCTATCTACTCCAATCTGAAAGACAAAGTTTTCCTAAATTTTAACTTAGTCTAAATGAAAGAGAAATTTTTAAAAGTTAAAAAAAAATAATGTGATGGCAAACATTCAATTATGGATAACAAAGACATAAAAGTAGATTGAAGGAAAAATAAAAAAATAAATAATGCATGAAATTGACTTACATTTCAAGAATTCAAGCATAAATGAAATCTAACACTAGTTCAGACTGGACACAAATGGAATGGTAGGATTTTAGAAAAAAAGAGAGAAAAAATAATAATTTCACAGCCCACAATTGAGCTATATTATCTAATTTTCAGCTTACAGTAAGCACACTTATTAAAAAATACTGATAATTTGATTGGGAATTATAGTTTTTACAAAGTAAATTAAGTTTCATTTCCATTTTTGTTTATAAATAAATTCAAAGATATAGATCACAGAAACATATTTGATTGACAATATCTCATAAATCTCAATATATCATTTTATGTTGTTTCTTTAACAGTCTATATTCTTTGTCAATCTTTCACTCACTAATTTTAACTTTTCTACTCTTGCAAATTTATCATTACTTGCAGCAGTTTTTATTACTTCTTTCATATCTCCTTTGATTGAATAATGCTGTCCATTCTTATACGTGTCTCTTTTATAATGGATCACAAGTTATTTATTACTGAATTAATATCTGAAGAAACCAGAAAACATTCTATGAATATAGTGTCATTGAAAATGACTTTAGTATAATGGGCAAAAGTTTGCTTTGCAGAAAGTGAAGAAACAGCATCTTGTATAAATATACATTTGAGTTTAAAAGTTACAGGTTGTAAGTATTTACAATTCTCTGCAATTATATTCGGGCATCATTAAATTTTATTGCCTTGAATACAAGATTAAAATATTAAACTGCTTTCTTGTGAGGCTGTGTTGGTTAGCTATTTCCAAAAATATCCCAGTCTCTAGCCCAGTTCTTAGATCTACCCAATGTAAATACCCATTCATCAATAAGAACTACAATTGAAAAATTAGTTTTCACATACTTCTTCATGCAACTGATACATTTCCCTTTGTGATGATTACTTAAAAATAAGCGGTTACTGACTTTTATCTATTGAACTATTGTTATTAATATCCTAAATCTTTTCTCTGTTTACATCCACAAACCTAAACTCCTCAAGTATGTATTTATTTGTTAAATATACTTTTCTTATGTATGAGCCATTTAATTTTTCTAAAATCTCTTTGCAATATTCTAGGAAAGAGTTTTTCTCGTTCTTATCTTGACAATGATTTCGGTCTTGCCTTATTTGAAATCTATTTAACTTAACAACTTTAGAAGTTGTTTTTCCATTATTCAATATTTTTATAATAATCTGTTTATCATTTGAGGCTATATATTTCTCTTGACGGTTCAATACAATCTTCAGTCTGTGTCTCTGAGGTACTTACAGGCCTTGTCTGTCAGAGAAAAAGGAAATGTGTCTTGCTGCTCTGGAAGCCAAAGGGCAAAGAAGAGCCTTTCAAATATTGCACTGACTGATTTTCATCTATGGGTGGTAATCTGACAGTATGTATACAAGTTGGAGGAGACACGAATGTAAAAGAAAACATATGAGGCAATGTGTAAAATTTCTATATTGACGTATTTCACTGATCAACGAGTGTCATCAGACAAAGAATATTATTTCACATGAAGAAAATCTATATTAGTGAAACAAAACGTGATTCACATTAAGCAACTGAATTTTTTATTTTAACTCTAATGTTACAGAAATGAAACTGTTGAGATCTATTTACCCAGGATTTTGTTTTTATCTGAGTGTCAGAATTTCAAACATTGAACAATGCATCTTTTAAATGAGACATAAAACAGGTTATTTTTTGAAGAAAAAGCACAAGCTGAACATCAGTTGAAATAACATTTACATATTCTTTTCCGCCATAGCATATTTTAATAGCAATAAAATGTACAATTTTCCTTGCAGTAAAGTTTGTTTTATATAGTAAGTGTTCTCAGTGCTTTGTGAAATGTGTAAACAGACTTACTTTATGTCTTTAAAATATGTTTGTAAGTTTGTAGACAAAGGCTTAGTAGATGGTTGCTGGTTAATACCTTCTTTTGTGTGTGGAGAGTAGTCAGCAGATGTTGGCTGTCTCTCTTCCAATGTGTGTGTGTGTGTGTGTGTGCACATGTAGATCAATCAGGCCTACAAGTTGTTGTGAGTCTCAAGAAGTAGTATGCTTCTATTTTTATATTTGTAAGGGGATTCAAAATAGGTGTGAACTTTTTGAATACAAAGTTTTTATTCGTTAAAAAATAATTCAACACTGGCTTGCAAAAATTCCTTTTCTTGAATTTTTGACAGTGGTGAAAGAGTTATTTTCTAAATGGTCCAAAAATAACGTGGTACATCTTCAACTATATCTGCAAGTATTTTTGTGGTATTTTCCTCTGTAATGATTGTTTATTCAACATTCTGATGGGATTTTATTGGTTGAAAAATATTTATAAAACTTTATTCTGATAAAACTCTTTCTGATGTCACTTGTCCATTGGTGAAAAATGTCAGATTGTTTTACATATTTCAAATTTACTATATTTTTAGGATTAAAAGTTCTGTATATTAGAGATAAAATATTTATAGATACAGACAATGGGGATACAAGAATAAACGCTGTATAGATATGTTGTAATCTAATGATGAATAAAAGGATGTTATTAACTTTAAAAATATTTATTCAGTATAACATCTTTCTTTGCTAATAAACTTATCAGTATTGAATTTATCAATGATTGAACATTATACAGTGAAAACTTCTCATGAAAATTCAGATAACAGATCAATTGATGCATCTCAAAATAAGGCTGTTTATTATAGATTTTTACAAAACCCGTCAACAATTAAAATGAGACCCAGATGTTAAAATGTAAAAATAAATGAAGGAAACAGAATATTTAAAATTATTTAAATATTTGTAAGCTTAATAAGAAAATGAGTTCTGTAGATTAGAAATCTCAGTGTTATATTAGAATTCTGTTTGCTGCAGTAAAATAAAAGTTGAATATTGTTGTAAAAGAAAAACAATTCTAAATGTTTCAGCTTAAGCAATGATAAAATGCGAGTCAAATATGTTTGCAGCAATAACATACTGTTGTTTTTCACTCATACTTACTTGAATATTTTTAAAAAGCTTATGTATCTAATGCATTAAAACATTATTTTTAATGTATTAAACATTAAAGTATCTTTACAAAAATAACTTACTAACAATCAATTTTCATTTTTTATATTAGTGAATACTTCCATTTTTATTCATATTTCTTCAATAATTTAGCAACAGAAATGGACTTCTCAGCTCAAATTAAACAGAAGTTACTAATATAATATAAAGACCATACTCCTAATACCCAGAAATATAAAGCTATCTATGAGATAAAATGTCTTGAGTAAGATATACATTGCTAAGTTGTTGACAACCATTTATCTTATAAGGCAATAACAGTGCCTTGGTTGGTATGAATTACCCTACCTTACTTCAATCTCTGAATTTCAAGTCATACTTAAAGCTCAGTGCTTGGCAACCTAGCAATACTAGTAAGACAAAACATAATATCCTGAGTATGATAAAAATGCCAAAATATCAAATTCTTTTTTTTTGTGGTTTGTTAAGCTAATATTGATTACTTATAACTTCTTTATTCTACATAAGTAATAATCTTATTGGTCCTCACCTTGACATCAGTCACTTTCCCACCACTGTAATTTCTAGGCATTTTTCTATAAATATTTTCATGTTAGTTGTTCTGATAAGTAATACTGTAGCATGTTAGGGTGAGTACTTGTGGTTTCTTAAGTTTAATTATAAAACAGATTAAGACTGGTCTTTGACATCCTTCTTTTGGACCTTGAGACATTTTTGTATTTGACAAAATAAATATTGCTTTCCTCTTTATTACTTTGATTTTAGAAATTTAAATACATTGCTATATTGGCAGATAGGTCTCGTTATTTTACAATTGAAGCTGATAGATATCACTGTAAGTTCTTTGCTGAGTATCTTCTTTGCACTTCTTGCAGAGTTTGCTTTCAGCCTCTTAATTTCCAGTCAACTTTGATTATCAAACATTTAAATGCAATGTTAGATTTTTTTTCTTCTGTATTATTCTCTTTCCTAATGTTTTGCTTTTAATCCTATACTTTTACACTCAGTAACTGCTTGCATCTTAGCTGCTTTATTGCGTTGCTTGTGATAGACCATCTTAATCCAAGAAAACTAACCATGGGTATATAGTACCCAGTGCAAATGATGCCAATTTAATTACAATTTTCAATACCTGATTTTCTTACCTAAATAATATGTTATTCAGTTCCTATTAATGTTAACTCGAAATAAAAAGTTTGAAGTACCTGCATGCAAAATATTTCAAATAAAGATTTATATTTAATATTTTTTTTATATTTTCAAAATCGAGTATCATATATCCATGGTTAGTAGTTGTGTAACTTTAATTGATGGTTAGTGTTCTAGGGTTAAAAGAATAAGTACAGTTGACATATTTGATAAATTGTAATAAGACTGTAGAAATATAAGGTGACATTAACTCTGGTAATGCAAAGGAACCCTGCAAGTATTAAATAAATAGATTCTGAATAATAATCAGAAAGCAAGCTGTGTGGGAGGTTAATCATTTGAAATTCTGCTCTTCTGTACATTGTGGTCCTCTGACCATTTGACAGTGACTTGGCTAACATTTTCAGATCAGTAAATCATCTGGTCATGACGTGACAAATAGTTATAAACTAAAAGTTCAAAATTGGCTGTCATCAGCAGATTATCTGTGGCTCCAATGTAAGTCTAAATTGATACAACTATTTGTTTTTTTTTTCTGTTAAATTGTAGTACTACTGATCTTTTTGTATTTTTGGTTTGTTCAATTTTTGTTAAAATTTTTTTTTTTTTTAGATTAGCCAGAACTTACAATGAACAGCTGCAACCATACACATATATAATATGATTATAGTGGAATTTGAATTCAGGTATCCAATCCTTCAACATGAGCCACTACCATTATTACTCCACCATGACTTCAAACTCTTTCTCTATACTTTCTATAATATTTAATGTTATTAATGGTATTAGAATGTAAGTGAATGTAATGAACTTGACAAGAATTAAAATTCAGCTCTCCAATTCCTCAATCTGTTTCACTATCCATTACTTCACTGTGCCTTCAAATATTTTTACTATAATGTCCATAATATTTAATATTGTCAAAGGTATTAGCATGTACATGAATGTAAAGAACTTGACTGGAATTCAAACTTAGCTTGGTAAAGGATGAAGAGGTTTTAGTTAAATTACTGATATTCAAAGTATTGTTCTCATCTTAGTTATGATTATAATTATTATAACCTCTGACATTTTTCAGATGTCCAGGTAATTCTCAGAGATATTTGAACAGGGCTATTTTTTTAATCTGTGGAGTTCAACTTCTCATTCTGCTGACCCATAGGTCATTAGCCTAGTGAATTGATGTGTCAATTTATAAATCTAGTGATATTCTATTTCAGAGTTCAATCTGTGGAACTGGCAGTACAAATTTAAATTTTGTGAAAACAGTGAAATTAATAGCTGAGCAGTAGTAAATAAGAACAAGACAAGATATCCCTAGACATGGACAGTGGAATAAGAACAGTTTTCCCCTCATGGAATAAAAAAAGGGTTAATTTTGCAATTTCCTGATGATTAATCAAATCAAAAGATCTGATAAGAAAATCAGAATGCACATTGACAGAAACACTGGGATATTAACAACAAGAAAGAAACAATAGTCTTTATGTAAATAATTAGGCTGCTTGCTGAATAAATATTGGAAAATAGTTTCTTTGAAGGCATTAAAGAAAAGTTATTTATTGAATCTTCTTTTATGTGCCATGTCCTTTCAGGACGTAGGCGATCATGGCTTTCCACATCTCCATGTTCCTGGTGGCTCTTAGCATGCTTTCTCCTGTTGCACCATGCAACCCTCGTTCCGTCATTCACCTTCAAATATGTTATCCACTGATTTCCTCTGTCTCTTTTTCCCTCTATCTGGCCTGTTAGTAACAGGTTCTCCAATCATTGCATGTCCCAGGGACTTTAGTTGTCTTTTCCTGATGCTCAGTATTAATTTCCTTTTTGTCTCCATCTTTTTCAAAACCTTGTCATTACTCACATGCTTGGTCCATGACATTCGCAGCATCCTTCTGTAGAACCACATTTCAGCTGCTTCATGTTTTTCCTTCATTTTTGAAGATATTGTCCAACATTCACTGCCATATTGAAGAACTGACATTACATAGCAATCTCAAATGTCTAAAATGCAACTGGCTGATCAATTCAAGAGTTTAAAATCCACTTCTCAAAGATGTTCCCAAATTAACAGTGAGATTCCAAAAGAAAGCCATGTTAAATGAATTTTCACAGATAAATCTAATATCTTTTTAAAATTTAACTCTAGACTAATTTCAAATTCAAATAAATGAGGATTAATATTTATAAAAACACATTTGTAAGATGCCTCTCCAAAGCTAAAAGAAGAATATCAATTAACAAAAAAAATTAATTGGTGCTTAACTGCTAATTAGCATCAATTCTCATGTATAACAGTTAATGTAGGACTTTGGAAAAGATATTTTGTGGTCAAATCATGGTTCACCTGCCCAAACAAACTGTACAAAGTTGAACCTTCTATACAAAAAAAAATCACCAGAAAAACAAACTAGAAGAAAAGTAATAATATTGAAGCTCCATACTGGACATACTACTATAACCCATTTGTATATGTTAAAAAAAAGCAAGAGACTTATGTGTGGCATGCCAAAAGCCAATCACTGTAAAATACATAGACAAACTGCAGCAATTTTAATTAAATACTACCAAACACAAAACTTTAAAGGACTTTTCCAAAATAGTGACCCACTTTATATATTTCAGTTTCTAAGAGAAATTAAACTGATATAAAACAAAAAATATATAACCGTAACAGATGTCTTACTATTTTAAATTAAAAAAAATACAAACTTTTTTTGACTGGTTAAATACAAGGCTTTATTTAGGAAAATGGGAATATAATGTGCATTGTAGTGCAATGGATATTGACTTCAGGGAGCCGAGTTTGAATTCCAGTTGAATTCCTTGAATTCACTTGCACATAAATACCCTTGGGAAAGATCTTCATCTTTCCTCCAGTTTATGGGTTAAATAATAGAACAGATAAGGTTCTATAGCCTTGGTCAGCAACCAATCTACTGCAGAAAGCAATGGCAGCCTACTGTGGGATGGTCTTCTGCCCAGTCAGTCATGTCTCTTTTAAGGCACGATTGCCCCAAGCATGCATGGCACTTAACTGACTGACTGACTGTACTGAGAATCAGAAAAAGAGAGCTGAAATCACTGAAATACATATGAAAAGATTGCTTGGAGAATTTAACACTCACAGGATATACTGAAGGCAAGAAAGGCATCAAGTAACCGGAATAATGAACATATGTAAATTGATACTAGAATGGAGACTAGGAAGGAAAATTAGCGGTTAAACATTGCTAAGAATAACATTAGTGACAAAAGGATTGGAAACTGTGGAGAAATATGTTCTGAAGTGAATGGCACCGAAGGTTTGTATACAGAGATGCATTATAACTAAAATCTATATATATACAAGGCAATCTGTGAGTCTGTGTGTGACTATAATCTATGCACACCTACATTTTTTAAGCTATGCCATTCAAACTTTCTAGGGACACATATCTACAGGGAAGCCAGGTCGACACTTACTTTTTGAGTTTAAGTTCAGCAATTTTCACTTTTGCAAATTTTGGCCAATGGAGCCGATTGTTTACATTTGCTCTGTAAACCATGTAAGATCTAAGATGGCTACTAGATTACGTCACAGAAATCAAATTACTTGTGTCAAACATGACTAATAAAAAAAAAATTGAACTTTTATATCTAGTTTTTATTCAGACGTTTAAAAATTCATTTGGTCAACAAAAAAATGTGAATATTTTTCCCCATAATTTTGAAACAAAAGAAATATTTTAAAAATAGTTTTTTTTCAATCAAAAACAAAATATGTAAAAAAAGTGCCAATGGTGAATTTAATTATTTAAGTCTTTTTTTTTTTTCAGATTTAATATTTCATACTTCAGAAAATAAAATTAAAAATTAAAATAAAGCTTTTTTTTTGGTAAATATTTCATGCAGGAAATCAACTGTCTGTAATTTGTGTGGCATTAATGTAATTTTTTCCTCTAAAATTAAATGTCTACATTTTTAAATATGTTTGAAAATTTCTGAACTGATTGCATAATAGTTTTTATATTTATAATTTCAGTAAAACAAAATAATTTTTATTTTTATGTTAAATTCATTTAGTCAACAAAAAATGTAAATATTTTCCCTCGTAATTTTGAAACAAAAACAAACGCAATGTTGTTTACAACATCACACAAAACATCAAATCTTTCTTGTAAATTTATTTCATTTCTGACTTCTTTTATGTGCCGTGTCCATTCAGGACGTAGGCAATCATGGACGTCTACATCATCTATAACTTGTAGGTATTAACTCTTTCCCATGGTATTTCTCCCAAACCCTGTTACACCATGCATTACGTCAGTTCATAATATGTACCTGATAATTGCATTATGCATAAAACTCTAAGTCGTGCTTACAGCGTAAGATTATATATATATATATATATGAGCATCACTCATTCAGTAAAAATGAATTGCAGCACTCTAGCTATTGGGTGCGTAATATGATATGCACTAAAAAGACTGCCTTCTTCCACCAAATGGGGTAGAGTCACCAACTGACACCGATTCAGTCGGGTTTCAAGCCTGGGTTAGGTAGCAATCGGAGTCTAACCATACTGTGATACAGCGAAACAGATCTGTCTGTGGATGACTATATATATATATATATATATATGCACACACACACACACACTATATATATATGTGTGTGTGTGTGTGTGTGTATATATCAGCATGCCTTGTTGGCATAGAAGAATCCAAAGGAGTATCCTTTACATATAATGGTAGGATAAGAGAGCTCTAAACATATATGCATATAAATACATATAGAGCAAATATAACAAAAATTAAGACAGACGCGTTATTTCATGGTAATTCGGAAGTGTAGGCCTATTTCAGGCGAGCCATCTTCAGCCTCTGTCCTCACCCAACGAAGGATTCCACATGAATGGGATTCACAAAAACCCAACCTGATGAATAAGAAAAAAAAAAAAAACATATAAGAAGATAAGAACACAAATGTTGTCCCCGCAAAAGAGAAAATAAGAACAATCCATCCGCCTGTCGAACCCACACACATTCCCACAGAATCACACATGTAAAAGTCACACACAAACCACAACAGACAACACACCAACTCATCACTGACTACAGGGCCCATTTACGCAAAACAAAAGAAAATAAAGTTTTTTTATGGAATTTATTAACAATTTTTAAACAACAATTTTTTATATAATTATTTTTTATATAACTGAGTTTTAAAGTGAGGCAGCGACCACAAGTGCTCGGAAATTGCAACATGCTGCATTAATTATCTAATTAAAAAATGTTCCGAGTTGCACAGGCAATGCCGGGCTATGATGCTAGTATATAATAAATCTAAAGAATTCAAACATCCTGGTTTTAATGTTTGGCTTTCAAGACATTTTTTGAAATCTATATCAAGTAATAAAGTTAAAGAGAATTCAGTAACATAATGTGCAAAATGATTTCTCTAGAAACTGAGAGCATTTTAGATAAAGTGGACCATGTCTTGGACTTGCTAATATAAGTAATTATGAGCTAGATTGGCTGAAAGTATCAAAAATATGATTGCGGTCATTGCTGGTTAGTTTGCTTTGCCAGGAGCATACACTGAAGATAAGATTACCCATAAGTAATTGAGTAAAAATTCTGCAAAGTGCTGCTATCACTTGAAGCATTTATCTCTATTTCTTCCACTCACCCACACAAATCCAATTTATCATAATCTCCTTCAAGAGAGGGTGGAAGGCTTACCACTCACTACTTTTAAACCTAGCCTACTTGAAATTGATTGTGCTTTGAGATACATTACTTTTCATTTTCTAATTCATAGAAGGAAAAGAAAAGTACACATGATCCTGTAATCTTTTTCTGGGCTTGTGGCAATGATGGCTTTTACTTTCACACCATTACATCCCTTAGCAGATCCTTCTCTGCAGAATGTAACTGAATTTAACTATTAGGCCAAGAATGATACAGCCAAATAGTGCAAATATAAATCATATTTTTTCAAGAAATATTTCAGAAGAGTGAATTTTTTATTTTTTTTAACCACAGAATTGATGAATGCAATGCAGGTTATATTTTTTTCATGGTACAAAACGTATGAATAGCAAGTTACATGGCTACTTCTTCTTCCCACACTCAAATACAAAAATTATATGCAAGAAATATTAATTTCCCAGTGCTCTCATGTGGAGACAAAATTTAGAACAGTGTTCCGTTCTATTTGAGAAAATTTGAAAATTTCAGTTTTCTTATTTTAATTTTCTGATGAATCTTAATACTAAAATAAATGATTGAATAAGCTCATGGCAAGTTCTACAACAATAAGATATCCAGAAAAATACCCTATCCTGGGTATGATGATAAACTACATCCGGCAGCAAGACCACTGATTGAGAGATTGTTGGTTAGAGAAACATGGAACCTCCTCTTAATTCTCAGGTTGACCCTGACCCAGGGTGGTAGCACATGTTAGGGTCTCAAATATGGGCAAATAACTAACCCACAAACTGGGATCATTTAAGAAAAAAAATTAGATAAGAGGCTTTAGTATCTTTGATGACAACCTGTTTAAAAGAAGAAAATATCTGATATAAAAACCTCTACACCTGTTCTGTGTAAAATAGGGTAGGCTGAACTCTTTAAACTTGGTAATCTCCAATATTGTTCTCTTTCTCCTCATCTCAGAAATTGAAAAAAATATTGTTTTTTAAAGCAATTTGTGACCACATAAAATTTAACAGGGAAATTAGATGCCACTAATACAAGTTAACCAAATTTAAACGATATTGCTCTCAATTAAACCAACTGAAATCATGCAGGTAGAAAAATATTAACTATTTGAGTACTATAGTAACAGATGCTAGAAAATGTGTTATGAGCATAAAAAGACACGTAGGAATAGCAAAAGACGTTTCACAGCTATTAAAGCTAAATATTAAGAAACTAGTGTACCTGTGCTGCCAAATATGATGTAAATTGTTAGAGTTTTAATAGGAAGATGCAATAAAAAAAATCATGAAACAAAGTATTGGGATTTCATAAAGTGAAGATAAAGAATTTGCAACTAAAATATAAGCCATTGAATGGCTTAATCCATTCGCTTTAAATTATTTTAGACATTCAATGTTAGTTATGATTCATTGATTACTCCTGGTATCATATAAATTGCTTTTGGCTTAAGTTTTTTTATGTTAAAATTTTTGTGTTTAATATAACAATGAAAGGAAGAAAAAGATAAGCTATAGAATGACAAATATACCAATATCAAAGCCTATCTCAAGATAAAGTAGAACCAAGATGATAACAGATAAATGTATCTGATTGCCTCACATTAAAGGCTTGAACAAATAAGATTGCAATCTAAGAAACATAGGTATAAATAAACTAATTACTTAAACAGCTCATTTTGCTCAAGAATTCATTTTTATCTAAATGCACATAAATATTTTTGCATAGTTTATTAAAATGACTAAGTGAGTTATCACTATTAAATTAGTAACTTAAGTTAATTTACCACCCATTCCATTAAAAATGAGACAGAAAATATATAAATAAATACACACTGATAATGATGATTTGGTTTGATAAAAAGATTTTGTCAGAAATAAAAAAAAATGTGCTGAATTACTATGCCATATCTAATATCCCATATGGAAGTGAATAATTTCTTTAAAGACGAGGAAAATATTTGAACTGATAGAAATGTGGTTCTACCAACAAATGCAGTAAATATCTTTAACAAAATATGTAAGAAGTGAATATATTTTAAGGAAAATAGCAACTGCAAGAAAACTGATATTCTTAAAAAAAATCAGCTGAAATTTCTGGGACTCCTAATGAGGAAATAGGGATTGGTGAATTTAACACTGACAGAACATAATGATGGCCATAAAAGCAAAGGGAAATATTAAGTAAATTACTTAATGAATTTAAGTGAATGTATTTGAATTATATATAGTTGGACTGATGTCCAGTTATTTGTTTTTATTATCATAAAGTTTAAAAAGTTGTAAATTCTGGACTTTTTGCATAGCTTTGAGTAACCTCCTGAGAACTGCACCCTTATTTGTTCTACAGAAGTAGATTATCATTGTTCTATCATCCCTATTTTAGAATATTTCATATTATTCTTTTTCACTTCTGCTTAATTCTTTTTCCACTAAGCCTGAGTCTGTACTAATGAACCCAAGGATTGAACTCAGAAACCAATGTTCTAATGCTGAAAGCTTGCATAAAATGTGGCCTACAAGACTAGACTAGACTATGTGGCCTATAAAGAGTTTTAGAATCAATAAATTTTTGTTAAGAATAAGTTCAGTGACTGTGACTGATCACTCTTATGAAAGTATCATTTTATTCAACCAGTTAAAACTACTTTTGTATGTAATTAATACTTTTAATTCTCCATAGAAAAAGATAAACATTTTTTGTTCTACTCACTATATATCACTCAGAATGAAAATCCTATTCATTGCTTTCATCTAGACAAGAGTCAAATCAAATTCAGATTCAGATTCACTCCACTGTAATAATGCAAAATTTGAAATTTTCTACGTCCAGGATGGAAATGGGAGAGTAGTGGTTTGCTTTCTACAGCTTATCAAATCATTGCAGGTTATTTAAAGCCATAAAATATTTTCAGACTGTGAAAGTTTTTTTTTTTAAGTAATAATGATTCAGTGCCCATTTTTTTAAATTTTGATTTTTCATCATGAAATCTCAGTTGATCAACATTTATTTGAGAGATTAATTTTTTTATTTAAGTTATTTAAGGCCATAAAATATTTTTTGTTTGCAAGAATTTTTTTTGAGATGATGATTTAGTGATACATGTCTTACTAATTAACCCATAGTTGGGAAGAGAAAAGATGGATTTATACTTTTTGCATATTTGTGCATAGGTGAATATAATGAATCCAAGTGGAATTGATACTCAGCTCTCTGACAAACAATTCCAAGCCATTACCAGTTGCAACACCTGCACATCTAAGCTTACAGCTCTTACTGCAAATGATCAGCCATCTATTTACTGATCAGGCTCAGCATTAATTTTGGTGATCTTACAGGGAGAAAACCTGATTTTATATAATGATGCTAGTTGTTGAGAGTCACAAAATATTAAACTAAGCAACTAAAAAAAAACATAATGAGGGGGCCAAATGCTAAGGAAGCATGTGGCCAATTATCAAAAACTACATCTAGACCTTTCTACAGAAGGATGCTGAGGATAGCATGTACAGAGTATGAGAGTAACAAGGAAGTTTTAATGAAAGTAGAAACAAAACAGAAACGTATATTTAGAATCAAAAAGAAAGTCAAAATTTCTAGATGCATAATGAAGAAAGAAAGTTACTTAGATTGACAAAAAGCAGGAAGTTGTAGAGAGCCACAATTGCTCCCCAATTCTGAAAAGAAATGATACATAAAAGAAGACAGCAGAAATAATTGAAGAAAAACATCCAAAATTAGTTCATGGAAATGCTATAATTCTATCAGGATAATGCTAGACAACAGGCATAAATTAATATAACTCAGCTGGAATCATTTCCTTCACCAAATATTGCATATTTTGATTGCCTTTTATAGATGTCTTTATAGAATTGTTCTGATAAAAAAAAGATACGATTTCTCAGAAGGCTGCAAAAGGCACCTGAAGCAGTTCTCAGAAAAAAAAAAGAACAGGTTAAAATACAAAAAATTCATTTAAAAAGTATCCCCCAAAACAGAGTTGAACTGATATGGAATATCAATCTATGTGGAAGTGAATACTGGACAATATCTCAACAGATAAAGAGGAGATGAGATGTGGTTCTATAGAATGATTATAAGGATACCATGAACAGAGCATGTGAGTAAGTTTTAAGGAAATTTGAAACAAAAACTTTATATTTAGAATCAAAAAGCGATTTATGAAATTTCTGGGACACATCATGAAGAATAGCTTGGAAATTTAAAACACACAGGACAAAATTAAAACAGGATAGAGTGAAACATGGAGCAACCTCCCTAATGAGCTTATATAAATACTTGGGAGAGAAGAGACTGCAAAAGACAGTAAGAAATACAAATATTACTAAGACCTACAACAGATATGAAGTTATGAAGAGTTCTAACCTCTGACATTATGAAGAAACTGTCTAAAAATAGCAGAATATAGTAAATGAAACTATAATTATGTTATTTACACTATTTACTTGGAAATTATTTTCCTCAATGGGGCTTCTCTTTGGCTGGTATGCAGCTTGTGCATCAGAGAATGGTGCATATAAATTTGAATTCACTTGTGATACTATGATATTAGGAACAATTTAATGACATAGCTGAATAGATCAATGAGTTGATAGTTCTCACGTTCAGGACTGTCACTTTTCTATAAAGTATAACAATTAATGCTTTCTTAAACATATCTGGGCATTACCCTTTTGGGATAATTTGATTCAAAAGTTGTTGAAATGTTTTAGCCAGTGACTTGCCACTAATTTTGAGATACTTAGAATATATGTTGTTTAGTTCTGGACTTTTCTGGACCCACTCCTTAGATTATTAATAGCATGCCATACTTCACTGAACATGATAGTTGGAGTTTCATCTGAAGCTGAATCATCAATAGTTGCAGTTTCTGGATTGCTTCAAGAAAAGTTCTTATAGAATTCAGTACATGGCTCAAGGACATGGTCTTTGTATGTGAAGATGTTGCTTTTTGAATCCTTGATATGCTAATTTAGATTTCTTGGTGTTGTATTTAATTTCTTTAGTTGTCAAATCAGTGGAACTTAAACTGGACACATCAAGAGATCAATCTGAAGTGTCAGTAACATGTGTGGAAAAAAGAAAGACAGTTGGCAAAAAAAAAAAAAAAAACAGAGGTCAACCACTAACATACTGGCTAGACAATATTCATTAGCAGACAAGACTTTCTCAATACAAACTTAACTTGGCTGTTCTCAATCAATCCTTGAGGGGAAGAATATCTCATTCTCATGTGAAGTCAGCAATGTGTAGAGCAAGTGGTTGATAATGATTGTCCTCATTTTTGTTGTTGTTGTAACTATATTTTGGTCATTGTACCCTCTGGCATTCACTGAAGTAACCTACAGGGAATCCTGAACTAAACCACTTATTTAATCTATAGAAGTAGACTGTTTTCATTCCCTTGCTCATGTCCAGGCATATCTCTTCAATTTCTTTTTCTTTTTAGTACAGCTTAGTTATTGCTTATACTGTTTCTGCTGAGATCAATTATACTTGTCAAGCCAAGAAATTGGGCTCACAATCAGTATGCCAATAAATTCACAAAGCAACACTTTAATCCACTAGTTAGCTGTCCCTTAGTTTAATATTTCATGTAGGTTACCAAGATTACATCACACTTAAATAATGAGAATATCTTCTTCCTTCTTCTTCAATAAAATTAAAGTTATTATTTCTTTTATTATTATTTTTACTTTATATATTCCTTTATATATAAAGTAATATGCATTTATGGAAAGATAGATTACTTTATATAGAGAGTAATATCCATTTATATCGACATACATTACTTTATATACAAAGT
Source organism: Ascarosepion bandense (assembly GCA_037127315.1). NCBI lineage: Eukaryota > Metazoa > Mollusca > Cephalopoda > Sepiida > Sepiidae > Ascarosepion > Ascarosepion bandense. Next base: position 1,060,315 of record JBBBDQ010001777.1, read on the forward strand.
AATATACATTTATATAGACATACATTCAGTCAGTTAAGTATCATATGTAATACAAGCTTAAGCAATCATGTCTCAAAAGACATCTGTAGCGAAGAGATGGATTAATACCTTTTCTGTTAGCATTTGTGTGTAAATGAATGCAAGAAATTCAACTGGAATTCGAACTTGGTTCTCCAAGTTCTCATTCCAACCTGATATCCATTGCACCACAATGCATATCCTAGACATATATTAGATTGTATGTATATATATATATATATATATATATATATATATATCCGAGTGAGTACAGAATGAGGAGAAAAAAGAAAATTTTTTTCCCGTCCAAAACATTAATTTAAAACAGTGCTTGATATATGAAGTATAGTGCTGTTAATATTTATTATAAATTATGTTTTAGAACATGTACATAATTTTTTCTATATATGTCCTCTTCTCTACAATCATATGTTTGTTTCAATGTTGGGATTCCAACATATCATCAGGAGGAAAGAGTGAGAGTTGGAATTTTCCTCTGTTTATATTTGGTTTGTTGTTGTTGTGGGGTTGGTTGGGGTTATTGATAATTAAGGGAATGTGTCTTTTGTTTTGACCGTTAGACTTTTGAAGAACTTGGTGTATAAGTGCGAAATTGTTGATTAATGGTATTATCTGTTGGAATGTACGTTTTTGTTTTTATCGGTTGGATATATCTTTTGGTTAGAATTTCTAAGAAAGCAGCGTGGTTTGACTACTTGGTCAGTTTTGTGTGTTTGTGTGGGGGTTCTTTTTGTGTGTGTGGTTTAGAAACTTATCCTGTTTCTTGACCTTAGGAATTTTTAGTTACGGCTTTATGGTTGGCTAGCATTTAATTAATTTATGTCTGTTGCTAGCAGACCTATTTCATGTATTCACTTTGATCCTGTGGCTAGGTTTTCACTTTGGGGTTCCTTAGATAGATGTGATAGGGGTGGGGTGCTTTATTCTTTTTAATTTTGATTTTTCCCATATGGAATATTTTTTTAAAGGGATAGGGTTTTTTTATATTTTTTTATTTTATATTCAAGTTTGGAGTATTATTGTATTTAGGCGAAGTTATTTCAAGAAATCTAAACTTGTATTTTTTAGGAAGTAAATGCAAATTAGCATTTTATCAGTTTTTTATATAAAGTTGTATGTTTAATCTTAATTTTCAGAGGATTGGTTTTTTCTTTTAATTTTTAAAAATTTTTTCTATAAATTATCGTTTGGAATCCTATTTACTTCTTTTAATTTTTTATATATTTTATTTATTTAGATATTTTTGCGGGTATTAGATTTTACTTTAAGGATTTATTAGATCGATTTTTTTTATAGCATTTTTTATCTTTCATAATAAAAATATCTACTCAAATTTCCAGTATTTTTTTGCATGATTGTAGGGTTAGATCTCCAGTGTGCTTACAGTTTATTTTTGTGTATGATATAATTATTCTGAAGTAGTATATTTAATCTTAATTTTGAATATATGAATTTTGATTCTTTTTCGAGTTTGGGAGCCACTTGTTTCGTTAAAGTTTGATTTTTTCCAGTACGGAATATTTTTGTATCTAAGTAAGATTGTGTTAAGTAAGGTCATTGGTGTAGGTTTTAGTAATAGTTTGCGAGCTTGTTTATTTCTTTAATTTTATGTTTTATTCATTTAGATGTTTTTGTGGGTATTAGACCTTCCTTTTAGGATTTATTGGATTGATTTTTTCTATAGCATTTTTAATCTTTTATAATAGGAATATCTAATCAAACGCTTAGTATTTCTTAGCATGATTTTAGGGTTAGGTCCCTAATGCGCTTGCAGTTTACTGTTGTTTTGTACCTCTGATTTAAAAGCTTGTTATTATTTATATATTTAAGGATCTCTATTTTTTCTTGAAGGCAAAGAAAGCATGGTTCTTTTATAGATTTTGCTGTTCTTGCTTTTTTGAGGATTTTCCATTTGACCGTAGGTGTTTTATTTCCATCTTTTAATATCCAAAAGTAATTGGAGAGAGATTTCATGTTTTGTTTTTCTTTGTTATTGAAGGATGAGAGGTGATTGCAAAAGCGCTTTTTAAATATGTTCATGGTATTCCCAATATATATTTTTTCATCTTTAGAATTTTCTATGGATGAAATCGAACACATATATATCAGAAATTTCATCAGACATTTATTGGTCATGGGGCATTGGTTGGGGTTTCTACAGTTACAGAGGTTGTTAGCATGGGACGGACTTGTATTAGTGTTGGATTTATTTTTGCTGTGTATTTTTAATATTTTGGTGTTATGCATTTTGATTATTTTTTCTAGATTATTGGAACAGCTATAGCTTAATTTTATGGTATTTTTATTGAAGATTTTGCTCAGAGGGTTGTTTTTGGGAAACCACTCCACATGCCGCTTTCTTAGAAATTCTAACCAAAAGATATATCCAACCGATAAAAACGTACATTCCAACAGATAATACCATTAATCAACAATTTCACACTTACACACCAAGTTCTTCAAAAGTCTAACGGTCAAAACGAAAGACACATTCCCTTAATTATCAATAACCCCAACCAAGCCCACAACAACAACAAACCAAATATAAACAGAGGAAAGTTCCAACTCTCACTCTTTCCTCCTGATGATATGTTGGAATATCAACATTGAAACAAACATATGATTGTAGAGAAGAGGACATATATAGAAAAAATTATGTTCTAAAACATAATTTATAATAAATATATATATATATATATATATATATATATATATATATATATTAATGCAGGTTTCATTGAATAATATAGACAAGTTTTATCTATTAATTTTGTGTAGGATCCGTTCATACCATCTGATATACTTGATGGTGATGTCGTTGAAAGACAACAAAAAATCACAGTAATTGTTGATTTTTTTATCGGGTCTAAGCTTTCGGCTCACATAAGCCATTATCAAAGAGTAAATATTAACACACAGTAAACATAGAACATTTAAGTTATTAACAATAAAGAGAATTGAATTGAAAATATAAGTCCATCCCTACCGTGGCGGATGGCCGAAGACAGTGACAAAATAGTGGTGTTGTGGTCCCTGGTCTGATTACAGATATTTGAGTACATTATTGGAAATATCAAAATTGATTGTATTCAAACCAAGTACATATATAAATGTATAATACTGTGTGTATATATATATATATATATATATATATATATATATATTTAGATATATATATGTAGATATATAAATGTATATTACTGTATGTATATATATATATATATACACAGTAATATACATTTATATATGAACATATACAGTAATATATATATACACACACACACACACAGTAATATACATTTATATATGAACATATACAGTAATACATATATATATATATATACACACAGTAATATAAATTTATATACGAACATATATATATATATATATATATATATATACACATACACACAGTAATATACATTTATATATGAACATATACAGTAATATATATATATATATATATTTATATACACACACAGTAATATATATTTAAGTACATATACAGTAATATATATATATATATATATATATATATACACACAGTAATATACATTTATATATGAACATATACAGTAATATATATATATATTTATATACACACACAGTAATATATATTTAAGTACATATACAGTAATATATATATATATATATATATATATACAGTAATATACATTCATTTATGTACATATAGAGTAATATATATATATATTTATATACACACACAGTAATATATATTTAAGTACATATACAGTAATATATATATATATATATATATATATATATACACACAGTAATATACATTCATTTATGTACATATAGAGTATAATATATATATATATATATATATATATATATGCACACACAGTAATATACATTTATTTATGTACATATAGAGTAATATATATATATATATATATATATGCACACACAGTAATATACATTTATATATGTATCTATACATATATATATACAGTAATATCCGTTTATATATACAAATATTAATATATATACAGTAATATGCATTTATACATACAGGTATTACTTTATATACCTACAAAATCTTTGGTCACAGAGCTCTTTTCTAATTTTAAAAGCTTTTTTTGTTGGTTTGCCACTGACAATATTTTTTTCTAGAAAAGTTGCATTAGAAATGGAAACAGCATCAAATATTCATGGGTTGCCATTTTAAAAAGATAAAATTTGTTGTGAGTATTCTATTCCTTGCTCATGTATTTCTTTGTTTTTTTATTTAATTTTAATTTTTACACAAATGATTTTAGCAAAAGTTAGTTAAGATGTAGTAAACTATCTTTGTGGTAAGAAAAATTTCTAAGTGGCACATTTTTTATTACCATCTGTACAAGAAAGTTTCACCATTGCAAGAAATTACAGACAGTATTGAATTTCACTGTGTTTACAAATATTGGAAAATGTGATCTAAAAACAACAGATAAAGGTTCATACAAAAGACATAACCAGATTAGATGAGGAAGAGAATTGATGTTTCCAAATGCCTTGAAGTAAGTAGAAAACAAAATTCAGGCCTGAAATTGAAAGTGAGGGGATTTGACAATGACTTTGCAATGTGACAGAAAATTGCATTTGGTGCAACTACTTTTGATATGTAGGTTTTGTTGGATGTGGTAATGCTCATGTTAAGCTTCTTTCCCAGTGTTGCAATGTTTTTGTAAATTGTTTGTATCTATGAGATAAACAAAGATGCAAATGGGGGGGGGGGGGTCAAAAAACAATGAAAATGAAAAAGGAAAGAAAATGAAAGAATATTGCCTCAGATTTAAAACTGAATGCATTGTAAATAGATTTGATAAATCTTTTTTTCTGTCACCCACTGATTCCATATATATATATATATATATATATATATATATATATATAGATATATATATATAGATATGTGTGTGTGTGTGTGGATTTTGTTAAGATAGATTTCAAATTAAATAATCACTTTTACTAGTTGTACACAATGAAAAATGGTAGAAACTTTTAATCTTTAGTAAAAGGTACTTTGTGTGCAATGATCACCTGCATCTATAACTATGTATACCTTCACAAATACAGATACAAACATGCAGAAACACAAACTCATATGTAGACACACTAAAACTTTAAATGAGAGTTATTTTTCATGTAAAACTGGATTAAGTCAGTCTTGAATGCATATCATAAGTTATAAATGGGTCCAAAATTAAAAAGTGGATAAATAATAAATTACATCCAAGCATAAGGATCGAAGTTATAAAAGAGGTAAATATTTAACTTTATAATAGGAGAATGCCATGGAAGAAAGTTATTTTCACATTATAATTTCTCCATTTATGGACATTATTATATCTGTGACGGAAAGGAAACTACACAACTTCCTACAGAAGGTAGTTGAAGAGAGTGACAAGAAAGGACTACAAATAAAGGGCAGTCCAAAATGCCAAATACAGGTTGGGGATAATAAAATCAAGCAGGTACAAAAATTTAAATACCTGGGTAGTGTTCTAAAGATGGAAAGTGCACACAGAGATCCAAAGGCAAATTGGCATGGCGAAGGAAGCATTCAGAAAGTGAGTAAAGTATTAAGAAACAGGACAGTTTCATTAGAAACAAAGAGGAGAGTACTGGATTGCTATGTGATGTCAGTTTTTCAATATGACAGTGAATGTTGGACAATATCTTTGAAGATGAAGGAAAAATTTTAAGTAACTGAAATGTGGTTCTAGATAAGGATGCTGCGAATATCATGGATTGAGCATGTGAGCAATGATGAGGTTTTGGAAAGGATAGGAAATTAATTCTGAGCATCAGGAAGATTCAGCTAAAGTTCCTGGGACATGCAATGAGGAAGAAGGGCTTGGAGAACCTGATACTAACAGGCCAGATAGAGGGAAAAAGAGACAGGGGAAAGCATTGGATAACATATTTGAAGAACCTTATCAGGTGAATGATGGAACGAGGTTTGCGTGGTGTAACAGGAGAAAGCGTGCTAAGAGCCACCAGGGATAGAGAGATGTGGAAAGCCATGATCATTTACATCCTGAAAGGACAGAGTACATAAAAGAAAATATAATATCACCATAGTTCATGGATGGAATGGAATAGCTGAAAGGAAAAGGTATGACAAACATGTTTTTTTCTCAGAGAGACTTTTATGCAACTAAGACATACATAAAACTGTACATATACATATATACCAACGTCCCACACATAGAATAACATATCAAATCAGTTTACACAGCAAAACAGTCTAAGAAGAAATGAAAAGAAAGTGTCTTACATAAAATATGGAGATACTCCTGTGTCAGAAGAATACATGTTTAGAAATTCAGCTCTAAACAGGCCTGTTTCATCTAAGTCTCAGGTGAGAAAATATTCTACAAACAGGAAATAGTGAAAAATATATTCTTAAAACGAAATGGCAACATCTGCTTGTAAGATGCTGGGGAAAGTAGATTTAACCTGGACATCATGTGACCAATGAGACTTCTCAACACCAAAGGGAGATAATTGCCTTTTGTATTTTATATCTCCTATCAACATCATAATTAAATCCAGAAAAATATGAGATAGATGGTATTAATGAGATATTTGAGTAGATTTAACAGTCTCAGTAAAATTTTATTTGAAATATTTTGGTTATTTTAGTTTAGCAGTATATCAACCTCTGTAGGTTATACCCAAAACATTTTGTACACAATTTGATGGCTTCAGCTACATAGATTTTGTGCATAACTTTATACTTTCAGAGTAAGCATAAATTAATTTAGATATATACATTTAATCATTAGATGATAAAATGTATTATTGGCAATTTTTTTCAAAAAACAAAAAATTGCTGGTACATTTTTGATAAAAATGCATTTTTATACCTTCTTAGTGTTTTTTTTCTATTTTTTTTATAATCATTTCACCCAAAGCAAGGCAGTACTGCCACTAGTGCATAGGAGTTTACATAAGAGGAGATTGATGAGAAAGTAGAACAAGTTATAGGGTGTGTCAGAGAATGGATAAGAGAAGAGTGAGAACACTGGTGTGAAGAGAGCTGAATAAGAGTAGACTGGAAAGGAAAATGAACATCATATAAGGATTATCACAGAAAGAATGTAAGTCAATGAGATAAGAGTGGCAACTGACATTGCATTTAAATTCTTGGAGATTGTAGCTTTCAGCGAAGCAAGTATAGAGAAGGGAATTCCACAGGCAGGAAGTGTGAGAAAAAAAACTGCTACAGTAGAAGTTGCAGTTACGTTTAATTGGTGTCACTTTAAAAGTGTGGGACCTAGTTGCTAGTCTAGTAGCTTGAGTAAATTCATGCAGAGAGGTCACCAGGGAGCTAAGCTTATTGGAAGGTATTGGTAGAAGAGAGAAGCCATGTTATGTCAGTGAGGAAATGACTGGAGTTGAGCAAGCAGGTCAGGATCAATTACATTGCAGATTCTTCATTGGATATTGTCAAAAAGCCCAGGATGAATAGCAAGGGCACCTGACCAAATGTGACAGCAGTATTCAATGCACAGATGGATGGTAAATCTATATATGTGCAAGATGATTTCAGACGAGAAAAACTTCCTGGCATTACACAGTTAATCAACCTACCTAGCAGCAGATTTAGCTATGGATTCAATGTAGTCAGTCCACTTGAAATCAGCTGAGAGAGATAGGTTGAGGAAGCACAGTGTTTAGCTTTCAGGCAGACTAGCTAGATCCATGCTGATGGTGGGTAGGAATGATTATCTATGGTGGTTAATGGTTAGCTGCTTCATTTTGGAAGCATTAAAATTTATGAGCCATTTCTTACCCCAGTCCACCAGAGATTGGAGGTCCTTTTCAAGATTGGCAGTGAGGTATACTTTATCAGCCTCAGCAGATTTCTTATTGAGGCCTGAGTAAATGGTGGTGTTGTCAGTGTAGATGCTTACTTGGGATTTGGTTACATCAAGGAGATCATTGATGAAAATCAAGAAAAAGTGTAGGACCTTAAGGGACACTCGTGTTTATATAATAGCATCTGGAAGCATGCTAGTTCAATACTACCTTCATTACGTGATTTGAAAGGAACAAACAAGCATGTAGTTATACATGAGCTCAGTAGCTTTTGTAGGAGGCTTGCATGTGAGACTATTAAATGCTTTGAAGATATCTAGGGCAACAACTCAAGCTTTGCTATTTTATCAAGAACCTGGAATATATATTCTGTGATGGTCATTAGCATATCAGCAGTAGACCTGGTGAAGCAGAAACCATACTGCTTGTCAGAGAAGAGGCTGTGTGCTGTGAGATATTGAACCACTTCAGCATTGATAACAGCATTGAGCACTTTACCAAAAAATTAGTAGTAGGCTGATAGGGTAATAATTAACGGGGTCTGAGAGTTCTCCAGAATTCTTTAAATACATGAACCACAGAGGAGGATTTCCAGCAGGTAGGAAAGCAAAAATCAAAGAAGCAGAATTTGGAGACGACAGAGGAGAGTTCAGGAGCACATTTCTTCAGGACAATGGTTAGGATTCTGTCAACTTTGCTCACCTTATGGAGGTCAAGTTTTGAAATTTTGTTAGAGACCAGCAAAGGAGTAATGTGAATGTCACTCAGTTGAGCCTCAGTTCTAGATGGGAAGTTGGGTGCGGATAGCCCAGACAAATCAAATGTTGAGTTGGTAAAAAATGTGAGCAAAGCACTCGACCTTGTCTGCTGAAGATGTGAGGACCTCAAATTTATTGATTAAAGTGGTGATTGTGGGCTTGCTGTCATTTAACACATTTTTACAGAGTCACCAGTAGTCTTTGGAGCTGAACTTGCAGAATGCTATATGCTGCTTCATTCTGTCAGCAAATAACAGCTTAGCATCATTTAGGATCCTCTTGCACTCATTATGAGTGGAGGCAAAATAGGCATCTGTTATTGTCAGATGCATGGCCCCAATAAAGCTGGAAGAAGTGATTTCTGTGGGCAATATTTGTTGAGCAAACAGAGGAAAAACAAGGAAATGAGTGGGGCTTATTCATAATTTCCTGCCTGGGATGCAAGCATTGATGCCAGCTTTAACCCAAGAGGAGACCTTGGATGCACAGTCTTCAATGAGAAAACTAAAAACTTTGTTCCAAGGGGTGTCATACAGAAAATTGCAGAACAACTCCCAGTTTGCTCTTTGGTAGCAGTAAGATATTTTGGTGGTCGGAGGTTCTTAGGGCGAGGGGAAGTGGAAGGAGATATTAATGGAAACCACAGCATGATCAGAGTTGCCAAGAGAGCAAAGCTGTATGATATAGCAAGAGTCAGGGATAGAAGAGAAACAGATCTATCAGTGAGTCAGGTCTATTAGGGTTATTAGGGAAATGTGTTGGGAAATTCAACACTTGCATAAGGGATTGAGTGATTGAAAAGTTCATGGTATGGACACCAGCAAGATCTGTGACAGAGTTTTTCTGCCACTTGGTGTAGTGGGCATTGTAGTCTCCATACACAAATATGTAAGTGAACGGATAAATAGTCTCATCTATATTGTTTAAGATGCTGTCAGTAGATAAAGAGTAGTGGTAGAGAAAGAAAAGATGGCTAATGGAACTTCGTAGAGAGAGATAGAGACACATGTAGGAATGATCTGAAGATTCAAGAGAAATCCCCCTAGCTAGAAGATGTTTGCGAGTATAAATGTCAATTCCATGCATATGGACAGTGGAGTCCTTTCTGAAGAAAGGAAAGTAACTAGGGATGTAGAAATCAGAGGAAGGTATAGAAGGGTCAAGTTTAGTTTCACAGAGAGCTAAAATGTCACGTGAGTTTATGGGCAGGAAGGATTCAATGCTTCAAAAGTTGGTACAGATACCATGAATGTTTGAGAAAGAGATATTAACAGATTCAGTTGATTTTTGTTTAGCTGGTTTAGTTTTAATTCTTGTTTTGTCTGATGTCATAATTAGAGATTTTCTGAGAAGCCTAGAGTAGTAGTATCAGTCAGTCATCAAATGTAATGTGTGTAGGAAGAAAAATGGTGCAGACTGCAGCATTATGTGGCCTCAGAGGTGCTTACCAGAGGCACTTGCAGGGACACCCATCCATGCACAACATAGCACTACAAGAAGCCTCAATAATATTCAACTGTTGATCAGAGCAGCCTCTCAAGATTCTGTGCAAGTGTTTGAGCTCCTAGCTATCAGTCAGAAGCAGCAACCAGGAAACTGCCAACTCAGTACCCTCAGAATGAAGAGACATTGCCACCATCCACACACATTATAAAAATTTTGCAACAGTACCACTATTAAGACATGAAGAGAGGAAAGAAACCAAGAACCACATCCTAAACAGAAAACAAAGGATGAGATTCTACTCCTGTTCAAAAAGAGAAGGAGGAGTATGAACCGGACGATAATATAGTCTATCTACTCCAATAAAAAAATTACTAAGTCCTAACTTAAATTCAGAAGATCTCTTAATAGTCACTATAAAATAATTATAAGATACCTTTCTGTTGAAATTCAAAGGAAAATAAAACAATAAAAATCAGTCTTTGCTGCCAGAATGACTAAAAGAGTTAACTGAAATCTTAACTGACAGAAGTATATTCTCAAATGTATCCAATTCTATTGGCATGAAAAAAATTGAAATGTCTAGAAAAAAAGACAATTAAGCTTACCAGAGATTAAATCTGCTGCCATCAGAATATTAACCGAGTTGAATGAAACTTAAAATTCATCACAATGAATTCTATTTCTCTTTTTAATCAGTTGTTATTAATTCAGTTGGTAGGTAGCTTCATTGACCATAAGCCATTATATCCAAAACATACGAGAGAGTGAGAAAGAGAGAAAAGAAAGGAGAGACTCAGAAAGTCAAAAACTACCCTTAACAGGAATTCATGTTCCTACAACTCCAAAGGAAAAATAAAATCAGCGTTTGCTGCCAGGATGACTAAAAGAGCTAACTGAAATCTTAACAGACGCAAGTATATTTTAAAATTTATCCAATGCTATATGCAAGAAAAAGTAAGAAATAAAAGAAAAATAAATTTTTGAAAATTAAATATTCAGAAAAAGAATCAATCAAGCTTACTAGAGACAAAATCTGTTGCCATTAAAATATTAACCAAGTTGAATGAAACATAAAATTAATCCCAGTGAATTCCATTTCACTTTTTAATCAGTTGTTATTTATTCAGTCGGTGGGTAGCATCATCAACCATGACACTTATCCAAAATATGTACAAAATGGAGAGAGATTTTTTGTTTGGGTGTTCACAGCTGAAGGCTTAACATATGCTACCACCCTGAGTCAGGGTAAACCTTGGAACAGCAGCAATTGTAAAATTATTGTGTGCTTTTTAAAAACTCTAATGATGAAAAATCAGATATGCCCCTCTCCTGACATGGAAATATTAACATTCAGTTTGTAAAATACTGATTTTATGTGCTTTTAATTATTTAAGCACTTTGAAAATGCAGAATCCTTAGCTTTTGTTAATTTTGCTACTAGGTTAATCAGTACTACTTACATACATTCAGTGGACATGACTACATCCTTTTGTTAATTATGTACTTCATTCTTGACCATATATGATTTATGGATATTATTACCATTTGATCAGAAAAATAAGATGTAAACATTTTTGCACAAACAACAGTATTGTTATTTATCAACTCCTTTCTTGACTCAATTTGATACAGGGTTTTTTCTATCCTTTGATCACTAAGAAAGTAATCAAGTGTTAGCACAGGCTGAGGTATGATACTGGGTGACATGTAACCCAGTACAGCCTGCCACATGGACAAGTGGCTGACATCAAAACCAGCTCCGCACCACTTTCATTACTGCTAGTGAAGAAGTTTGCATATTACACTGCAGCATGAAAAACAAAACCAAAGGGTCAATGGGATTCTTACAGGTAATGACCAGTGAGGTTTATATACATGGTGAAAATAAAAGAAGGTGAGTTTTAAAACCATTATAATTCAAAGTAAGTAATATGATACAAAGTCATTGTAGCCTCTATCAAACAAGTAAATGTTGACAGAGCAAAAGGATTCTTTTTCAAATTACTTCTTATTTTACAAGTTTTCATCATTGCTGCTGCACTCTCATGATTATTGAAGAACAATTGAAAATCTGTTGCAATTTCCTAAACCCATTTCATAACCACTTGTT